>JAUCRC010000008.1:6885000-7485000 GCA_032399595.1 Tetragonula carbonaria
GAATTTAAATAGACGACCGTACCGTTTAGGCTTGGACAATCGGGAAAATGGTATCAGTCGCGTGACAACTGCCAACCAGTCGTCGTGACACGGACACGTGGATCGACCATAAGAGAATAAAGACCGTCGTGAATAAGAATTAATTAGAATCAAACGAAGAGGAATATACGTATAATATAATACAATATAATAGATAAATAAAAACAATATAACAATAGGAATATTAGAAATAAAATAAACGAAGGACAACGCCGTGCGATGCTGCGATTCAGGTGGGAATTTCGCGCGACGCTGTTGCTGCTGTGCGTTTGGAGGAACGCTGTTTTCTCAACAAACGCCGAACCAATTCTGACAAGACCGATCCACGTTTACCAGAGCCTGATCAAGGGTGTTCACGATTACTTTAACAACACGTGCGTGATACTTTTTCACGGCTCGATGGCCTCGATGGAGGAGGAAGGTGAGTGACGTTCGAGTTTCGATGTTTGATTGGAATTGTGTCGTCGAAGATGAAACAAAAGTGGATGATCCGCTCTAGGGATGAAAGAGATGGACGGGCTTCTTGAGCTTCAAAGGTACTTCAGCGGATCTCTGAGCATTCGGACCGCGATCATGGACTTTCACACGTTCAGGACTCGAGTAGGTTCATCATAAAGAATCTTGGAGTCTGCGATTTTATCGTTGGATTATATCCGGTACAGAGAGAGACGCGACGACGTGCACGATTGAACAGAATTTATGAACACGACGAAAAATTCACAGTCCATCTACAACTATGTACAAAGTCCATAAAATGATTAAAAAAAAAAAAAAAAACTGTACACGGTATCTACGCTTAAAAAATAATTATTATACTTTCCTGTCCTCAAGATTTCTCGCGAGACACATTTCGTATTCCCCCACATTTTGTAGGAAATGAATGCTAATACTTAGATTACGTATGATGACACGCAAGGTATGAAATTTATAGAACTATATTTAACGCCTTGTTCGAATCTATACTGAAGAGTTAATGACGCGATGCACGCGAGCATGCGATCTTGCTGTTAGTTAAAAGTGCACAATATATGCAGGAAAAGAGCTTTGGAAACTAAAACGCGTCGAGTCTTCGAACACGTTCACAGTTCGTTGTCCCATATGTATGGTTCCCGATTCGTACGTCCTCTGATCCACCATAGAACAGAAACGATTGTTGTTAAAAATGTATACTTTCAATGTAGCAGGATGCCTCGTATCTTCGTTATTACATCGACGAAATAAATCACGTTTCATTTACACGTAATGAAACGCAGTTTTTTTAAACGTATCGTTAGGAAACTATTATTTACATTTTCACGGCCATGTGACAAGAGCATGTTTCGACATTAGACTGTGAACGTGTTAACGATCGTCTAATCTTTTGCGACGCGTGATCCGATTGATCATCGTGGTCTTATTTCAGATAGGCAACACTTACCATCACATCAAGAGGCCGTTGTTCGTCTTATTGAACGACCTCGACGAGACTAGACAGCAATTCTCACTGGTGAGTGGAAAAAAATAAAATAAAGACAAGAGGAGAAACGATAGCAGTGGAAAAGAGAATCGAACGTCGTCGACAAAATGAAACGATGAAAACAGGTCTCCAAGTGGATCGCGATGGCTTATCCGACGTGGTTGCTGTTTCTCCGCGACGAGACCAGATTCGACGAATTTTTGTCGGACGTTTACGTACCGTTTGACTGTATGATGATGGTGACCCAGAGGGATGCGAACGAGACTGACGAGATCATTCGTGACGTGTATCGAATCAGCAGGGACGACGATCTCAGATCGATGAACTTTGGCGTGTGGGATCCGAAAAATGGATTCCGGGGCCCTCGGGTTGGATTGTATCAACGTAGACACGATCTACAGGGATACAACATACGAGTGGTTTCTATTAACGTGAGTTACAAGCAATGATCGATTAATGGTTAGTCGTTATTTCTATTTTGAGATGGAAATATTCGGACGCAAAGAAAACGAAAAGAGAAATATTTTTCCTATCACTTGTAATCAGAAATTACTGTTTATCTTCTAAGAATGAAAAGGGAGATATACTGCTAGATATTGTATTCAGAAGTATCTTTGAGATATTACGACGAGACAGAATTGACAGGACAATGAGTCGACTTGGCGAATGGATTTTTATACACTTGCACGCGCATAACGTGAAGAAATATACGAAATATTCAAGATACAGTGTCTTTTGTAATATTTTGAAATACCGTTTCTCTCTGTTGTTTTCTCATAATTATGAATCTGTATAAAAATTCGCGGTCTAACAAT
This sequence comes from Tetragonula carbonaria, assembly GCA_032399595.1. NCBI lineage: Eukaryota > Metazoa > Arthropoda > Insecta > Hymenoptera > Apidae > Tetragonula > Tetragonula carbonaria. The sequence continues at coordinate 6,887,311 of JAUCRC010000008.1, forward strand.
GAGATAAGATTTTTATTCTTTTTTTATTTTTTAATTTAATCTAACACTATTTCCTGTTTTTTTTTTTTTTTTCTTTTGGTAAGTGAATTAATATGTACCTGTGCATTGATAAACTATCTGTTTCGATCGGCAGGATCCCCCGGTTTCTCGAGTGATTCGCGATGAAACTGGCCAACCGTTTACGATTCGTGGTTTCTTCGGTGAAGTGGTTCAACTGCTGCAAGAAGGAATGAATTGCACGTTAGTGTGAAGTATTTGAATATTTTCATTCGTTGAATATTTCGAAAAATTAAACGTCACGATCAAAATTTTGTAATGGACAATTTATTCCAGATGTCGATGTATTTCCTTTGTAATTACTTTGTTACGTGTGTTACACGTAGAAGTTTTTGAAAATAACTGTAGCGAGACACGATTGTATATTTTGTTGTATATATATATATATATATATATATATATATATATATGTACTATATAATTAGTAGATAAATCGCTGCACAGCACATTTTGGAATTGTTAGAGTTGTCAGTTACTTTAACGCGATTTACAAAATTAGTAGATACAAACTTTAAAATATCTTAAAATACAAAAAAAAACCGCCCCGATTATCAGAACACGTCGTTTGAAGTTTTATTCAAACGATTTACCATTAGAATGTTCTATTATCAATTTCATACTACATTATTACATTATTATCTTCATCGCACTAATATAGTTAATATCGTCATAAAATATTTCTCAATGTCATAACAACACTGTATGACATTACCACAAAATCGTGCGATTTCCAGTGGTTGTAAATTTTTTATTAAAAGTATATTCGTCGTTAAGTACGTTGTTAAGTACTTCTGAAAGGTAATCAAATGTTTCATTCGATTTACTTTACTCGTTCATTTTCTCTTTTTGTCGAAATTTGGAGGGCATGCTACGTCGTCCCTTCTTCTCGCTCTTCTTCGTTTCTTGACACACTCCATTTCCTTTTCTTCTTCAGCTTTTCTCTTAAGGGCACGTCGGAGCTCTTTCAGCTGTCTGGCTGTTTCCTTTCGGAAGTACTCGTCTTGACTGGCGGCTGACTTTTCCTCGAACCATTCTCTCTTTCGACCGTCGCCGCTTCGTCGGAATCTTTCGTAGTTTCGTCGCGGAATTATGGCCCTGCCGCGTAACATTGACGCGTATCTGCGTGTATAAACGTCAGTTGAGACAGATAGATCTCAACATCATTCGCAATGAGAGAAAAAAAGTTTCGCTTGGAATTGTCATTGAATATATGAAACAAGAACAATTGAACTGGATGTTTTGTTTCTTTCTTTTTTTCTCTTTTTATATATACTTGTATGTTGCACTGTTATACAGATATTAGCGATTTGAGAAGTTCTTTTTATATAGCAATGGTGTATGTTGCGTTTACGTTTATAATGCTTTGCAGGTTAAAAAGTTAAGCCGATTTGTCGTTAATTCTATCGTATCTTTCGTCTACGTACGGCGAAGCGGTTGCTCTTGGACTAACAGGTTCCAAACATCGTAACGCGAACCCTCGTAGCATGCCCCTCACGTTGGACGTTCCTCTTCTTCCCCTTTCTCGTCTGTCAAACGAGAACAGACAGTCGATCGTACAGAAATACCACGATATTGGCCTCGATTCTCGGAGAACTTCCGATTAATCAAGCTACCTGAACAACTCGAGCGACTTGAAACCATTTTATCGGCGTGAATCTGTTGTCATTTACTTTGCTTGAGATATCTATCTTTTCAAGTCAATTCACTTCAGCTTCAAATTCAGCGAAGAAAAAGAAGCAGTTTTATAGTCCGTTCAACGAGTCGAGTTAGCACTAAGTTCTGAATGAAGAGGAAAATTATATAGAATTAAATTAAGTATATAAAATTGATTCGACAGGGCGTATTTTTCATTTTTCAACTGAAGAAATGAAAATGCAAGATAAAGTGCAGTTTCATATAATCAATTTAATTTCATATGATTATACAATTTCATATAAAATTTATATTGTTCTCTACAGTTTTCCTTTTTTTTTTTTTTTTTTTTGTTTAGAATCTGAAGTTTCGGCACTGATTTATTTACGCACGAATAGAGCGTAAAGCAATTTTCGAATACTATTTCCACACAGTTTATTCTTTCGAATGGCAAATGATTCTCGTGACGCCGGGATTTCAGGTTTACCTACATGGAGGCTACCTCGTGGGGTGCACAGTTGCCAAATGGCTCGTGGACAGGGTTGATCAAAATGTTGATAGACGACGAAGCGGATCTCGGTGCGAGCGAGCTGATGATGTCGTCTGACAGACTGGACGCTATAAAATACACCACTCCCGTTTATACGACTAGGTAAGTTTAACACTAGAACTACCAAAATGACTGGTTTATTCAATTTCATTTTAAAATTTCTATTTCATGTTACAATTTTTTCCCCGCAACGATGCAATGACTTTTGTCAGTGATAACTAAAGAAATAATGCAATGAATTTTATTTTATTTTTATTTATTAGAAATCGAAATAATTTTGATAGAAATAACTTCGTCTTAACTGTCGGTAGTTTTAGTGTTAAGAATCGTGGGTTTCTTCGTCTTTATTTTATTATTGTTCTTACTTATTGTTACTTATTTTATTATTATTTTTCGTTGTTGTCATTAGTCATTTAATATCTAACATTTCTCGTCCTCATTCTCGTCTAGATGTCGCGCGTACATCAAAAGACCGGACACAACAGCGGTGAACTGGAACGCGTACTTGGCGCCATTTTCTTTCAACATTTGGAACGCGATCGGGCTGACCATCGTCGTTGTAGGCCTAGTAATCGCCGGTATCGACGCGTTCTCAAGAAAAGCCGATTCATTGCCGACTAATGTCAAATCGAAGACTAAGTCCAGTCTGTGTGAGATTCTGTTCGCCGTGTTCGGCGTGTTCTGCGGACAAGGTGAGCAGCTCGTCAGGATGACTGAAAAATTTTCAGAGTACAAGACAGAGAAGTTTTGCACATTTTACGTGCATTTTTTACGTGTCCCATGCATTTTTACATCTTTGAAATATCTCTCTTCAGAGATAACGCCTATACTGACACCTACCTATATCAAAAGTGATTTTAACGACAATAAATTTTATAATCTGTACAAACATTTAGAGACACGAAGAAATTAATATTCAATAATAATAATTTGATGTGATTTGAAATCATAGACACCAGGCGTCGAGAAATCATAATGCCAATTGATAATAATCGATATTTATTGTAAAGTACATTTAATTGTTTATCACGATATTTGCGGTAATCTTTCTCGTTGGATAAACGCCTCTGTTCGTAAGCCTCTTTTCGACGATGTGTTGAATATTCCGGTACCATGAAATTAGACGGAGAACTAAAGTAATTTAGGATTTGAGAACAGGCATGGAGCCGTCTTCTTTGGATCCGACGAGACTGGTGCATCTGAGCATTCACTTGACGGCGGTGGTGGTGATCGCGGCTTATTCGGCAGCGTTGATCAGTCACTTGGCCATAAAAACGTTCCTGATGCCATTCACCACGATGGAAGGTTTGCTGGAAGATGGTACCTATCGATTCGCTGTGGTCGCCGATTCGGCCGACTACAGTTTCTTTCAGGTAACGAATCCATCGAAATCTGAATAATTAGTGAACCGTTGCATTACACATTCTCACTATTTAAACGTTTCACCCTTCATCGACGATCAAAGTCTAGAAAAACAGGAGACAAGTTTCTATCACGAACAAAGAACACAAACATTCGCTTATATATCTCATAAGGATCGTTCAAATCTCTGAAATTTGCTATCTATCAAGTTTCTACGAAGAACATTACAAATTAAGCATTTTACAATGTTATAATTGCAACGTTAGCGAATAACAGTTTCACCGTTAGGTTATTGTCATTTATCATTTGAATTTGATAATTGCAATGATATAGACTTCTGTTACATTTCTCGGCGACCGAACAGAACACCAGCGACACCGTGATCACGGTTATGTTCGACCAATTGTTGACCAGAGAAGCCGATCTGCCGCCAAATTATTTCGAAGGTTTGTCCCGCGTGTGTCGAGAAAAGAAATACGCATTCATGACGCTGGATAATATGGCCTCGGTGCTTCAAGGGAAGGTCGAGTGCGCGCTAGAACCTCTGGATGTGATAATGCAAACAACCATAGCTATGGCTGTGCCGGCTGATAGTCCTTACCGTGGCATCATCAACAGCAAGTGAGTCAGATATCAGATGATAGAAATCAGTTCCTTCGTTTCTCTTATTCGTGTTTCTCATTCGTGTTTAGTATTCTTCTGCTGCGCGACAGTGGGATCCTTCAGCGGTTAATCGACCTCGAATGGTCAAGCAGCGAGCGTTGGGTGAGCTATTTTTCAACGTCGACGATATATAAACAACAAGATTCAAAGAATTATTTCGATGTACTTTCATCGTTTAGAAGAGCTGACGTAGATACTCGTACAATATTTACGATGAATTGTTGCTTGGTCCTCGATGGATTGATGAATATTCGGATTAATGAATCAATATTCGGGCACGCAAATTTTACTTATTTGATACATACAGAGATAATTAAAAACAGTGATGAAATTTAAAAAGAAATTCGAATAATGAACAAGTTATATATTAAAATTAATGTATTATAACTTGTTTCATTGTTTCAATCTTTCTGCGAATTTTAAATTTCGTCATTAATTTTTATGCGGAAATTTGACGAAAACGGCAACGTTCTTTACGTTTCAGGCGAAAAGCGGATGGAGCACGGTGGAGCTGGAGGACGCAGCGCCTCTGCTCATCTTCATGTTCTCAGCATTTCTGATTACTTTTTTCGTACTGTTAATCGAACGACTATTCGGTCGAGAGCAATCTCGCATCGTGGAACAGCAATCCACAGCGAACTAGTCACAAAGTCTCTACAAAGTCAGTGCAAATCTTGCTGGCCGAGTGAATGTTCGTTCTTTCTTAACAAAAAAAAAAACTATTTTTTGAGTACTTTACATACTCGGTTTAATCTAACAAACGTTCGTTCGCTCCAGTTAGAAGCTCCAGTTGGTGTAGAACAAGCTTATAAACAGTTTAGTTGATGACAGATTCTACTACAGTTTATACTAAATGAGTGCATAGCAAAAGTAATTAAGAATCGTTGAACGACTTTCGTCATTTGTATAGTATTTCATTGTAATTCAATGTATCTCTATGAATGACGTCCATGTGTTTTTCAATTTTATATCTGTCATTACCTGTCGGGCGAATATTATTTACAGATATGAAGATCGCAAGACGATCGGTGCCATTCGAAGTTTATTCAATCCTTAGATTAACTTTGATTTACGAATTCCCGATAACAGAGACCGAAGAAGGGGAAGAGCATTGAAATAAAGATGTCCGAAGATAGTGTTAGTTACTCTATTTGCTATTTTATTGCAGCGTTAAAAGAACAACCTTGCATCCCTTTTGAAGTCTTCCTGCGACGAAAAAACGACGTTTTAAGCTATACCGTAAGTTTGTTGCGTGTTCTGCCAATCGTTCCACTTGTTCCACGATTTGTTCACCGACACGAGACCCTTCGCCTCGTCCTGAAATCGAGGAAATTTGAAACCAATTAGGCTCTTCCTTTAATGTCGAACTAAAGCAATTTAAGCATAGGGTAAGTCTTTGTTGGAAATTTACAAAGTAAAAGTCACACGATGTCGCAATAATTTCATCAGTCACTAACTACTACTGAGAATTACATGATCATTGATTACTAAGCATTGAAAATGGCATGAAATTGCAGTAACATCACTCATAATTGACGAGAGAGAAATTTACGCGATGCCAAGGTAACGTTTTATAGATCACTGATCGATGAATATTACTAATCACAATACTAGTAACGTTGTTGGTTAGTGGTTACTGAAAATCACCTAACAGAATTGGGCAAAACTCTGTATTAATTTGATTAATGATTAACGATTATAATTAATGTAGAATATCAATTATTAAAGAATCAATAATCATTAATAAATAAGGGAAGTAATCAAAATCATTGTAATTAAAGACTATGGTTAATCTAATAATCATTCTTCTCTATGATTCGATGAAGATGGACTTTAATAATGAACTTGTCGAACGAACAAAATTTTCAGACTTTTCTTTTACGTATTCATTCCTGTACCAAAACTATATCAGAGATTTATAAACTTTAATAAATCATTCAAATTTAACAATATAGGCACTGTCATGCAGCAAAGAATACGTATAAATATTCTCTCTAGTCTTGGTCTATTTGTGCTTGCTTTAATATTTAGTTATATTGAATAATGCAAATCCTATGTTTGAAATGTGAATAAAATAACAGATTACAGATTGCAATAAAATGTAAATTAACCATTTAACGATTTAAAAAGATTGACGATTGCAAATTACAAAAGTCAATCAAGATCACTAATTTCATCAAGAATTCATGAACGATGATTCATTGATTGATGATTACCGCGATCACTATTTAGCAATTAATTACAGAAACGACGACAAAATGATTGATTGTTGCCCAACTATGCGTTACAGTAACATCATCGATCACCAACGGCCAAAAATATACGACAAACATCACATACACATCCTCATCCTTAATTTCTTTGGATTACGGTTCCTTTTCAAAGAAGAGCAAAGGCAAGTTCGTTACCCTAAATAGGAGATTCGGCTGGTCGGTCCAAGAACCAAACAAGTGCAAAAGGTCGGGCCGTTTCGAATAAAGAGTGCTGGCTGCTAATGTTCCGTGGGTGAGCTCTTCCAAAGCGTTCGCAGTTTTGGCAGCCGAGCTGACAATAACTCTCGGCGGTTCCAGCCCCAAGTTGCATCGTTGCCACTGATCGATAGGAGCGCGTCCACCATTTGGGCAGAGCAACTCGAGCCTCGAGGAATCGGTGTTGTTCAAGGCGGTCGATGGTACGAACGCGACGTCTCCCTTGCCATTTAACAAGCAGCTGAAAAGCGACGAGAAAATCGTGGAAAAGCGAAGTTACACGTGTCCTTACAAAATATAAAATGTAAAATATAAAATATTTCCTTCGTCCGACAAATTTAGATGACGTGCCGACTTTATATTAATTGGCGCTCATATTCGTATCATTATGTTCAGTGAACGAGTGTTGGTACAATAAATGAATACGAATTTATCGGAATGAACGAGCATCATTGTGCGATGAATATAACGATCAATTAGATTGAATTTAGCTTACGTGAGAGCTCCTTTGCCCACGTACGCTTCCTCCTTATTGGTCTTGCATTTGCCCGCGTCTCTGACCCGATCGTCGTTGCTTGCCAAGTTTCCGGCACACTGCTGGCACAATTTCGATCCGCTCGGTGCTCCAGGAGCGCACGATCCCGAGAAGAAATCGATCAGATCGTCCTCCGAGTTAACGAGATTCTTCTGCTTCAATATTCGCAACGGTGCCAGCCAACCGGCGAAATTACTTTTGTATCCGCTGTGACACGACTTTTTACCCCTCAGGTCCTCTGAAATCAATTAGAGCAAGAAGTAGATATAGTGATAGACTTATTTCAAAGTTGACAGTACATTGAAATTATTTATCTATTGAGTTGCTGCTCAGTGACTTTTAATTCTCATCGTTTGTTTTAACTTCCAATACCTATACCTGAGAGTATGTTACATGCAATTGAAAATTTTCAGTCTATTAATAATGTTAAAAGAATTTTCAAGTTTACATTGTGTTTATCTGTTTATTAATTTCTTTTATCACTGTGTCAATTCGACACCAGGTTGAACAAATAAATGTGAAATGAAAATCGAGATAAATCACAGGTATAGAAGAGCATTTCTTATCTGATTTGTACTTCAGAGAGATTCCGAGGACAAGTGACTTTTCCAAAATGTGTCTGGCATCAACATTTGCTACTCCCCCTGTCCAAAAATATGGTATACATTTGAAAGAGAATCTTCGATTATCTAGAATTTCGAAAGCAACACTCATTATATTGGTATTGTTTACATTGATAGTTAAATAATCTAACATATTTAACATATTTAGCGTTGCTTTTGAGTTAAGTTGAAATCTGAAGACCAAAAATTAATTTCTTTTAAGAAAAATACAACAGTCACCGCTGTAATTTCAAAATCGAAAATTTCAACCCAAACAACGTGAATTTACAAAGAAGAGATGCCAAATCGAAGCAATTGACTAATGAACAACGTCATTTTATCTTGCAACTATTACAGTATATGAAGAATAAAGAAAAATTAGAACACGGTGCTATTAATAAAGTTGAATGTGTTAAGGATGCATTTAATAAATTAGAGAGAAATACTCTTGATAACGTTTTTATAAAACACCTCATATAAATAAGGTAAAAGTGAGGGTCGATTAACTGAAAAGTATATATAATGTGTTCAGAAGAAGCGTTCAACAATGCTAAATCTCACTTTAACTAAATTTCGATTACACTAAAATTATTTGTATTTAGTTATATTGCGATAATAAAATGAATTTGATATTTTTTTTTTATATTTAATTTTAGATTCTTTTCGCAAATGTATACCATATTTTCGGACAAAAAAAAGAAAAAATTAAAATGTATACCGTATTTTCGGACAGAGGGAGTATTTCTTACCCAATTTGTTTATGGAGGACGATTTCTGGACAACCGCTATCGCTGGTCTCTCGCCGAGATCTGTCGAACCTGTTCCGTATAACTCCGCGATTATGGGAGCCGCGTTGAATTCCTTGGTCGCTCGAAGGACTGAACCTCCCTCGAGAATCGTCAAATCCGCGTCACCTGCCTTGATCGATTTCAAGCAGTGGTCTTGAGTCTTCTCCAGCGAGCACTCGAACTTTGGCCTGACATCTCTGATGGAACATGGAAGTAAGCAATGGACAACGATAAGATTATGTACGCGCCATCTTGCACAATATACAGAGCTAATTACGAATTACCAAATTTTTGTATCGCAGCTAGCCGAAACTAACGTATGTTTATATTGTACAATTGTACACGAAATTAACTAATAAAATGGATAATAAAATGGCAACTAAATAGAGATTTGTCTCATCATTTTTATGTAAGTTTGCATTCCGATTTGCCAGATTCACAGACAAAGCGACGAAGTCGATTTTCTTTTCAGTAAGTCTTCACATTAACTTTCAAAGTTAAGCTGTTTATATTTTAAATAACGCCTGAATAACTTCATTTTCGGTATAATATCTGCATTATTCACATCGTTATTTTTCTTCTCTTTTTCGCACACTGAGCGCTTATTTTCATAACTGTTTTTATATCTTCGTGGTACGATAGCTCGTGAATAAATAAACTTCACGTATGTACAGAGTGTATTATAAATACTAAAACAACGAAACATGAACATGTATCTCAGTCTTCAATCTTATTTCAATATAACTGTGTATATTTAATTGCATAATCGTAGTATTTTCTATTTCCATAATCTACATATCCGTACAATCTATTTTCTGTAATCTGCAGACTTCGCGCATTATGAATTCTCCAATTTATTTTATTTCACAAGTGAGAATGTAAAATTCTAAAATTAACATCTGTGTGTCCGCAATTTGCGATTAATTAGCGTACAAGGGAGTCTTAGAGAAAAATAGGCGACATTTACCTGGAATACGCTGCTCTGGCAAGTGCACGACACTTGTCGAGGGCTTTTTTGCTCGAGACACACCAACGAGCACTTTTGTCGGTAGCTCCGGAATTCCTTTCGATCACGTCGAAATATTTCGCGTCTTTCAAATGGTGTTCGGGCAATGCCACTGGCGCTGGAACGGCTAAAGTCTTCTCATTCAGTAGCATAATGTCTTTCCACCAATCTGCCTTCTCTTCCTCTCCTAGTTTACCGAGATCTGTCAATTCCTGCACGAATTACAGTGTTAATATATCGAAAAAGAGTTCGGAAAAGAAAAAGAAGAAAAAAGAAGAAAATAATATCAATGTCTGACTAATACTAATACTAATTATATATGTTATATACAATAGTACACTAATATTTTGAATAGTGTATTATTGAATTCTAGTAATTGATCGTTGAAAATTCAGTATATTTCCATTGTGAACGAACTATTGGTCGTAGATTTTATTTTGTACAAATACAAAAATATATTTGTTATAATTTCATTTTGATATCGTTTTGATGAAATTCTTAGATGATTAATACAAGTGTAATAGTGATTCTGTTTGAATCATTCTTAATCCAATATTTCCTCGTTTCTTTCCCTTTCATCGTATAAATTATATATTATATATTACATTCATCATATAAATCATGCAAAATTGACGTTCTATACCGTGCAAATTTTGTGTGAAATATTTTTTCATATAAACGCGTGATCTTAGGTGATCTTAGGTGATCAAGTTTCGTGGAACCACCCTGATTAACGCTAAAGCTATGAAAAAGGCCAAAAATAACCAATTTTTATAATTTTAGATATTTCACATATTTCTAATAGCGTAAATAGTCTTTAGAGACTCTGATGATTTTTAATAAAATATATAAATAGAATATATATTGTATTGTATAAAACAAAAGCTGTTGTATTATAAATTTTACAAATTCAGTATTATAAATATATAAATAGAAGCTATTGTATCGCAACATCTTTTTTTCTATTTTTATCTTTAATTCCTCTGCTACGAATATTATACGCCCGAGTCGTTGGCAGTTCTAGCGTTAATTATTCTTTTATAACAGAGAATGAAAGAACCTTTTGAACGGCTTCTACTTCGTTGACTTGGTCGTTGGTCATGTAACCTTGCCAAGGTCTCGCTGCCCAAGTGCACGGTTTCGTGTTGGCGTCAATTGGTATTTTGCTACCGTCTGGGCAAAAGTATCTGAAGTCAGCGGGATTTTCTCCGGTCGGGACTGCTGGAGACACGCCGACTGGCAAACCGAAGAAACGTTTCACGTAAATCACCTTCGTCCAAGCTACGTCGCCGCCATTGTGCGCGAGACATCGCAACGCGCCTTCGTATCCAGAATAAATGTCAGGGTAGTCGCAAATTGCTGGCTTCTCGCACAGAGCACACATGTTCGAATAGGTCTCCTCTGGAAGAAATCGAACGTGAAAATGATCAATCATAAATCGTTGTATGTACAGACGGAGAAAACTTCATGAAAAATGATGAAACAATTATAATAAACATAGTATCAATTATATTTATATTTATTAACTTACTAGAACTACCACACCAGTGAAAATGACTGGTTTTACAATTTTATTTTAAAATTTCTATTTCATGTTACAATTGTTTCCCCGCGATGATGCAATGACTTTTAATAACTAAAGATATAATAATATAATGAATTTTATTTTATTTTTATTTATTAGAAATCAAAATAATCTTGGTTGAAACAACTTCGTCTTAACTGTCGGTAGTTCTAGTGTTAATTATATAATTATATTATTCTAAATATAATAAATGTAATTACAATCGGTACATGACTTATGAAAATGAGATAAAATATTTATAATAAATATAAACGTCAATCAGTATAATAATAATTACGACTATCAGATAGAATTTGAAAGGAATATACACAGACGTCAAGAAGTTTTCAAAAATACACTCTTCTCTAAATTTCCATGAAAAAGAAATTGTCAGTTGATTATTTTCGTCGCTGATTAAAATCAGATTGATAGAATTACCATTGAAAAAACTATTGACGAGTATAGAAGCTTACTGAGTCTGCGATTGATCGCTGGATCTGGGGACCAAGTGCCGACCAAGCATCCCTTGGAGAACAGAGAGCTCAATGCGCGCAGCTCGTTCTCGCGAGCCGAATACTCTGGATCGTGCAAATTGTTCAGAACTCCCATGTCGGTGAGTTTGGTGATCGGTATTTTGTAGCCAACGTTACGGCCCACGCCGGTGTGACAGGACTTCAATCCACGTAATCCCTGCACGTTGTTGATGTTCAGATCCTTGTGTATAACAGCCACGGCTTCGTAACGATACGGCGCGTGTGGTTCCTCCTTCGTTCTCACCTGTGAATGTCAAATTCTAGTTCTATCCCTCCGATATGAAATCAAAGAAGAAATGTAAAGAAGATTACGCGAATGATTCGAAAATGTATGATAAAAGTTGCAAAGACTGTTTGCAAGAGTTTTACTGAAAAGATGAATTAACAGTTACGTGTGGATAATATTCTATATATAATATTCTCAATACTGTATGTATTTTTTTTAATAATATCAGATCCCTCTAATATTAATTCAGGTTTTTATTCGTATTCCTCCTTCGTTCTCACCTGTGAATGTCAAATTCTAGTTCTATCCCTCCGATATGAAATCAAAGAAGAAATGTAAAGAAGATTACGTGAATGATTCGAGCATGATTTAAAATGTATGATAAAAGTTGCAAAGACTGTTAGCAAGAGTTCTACTGAAAAGATAAATTAACAGTTACGTGTGGATAATATTCTATATATAATTCTCAATACTGTTATCTATTTTTATAATAAAAATTATCTATTTTTATAATATCTATTTTTTTAATAAAATCCCTCTAATATTTATTATTGAGATTTTTATTCTGTATGTATTTTTTTAATAATATCAGATCTCTCTAATATTTATTTATTCAGGTTTTTATTCGTATTCCTTCTTCGTTCTCACCTGTGAATGTCAAATTCTAGTTCTATCCCTCCAATACGTGTGGATAATATTCTATATATAATATTTTCAATGCTGTATGTATTTTTTTAATATTACTCCCTAATATCCTATTTATTTATTCGCAATTGTCCCAACGAATAAAGGTACATCCATACCATTATAATAGCGTTGAATTTTAAAAAATTTCTCATTCACGTTTACAAAAGTGAAATAATTCAAATTCTCTCACCTGTTCGACGAGATTATAACCGGCTTTTGTTGCCAGTTGGTTCTTTTTCGCAGTTAGGTACATATCTTCTGGATCGACAGCTACCACGTCGGCCTCCTTATTACCAACTTTCTCGATGCATTCGTATCGGTCACGACCCGAGATGCACGAGATTGGAATTCCTTTGAGCGCCGAGTCTTTGATCATGTCAACGCAATCTTTCCAATACACTTCGGGAACGCACATTGTAACTGTAACAACAAATCAGAATAAGCGTTTTATATTTATAAAAGAAGCTTTACTTTTTCATCAAGTACTATAAATTATCTCTGAGACAACTTTCGATTTGCATTGACGTGTCTCCTTCCCTGCATTGTTTCTATATTTTTTGTTCAACACTGGAAATAAATAACCATCAATAACCCATCAATATGACGGATTTCAGATTTTCATTTCTTTTTTCTTTTTCATAATCGTTTAGCTACGAATATTTCTGTCATAATTGATATTGATTTCTGTTTGGACAGGAGCATGATTGTACGAATCAATTTATCTTAGTTACTATCATTACACAATATGTAGGATATATTGACGTATTAAAGGCCAGTTGTGTTAATTACACTTGAACAATTTCAAAAATCAACGAAGCTGCTTCTTTAAGTAATAATTTTCTCTGAAAACTTTGAATTTCAATTTCAATTAAAGCGAATGAGATTTTCTTCAACTCCAGGATCTACGTGTTTAATTGATAAATTTACACGCTCTTTATCTGCAAATATTCTTCCAACAAGCTGTTCTTGACGAATCGTTTCGTTTTTAAATCTTATTACATCGGGGCAATAATAATTCTTCGATCGTGTTATGCGAGTATAATATTGTATTCATCGTAATTTCACACATTCGTTCGCATACTTACAGATTCGTCCAGGACCGTCGGCGGAGGCAAGAAGCACCGCGTTCGCGACGAACGCGAGAACCGCGAGGGCCGAGGCTCGAGATCGGTACATCATGCCGATTATGTCGATTCCTGCGCGAATTGTCAAACGTCGTTAGAAGAAAAGCGCGATCTCAATCCCAGTGGAGGAAGATGCCGGACAGTTGAAAAACTCGGGCTCGTGATAAACGAGTCGGCGAGATTCTCACGAGTCCGGCTTTCAGAAGCCTCTTTATATATAGGAACGCCTTTTCCTCGTCTCGTGTTCTCGCGTAGTACCTGGAGGGAGTGATCCGAGACGGAGATAGACGATCTCGTCGTTGCTCTAATACTTTTCCTCTTATTTTTTCCTTCTTCGTCTGTTTTTCACTCTTCTCTTTCTCTCTCTTTTTTCTCCTTCGTATCGGATAGTCGCGCGGGATAATTCGAACAGGTCGCAACACTTCGAGTCACCTCGATTAATTTGCATAACGGCGACGATCGTAACCGAGATTTTACACGAATCGACTTTCATTGACATGTACAAAGAACAAATACAAATACATGTTTCATTACAATATACAAAGGGCATGATAAATATTTTGCATTCAATTTTGTAAAATACGGCGTGCATTACGTGCAAGAAGCAATGTATTCCTTTCTTTTGACTTTCTAAAACTAAAGAGTTTTCGACAACAATTTAGAAGAACTTGAACAACTATTAAATGTAAAAAAAAAAGCTTGTTTTTCTACAACACCGAGTGACTCATGAAACAATTACCTGTCGGAATGATTCAAGAGCAAATCTAAAAATGGCCACGAATTAATTTCTCGAGTTTGATACACGATTCTAGTTAATCCTCGTTAAAAGCTTATAACCCAGAAATAAAAATTCGTTGATTTGACAAGAAGCGTTCATCGATTCATTGTTTTCTTAACGATTAGGATGGAACGTGTGAAAAAAAAAATACGTTCGAATACAGCTTTCGAAGTGAACCTAACATTATAACAAAATATTTCAGCGATAATAATAACTTCCCCGGTAAACTTCCGTTCAATAAGAAAATACATATCAATTATCATTTATCGGCTCTTAGAATAAAAAAAGATGCAAACATACACGTAGATACGGTAATAATAATATTTACATTTACGTGTAAAACGATAAAAAGTGCTTTTATCCGAGAAAGTATAGATTGTAAAACGCGTCGACGATTTTCCCGCCTGTCAACTGTTTTCATTTCAACGGAAACATCATTCAACAAAAACTACACTTACTCATTCGATAACACACAGTTACGTATATTTTCAAGTATTTACTTTTGATCTTATATAGAAACTTTTGAAACTTCTTGTCGAAATCTTGAGGATCGAAGATATTCCAAGCATTCGTGTTTCACTCTCTTAAGGAGTTCGAATCACCTCGCTGTTCGCTTAATTCCGCCAAGTTCGCTTAATTCCCAATTAGCATTCGCGCTCTTAGCATTGGCTGCCTGGTTAGATTCATTTTCTTGTTTTCGCGAGGCGTACGGTCGTACGGGCAAGCCTAATCGACGACGGCCGAGGATGGCTAGCAATTGCGGTCACGACGATTGGTGGATCGCGTACGTGGTGTGCGTGCGAATGACGCGTGATTTTTAACCGCGTCAAGGTTACAGCGAGCGAGCGAGCGAGCGTTTCGCGACCTCTTCTCGCCGAGGAAAACACATCGTTTCTCCGATCCGGTGCGAAAAAGCGAGACCTATCTGCCTCGACCTAATGGTCGCGTGACCTTGACCCGACCTCTGTTCTTTCTCGAATTATCAGCCACGTTATCGCTGGGTCCCCCCCAAGGCAATTCTGTTTTTCTTCTCGCGAGCAACAAGAAAAGAGGAAAACTTGGCCGGGGAAATCCGGAGACTGTATCGTTTGCAATCGGGAAACTTCCAAGAAGGGGCACGCCCTGTCGCACGACATGTGATCCGATTTTACCGGTTGTGCTCGTCGTGACAAGATACACGGAGAGAGGGATTTTTAACGAAGATAAACGGACTGATTGCGAAGAAAGGGAATTGCAAAAAATATACGCGATATGCGTAAAATTATTGCACAATGTGTTCAAAGCGTGGCATCTGTTTTCATTGGACTGTTTGTGCAAAAATTTGTATTTTTGAAGATATAACTTGAAAAGCAGAAGCATTGTATTTTGGATATTTCATATGTATATAAAATATGTCATGATATATAATATGAAATATGTAATGATATATATATATATATATATATATATATAATTAAGTATGTATTTTGTGGAATTTTATACTTTAAAATTAAATTCGTATAAAAATCTGCAGTTTAAATTTGACTTCGAAAATTCGATCGAATCGATATCTTCTTTTTCATTTTATTTTTGAAGTAAATGAAGGCTATTTTTGGAATTATTAAAATCATTTTCTAGTGTTCATTTTAATAAAAATAATTTATATAGAATATGGTTTGTTTTTCTTGTTTATGATTTCGTTTAAAAACAGTATTTTTTGAGTCATATATTTAGCAACGCTCTATCTCTCTCTCTCTCTCATATGCTTTTTAGTAATACTCTTTACTATCTGATAAAAAAAGTGTAATAAATTAAAGTTCCTTACGTAGAATTTATTTATCTTCCTCGGACAACTTTGCTAGTTTATAATGCTAAGTTCTAAGTTCAGATTATTTATTCTTAGGTATGTTGCCGTGACAGATAATTTGACACTGTCATATCTGAATTACTATTTTAATATATAGGGTGTTCACGGTGTATCGTGAATTATAATTTTTTTCGTAAAAATTGTAAATTGTGAAAAATTTTCAATTCTTCTTATGGGCAATATCTCTCTTTTTCATATTGTTCAAGAAATGAAAGCGATGTTCAAATCATATCTATGATCAACAGATCAACAAATATATCAACTGAAGGCCACAACGTTACAAATATAAAAAGTTAGAGTACGCCATCGTATTGATTATAAAAACAAAAAACGTAAAAATTTTCTATTCTTTCACTTTCCTCAAAAAGTTACTATTTACGAGAAAAAAAAAAATGTTTTTAATATCGCAAGCATATCACGTGTATACGACAATTACACAGACTGTTGTATGAAATAACAACTGAATGTTCTCGATTGATGTATGATAATAAACATATGATAACAAACATGATAGAAATAATGGAACTTCAGCATTCTTCGATTTCTCGAATGGTAAACAGAACGTCACGACTAAAAGAAAACGGGTAATTAAAATTTCAATTTCAATGTTGGATAAGTTCGCAGCTTGGAAATCTCCAAACGAGTCTCGAGAATAGACAATTGTTCCGAATTGTCTCGAACTTCTCGCGCCAAACGCGCCTTTCGCCTTATCGCTCGCAATCTGCACCTGCGAAAAGCTGCGGCTCGTAAACGCAAAGGATCTCGCGACGCGATGATTAAATTCTCCCTCTCGATCAACGATCGATCGGTCTCGTTCGTCGATTCGATGTTCCTTCGTCGCCAGGTACGAATTTCTTTCTCGATCCGTTTCAAATTGCTTCTCTTTCGTTTCACAACGTCGAGACGCCACTGAAACACAAAATGTTACGCTTCGATTCGATTCTCGCCTTGTTCTCATGTATTTCAATCCTTCAGAAATAACATCGTTTGACTGCTGATCTATCAAAAGTTATTTCAGCGTTATTACATTACATAATTATACACAGTGAAGAGCATAACAACTAACAACAATGAGAAATTGTTGATAATTTAGACTGATTTAAAAAGAAATCATTTAAAAAGAAACAATCCGATTGATCTCATTTTAAAAAACTAGGCCATTTACTTTTACAATCCCAAGTTCCGTTTTTTTTCCAAAAATTTCCCAAAAATTCTGAATCTCTCACAAATAAGATCCGAAGTCTAATTATTATACGTTAAATCAATCTAATTATTTTTCTTAATATATAGTCTTAGATTGTTTGGTGATATCTATGAAAATTATCATCAAGCTTTTATCTGTGAAGGATTGAAATTTATTTCGAAAGATCGCTTACCGTACGTTGAACTTGCAACATGTTTTGGATACTCGTGTCTTCCTCTTCTTTCGACGATGTTTCACGAGTCAAACGCTGACAACATTCGCGCGCGATTCTGCTCACCTAAATAATCAACAATGAGCATCCGGTATTTTTAACTTGAACGAGTTTCTTCGAGATTCGCGGGAAAACTTCTTTATCGTCGAACATACATATAATTTTCAGTTTTCAGTAAAACGTTGTTATTTATCTCCATTTTTGATAGTCAATGCGACAAAGGATTTTGCGTGCAATTTAGAACAAAATCTTTATAGATTGATCTTTGTGCAGATTCGTATTTTTGAGAATGCATCCTAAAAGCTAGTATCTCTGGAAAATTATTCTACTTCATGCCAAATGTTGTACGTGAAATGTCGCTATACTTCGAATATTTTATATTACATTTTCACATCACGTGCATTCTGTATAAATTTGCATTTCGAGTATTATAAAAGTCTATAGTACCATTATAAATAATTAATTTTCTGAGGTATTTATATCTTTAAAGTTTCCTCTTTCTCGGACACGTTTAGTTTATTTCATTCTTCAAGGTCAGCATTCATTGGTAATTCTTTTTATTTTTTTTCCTCTCGCTGTTACATCAACCGACAGATTTATAAAGATTCCTATCAATATTCACAATGAAGCAGTTTTCCTCCAAGTTCAGCGCATATGTAGGATAAAGAAAAAAAAATAAGAAAAAAAAAATCCTACCTTGATCGAATCAAGATCTCTCGCGTACTCTTGCAAATCTTCCATTCTCTTTTTCTCGCACGCGTGACGCCACTCTTCGAACGATACGGTTTCCTTTGTATCAGCCAATCGTCGTGCAGCGAGCGATCTTCGTCGTTCAGCGTTCGCGATCGCTTCATTTGCTCGCTCCAGTTCTTCCTGCGGTGTCAAAACCGCGTCCTTCCAATCGTTGCGTGGATCACCTTTGGCTCGAACGCAGATTTGACTCGTTTTTAAGAGCAACGCGATCTCCCGATCCTGCGCCAGATCGGCGAACGATTTTTCTAAACGTTCTATCGTCTGCTTGCATCGATCGACCTTCTCACGGCCAATGGAGCACGCGTTTCGCAGAAACGCCAGGCTCTGTTCCGCTTCCGCCAACTCGATCGCGCAGCTTTTGACCTTTGAATAAGATTTTTCAGTTCCTCGTTACGTTACAACTCGTCGCGTTAGGGTATTGATCGATTAAAATTTTTAATATCATTCAACTGATCAACCGAGCCGATCGAAAAATCGGCGATCGATTTAATCGAAACGATTGAAGTAAGAATTTAATCCTTGATCGCAATTAACGATTGATTTCTTCGTGATAAACAACTGAAATGTGAATCATTAATTAAACGACTTAAAGATCATTCTTTAATCTTTCAAAGTTGATTAATTTTTCGTCTAACTCTGCATTGAGTATTAGTAAGCCATAATAATTTAAGTTCTGCACTATACTACTTAATTTTGTAATTTTGTAATTCGATTTCATTCTTTTATTTCTCTGTCAGAGACAGAATTATGAATTATTTTCAATTCTTTGCCCATCAAAGTGAAATTAAACATCCGAAGTAATTTAACATAAACTTTTACAGGCAATTAAGTGATTCGACCTCAAACTTTTATCGACTCAATGCGCAACGATACCGCTTAGGACTTAATTTAAATTTATAGTACTTTATTGAACTTCTCAATGTTTTGTAGTAATAAATATTTCGAATAAATGACGATTATTCTGTGCAACATCTTCGACGCTCATTTCGAACGAAAAGGTTCAATTTTAAGGTGATAATTCCACCGTACCTTACATTTGTGCACATTTGTATAACTTAACTTTGTATTCGTGTTTTGTTTCATTTCTGATCGTCAAATTTACCTTTACTTCCGCTTCCACCTTGAGCCTCCTAAGATTACAGAGGATGCGCCAATGGTTCCATTCTAATTGACTCGTCAACGCTTCCGGCATCACATCCATCTCGTCCAGAGTTCGCAAATAGTTGGAACACTCTCTAGGCAAAATGTCGGAATCACGTTGTTCAGTGACGCAAGCAACGAGTTCGGCGAGGAGCAAAACGGATCCTTGAGCAGTTAATAACCTCGGCCTTTTACGATAATGTCGTAACAATTTCTCCACGATTGACGGTTTCACGTCGGTGAACTCCGACCGAAATTTCGTCTCGAGCTGCTTGTCACGTTTACACGCGTTCTCGTAGCTGGCTCTCAATTCCGCGACACCGATCTCGAACAGATCGCGTTCATCGGCGAGGTTGCGCGCCTCCTTCGTCGCGGGCACAAGCTCCGTCTCGATAACGCGTCGTATCTCTCGTCGTTTGCCAACGATTTTCCGATGCTGCACGATCGCCTGCACCTTGGACAGTCTCTGTGAAAGTATCGATCGCTCGACTTTGATCTTTTCTCCGGACAATTCGTTCAAATCGTCGTCGAAAGATTTCACGCTGCTCGAGAACTCTCCTGAAACACAACTCGAGTTGAACTTCTAGTTTCGCTCTAACTGTAGAACTACCAAATTGTTCAAAATGACCAATTTATGGTTTCTCGTGAATGTGAAACAACGTTTTTATCTTTAGAGACTTTTAAATCAGAGACTTTTCGCAAAATGTACAACTAAAAGCTTGTGTCGTAAAGGTTTTTACTTTGACGTTTCTGATGGTCTTAATTTTATGCTCCAATCGCTGGTAGTTCCAGCGTTAAGAAATGAGTTTTTCGAGAAATTCATATAAAATATATAAAGAGAAGACCTGTCGGTTTTTCTTTCTCTTTTCAAGACAAAACATGTAAGGGTAAAAAGTTATATTCTTTTGCATGTCGTATTTTGTTCTAGGCTATCTTTGATGTTACAGGCAAAGGAACGCGAGCGATTTTTATAGACAGAGTTTGCAACACGATCACAAAGGAAATTTTTTTGGCAATAAAATATCTTTGAAGTTTCTTTAAAATATAGTTTGGGTCCATATTAGGTTTTTCTTACCACTGATCCTTTCGATCTCAGCCTCCAGCATCGACTTGTATTTCTGCCGATCGGCTTCTTGAGCGCGAATCTTTTTCTCGTACGATTCAATCGTCCGAATGTCTTCCTCAGTATAGCTAGCCGGATCTTTCCGGGAGAGACAGTCGGGTTTTCGAATGTTCATCTTCGCGCTGTGCTTCAATCTACGATACGTGAGACAGATTTCATTGTCACATCGAACAAGTAAAAATCTATATGATTGACAAGAAAAACGAGTGTATAATACAATTTGTATTATATAATCATACAATTATACATAATATTCAATTTGATACACATTGAACGTATCCAGTATGAATTTTACATATACAAGTATAAAATAATAGAAAAATATTCATATGTAAGAGGTTGAATAATTTTATTGTGCAATAGATGGTAAGTAAACGAAGATCAAATTTAAAAGAGAAAACGTACCGAAATATCAAATTTAAACTTTCTTTCTGTAGTACACTTAATTCTCTCTAATTTTATGATCGTACGTCGTTCATTTCTGCAGTGTGATAAGTACAATTACCGAACTTCCAGTACACCGTCCATCATCCTTTCGAGCATTTCTTGGCGAAAATCATTGTCGTTCGTCTCTATTCCTGTGTCGTCTTCGATTAAATTCTTCTCGCAGTCGTTGGCTTTCTCCTCGAGTTTGTCCGACCGTGCATTATCAATCGAGTTCACGCTTCGTTCAAGCTCATCCTCGATTATTTCTGTCTGATGCCAATTTGGAGGCACGAAGAGTCTGGAGCTCGCGTCCACGTGGAATACACGCTTCAGTTCGAGAACGAGACGTCGCATTTCTTTCGCTCGTTCGCTTGCTGCTCTCATCTCTTTTCCCTTCGTTGATCGCGTTTTCTCGAACAGTTCGTTGAATTTTATCTTCAACTGGCGCTCTTGGTGATCCGCGTTAACGCACGTTTCGAGAACGTCTACAAAACCGTGGCAACGAGGCCATGGATCCTTCATGCCGATCGTTTGTGGTTCTTCGTTTTCGTCCTCCAATCTGAATACGATTATGAACATGGTTGGAGTGAGTAAGGCAAATGACATCTTCTCGGTGGTGTAATTGTGTCTTTCAATTGTGAAACCAAGTTGATCAATTTTTTTTCCAAACTTCGAGTTTCAGTTTATTCGAATGTATGATTAGCGCGTGCTTGCTTAATCTTAAATTTAGTAGACGATTGTAACGCTATTATTTGTCTGCTCTTCTAATTTATAAAATTGATCAGTTGTGGTTTCTGTATGAGTTCTGTGTGAACGCAAGTTAATGATAAACTGTCTTTTGAATTTTTGAAAATGGACATTCACCGATTGAAGAAAAAAATGAATGACGATAGCTATCATTATGGTGCCAAGAAGTTTCTGCGAAATGCATGCAATATGTTCGTAAAAATTTTTCTGCGAGCTATCGACGCAACGTTGTTCTATATAACAAAATACAAATGTTGTATTGTAAAATTATACAACTCGTTAGAAAATCAAAAAAGAGAAATGTATAATCCCATATGATATGATTTTCGTATATGATGTTTTTATCCTAGTTTTGACATTCTTACATACCATGCTTTTTTATAATATTTGTAACAACATTAGAGAACTACTTCGTAGAAAAGTTAGCTTCTCTTCTCCCCGTTTTATTTTTGAAATAATTATGGGACAAAATATCGTACTGAGAAAGCAATTATTTCAAAAATCGAAGAAGAGAATGACGGCTCGATTAACTTGATATTATCCCATTCATATCTTGACAATATTATTATCTTTAATTCCTTCACGGAAAAACAATAATTACCTGGATACCAATTCCCTCATTTTCATCGAGAATCGACACCACAATGAAAGATGGATCTCTTCAGGTGTAGATTCAACGAGTGGATAATTGGTGACCTTCGATCGACCAAACAATGAACAAATGCTCCTCGGTCGAACGATCAGAGGGTCTAGAAATCGTTCGCGCAAATAATGCCTCGAACGATTTAAACTCGCGATTTGTTCCTCGGCGTTCTTCATCAATTGGTGCTCCTTTGGTCTGACTGTTGCTAATGCGAGTTCTCTGCCTCGCTGGTCGAGATCGAACGCAGAAATCGGAAGCCGGACGTTTGGCGGCGCCGTTTCGTTTGCATCCAATAATGTCTTTATCTGTTGTCGAGAAAACGGCGCTCTTAGTCACAAACACGTTATCTGAAAATATATTCTTTGCAAAGATCCTGTCCGAGAGGTTCTGCTTTTCGGAACGTATAAAAGTCCACCAAACAGGATCTTCGTGTTAAATTTTCCTCTCTTTTTATTTGAAACCGGAGTCGTTGAAATTTTGTGATATTTCTTGCTAACAAAGTAACGAGTAAAAATGTAATTGATGAACGAATGTAAGACAAGAAGCTTCCTTAGATGGTACGTGTAGTATAGTTTTACAAAATTCGATATTTTTTTTTAAGGTATATCTTTTTTATAGGATACCCTTGGAATTTTCTTATAGATGTAACTTAATTTCCGTTTCTGATGGATCTAAATCTTTTTATTAAAAAACGATTATAATTATATAGAAAGATCTCACATTAAGGAGATACGTAACCGAATTCTATCCGTGTATAGAGTTTTCTACTGTAAGGTATAAAGAAAGAAAATTTTTCACAGTAAAAAACATTCTATTGTTACTGACAACGAAACGAACGTTCGTGCAATTGCAAAAGTAACGTTCATCAAATTCAACATTCGTTATTAGACTGCGAATTTTTTAGGATTTATAAGAAATTTTAAAGTGCAAGATTACACAAAAAGCATATAATACAAAAAAAAAAAAATACATAAAATATTCAAGGAATAGTGCTTGTAACATCTGGCATGTAAAACAATTTGTTACCAAGGCACTAAATTCAATTATATTCTTGGAAACATGAATTTGTATAAAAATCCGAATAGTCTATTCATTACAATGTCTATTGATTTAATACTCGACTAAACAAGCTCCAAATGGACTAGTTACATTGTAACAAATTTATTTAATTCAATGTATCCAAATAAACGAGAAAAATCGCTTCTTACACAAAAGAGGGGAAAAGAAAAAGTAACAAAAGCAAGCGTTAAGATAAATTTTAAGAACATTGTTATAACACAGAGATAAATAACACGAGAGTATTAATATAACGTAATAAAAATATAATACAAGTATAAATGTAATAATTACAATGCTAGAAAGTAAGATAAGTAAGATAGGTAAATATGGCAATTACAGTAATAGATGGAAATAATGATGATAAAAATATTAGATAGAATAGAAAATAGATTGGAAAAATAAATATGGCACATAAACTCAGCAAAGCATTACATAGAGGAAAAAAAAACCTGTAAAATTTGCTAGTGTGCCAGCGTATAAAAGGGATGAGTTATACTTATAACATAAGATGTCGAAATAGACCTTTACAGGGCTTTATATGTCCCTTTTCTTGAAGCAGGTGGAGAGAGAAGAATAATTTTATTGCACAGTTATTTACCTTACATTTCAACTCGTTCCAATCGTTAAGAAGAGAGAGACGCGTTTCCAGAGCTTGTTTCTCCTCGGTCATCAACCGTCGTCGAAGCATCGCGTCCATCCACGTCTCCTCTTCTTCGTCCTCATCCTCGTTCTTCGTCGCGTCTGCTCGTCTTCTCGTTTCCAAACGGTTGAGTGTAATCCAACGAAAGAACCCGGTCCTCGACCTCGAACCTCGATTTTCCTGTTCTGATCCAACCGTACTGACAGGCGGTCAAAGTAAAAGTAATTTAGTGAAAGTAATTAACGAAGTAAAAAGAAGAAAACTCACTAACCGTGCGTGTGTAATTGGTAACCGATTGGCGACCAAATCACCGTTTCTACCCAGGGAAACGATCGTGTCGTCGACAAGGATTGCACATCGGCCACCAGCTTCTGCGCGATGATGCGCGACGAACAGAGCGAATACACGTCGCAGTTGAGTGCAATCTCTCCAAACGATCAGTCCGTCGAATCCGCAGGTGATTAGGCTCGCGGATGAGGATTTCTTCATGTGATGCACGGTGATTGAGATACACCTGGTTTGGTGCAGAGATGGTAGAGCTTCTGATAGTACAGCGTCTTGGAAATCTTCCTGCGAATTTATACAGGCATTTTTGTTTCGTTCTGTATCTATTACTCGCTATTGATGGGATTTTTAAGTGTAGACAGTTATTGATAGTGCAAGTTGATCAACGCTGATACGACCAATCTCCAATTCACATATGATATAAATCATTGTAATCGGAACGATAATAATTGAAATAACGAATAAATATCGATTTACACGAACAGATAATCGACATTAATTTTGGACAAAAGAATTCCTTTATCTTGTAATACATTGATTTGGTTATTCCTAGTGTTGAAGATGAATGTTTTGAACAGGGTGTGAAGTGAAGAGAGTTATTAAAAAAGTTTGACAGAAGTAGTTTGAATTAATGCAAACATGAACGATGCGACTATATTGTACATGTGAATTTAAAACCATGTTCGACGACTGACTGACTGATTTTACGAGATTTTACGCTCATTTCAGAAAATTCTTTTCTTCTTTTCCAATGGCACCCTTCCGACAAATCAGGAAGGTCTTAATCAAACGCTTTCAGATCATTCGAATTTATCGAACAGCAAATTTTCTTAATCTCTTTTAGAACAGACACGTGACATAACATATTCGTATGACGATAATTTTACATTTAACTCTATTCGATGCAACTGCTTCGTGAGATATGGAACGCCAATTATATCGTAGCTCGATTCTCTTCCATGGTGAAGACGCTCGAACGAAGACAAAAGCTTCATCGAGCAATCGGCGTCCTTCGAGCAGTTAAATAATCGGTCAAATAATCGACACGTGTACACGACGATCTCGTTTCCAGCTCGAGAATCGGCGTTTCCAGCAAGAACTAGCACTTTAGCTCGATCCCGGTCCACTTCGTAGATCAAAAAATCGATTACCTAGCGAACAAGCAGGGGGACCAATGTTTTCAAAAAATGCATTTCACGGTTGCTTTTTATCTTCTCACACTTACCTTTCGTTCGAAATTCAACCAGGCAGCAACTTTCTCACTTGTCGTCTTATATAATTTTGTATGATCACGTTCATTAGGCTCGGCGATGCTCACCGACAAAAGAAACAGCCGACCGATTTCAGACGAGGCGGCACCCAACAAGTTACCCTTGTTGGAAAATTTCACGCGATCCAGAGCTTCTCGTTGAAGATGAACGCAACGTGTTATTCTCGGACGAAGAGGCGACATAGGGAACAATTTGATGAACAGACAATTCCCCGCGATGCTACAGCATGCCAGAATCGGTAACACGGGATGCGAGGTGAGATCGACAACTGCGAAACAAGTTTATTAGATGATTTGGAAAATTTGGTGATATAAAAAAGTGTAGAATGCACATGTTATGCAAAGCCATAGGATGATTCTTATATATATATATATATATATATATATAAAATATATAATATATAAATATATAATATATAATATAAGTATATATATATATATATATATATATATATATATTAAGTGTAATATAAGTGTAAATATAAGTGTAATAGTATAAGTATAATAGTATAATATAATATAATAGTATAATAGTATAAGTATAATAGTACAATATTAAATGTAATATTATAAATATAATAGTATAATACTAAGTGTAATATAATAAGTATAATATAAGAGTATAATATAAGTGTGTAATATAAGAGTGTAATATAAGTATATAATATAATATATAATATATATATTACATATATGTAATACTATATAATATATATAAGTATATAATATATAATATTATAGGTATATAATATAATATATAATATTATAGGTATATATAAGTATATAATATAATATATAATATTATATATATTACATATATATAATACTATAATGTTATTAAATATAAAGTAATTTATAGTATTATATAACACACAGTTATTTAATTAACAAAAGTTATAGTGTATATAATCCTTATAGTGTATATAATCACATTATTAAATATGAATGAAAATTAGTGAAAAATATCATGTGTATATTCTATCATATCCATTATAGAAGGAAATGTTCGATATGTTGTTCATTTTGTGCTTCTGCACACATTACAATATGCTAAAATCTTGTCTACTGTTTACTAAATATATCTATCGACACGAGTGAAACAAAACTCAATTCATTGAACTTTAATATCTGACGCAGTTTAGAATCTGCGTTATGTGTTCGATATGTGATGAATAATAATATACGCACGATCTACAAGAAATGAATTCGAGACTGTTTCCCTCAAATATTGAACATTTGAATATTTGAACGTTTCCATCAATTGTCTATAAATTGAAAACTAACATACATGAATATATATGTTCACACGACAGTTTTCACGTATTTTGACATGCATTTAAGAATTATTTCACGTGAAATGATTTTCATAATATTTGACAAACGAAGCAACTGCTCAAGCTAGGTCTTCGAGGTTTTCAACGTTCAAATAAAATTATCTTTTGCAAATGTTTCGAGTTCGAGGAATTTATACGATTATTTTCAAATTGATCTCGAACCAACCTTTGCCATGATGCGTCAAACGTGTCGTCGGAGAGGCGAATTTACCGGTTGCAGCGTCCACGATTGTCAGACGATCATTTTGATCTACAGCTGCTAGATATGGGCCATGTAACGAAGCGATATTCATATAATTCGCGTCGCCCCGCAGTAGAAACTCGAGGCGAGGCGGATGATCGCGCGACGCGTCGATCATTTGGAAAAGATCACCGTTCTCTCCGAGAATCAAGATTCTATCCTGATTGGAGTCGCTTTCTGCATGCCTCGGGTATGATGATAGTAACATGCTCCAAGCTGAACGCCACTCGTCTTTCTGATCTTTCCAAGGTTTTCTGTAAAACTGTCAACGAGATAAATCTCCACCTAAATTACAGGATGAATAGACTAAAATTTGTATCGTTATTGAATACCATAAGTTGTAACGAGATTGTAAGTTAAACTCTTATATGTTTGCGTTTAATGCATATATACTATAACTTATCTTAGATCAATTCTTTTATATATATATATAAGTATATATATTCTTTGATTCAATATTATATATATATATACTTTTTCTTAATTTATTTAAATAAATTAATTTAAGTATTTTAAGTACAAGAAGTACTACAATTTAATTTAGGTACAACAAGAACTAAATTTAATTTAAGTATTACAAGAATTAAAAAACAAGCTAATAATAATAATAATTACATGTATATATATATATATATGCATTTTTTATATTGTTATTTAAAGTGTCGACAGTTGAAATTGCAGAAAGTATATCGGTTTGTTATGAATTGGTTCTTTAACGATTACATATTATCTTTCTTCATAATTATGCAGCATTTAAGTATATTTCCACTTGTGTTTCTGTCAGTTCGATTATTTTGATATTCAAAGCATTAATTTTTTATTCATTTTACAGATTCACTATATGCACACCATATATCGTTATTTCGCTGTATTTATAGGTTTTTGCGGATTTTTATGCATTTACGAAAAATCTGATACATACGATGATTGTAATGTGGAAAAATATATAAAATATTCAAGGTGTAATATTCCCTCTAATAATTATTATCAATATTTATATTACTAAATTAACAAAGTATCAATTAATTAATTAAATATTTAACAATTTCCTACCTACGTCCTATTATTAATTACAATTATCTTCATAAAAATATAAAATTGTCTAACTGTATATCGTTTTTCACAATTTCACTACGTCTTAAATGCGATTATAATATGTGACATAATTTTCAGATTAAAGCAATACCTAAATAACATCGGATTGTAACATCTAAAATATCCTTCTACCAACGTTCTATTTTCCTATTTATTTTTCGATCATCTTCATCGAAATAAAAATGTCCGCAATCTGGATCGGATGTCATTTTACAATTCTTCCCACATTCATTCTACAATTTCGCTGTGTAATGTTCAGATCAGATTATACGTATATCTCCTACCGTTGCTCGAACTTCGCAACTGCCTGTAATCGCACGATCGACGATCAACGTTCCATCAGCGTGAGCCACCAACGTGCGATTATTTCGCGAAGGAATCAGCCCCGAAGTATCGTTCTCGCCAGAAGATCCAAGAATCGTTCGTACCCGATTATCCGATTGCCCCTCTTCGAAACGAATGGACCGAACAGTGCCGGTTTCATCGCAACAAAGGAGAGCACCATCCGCGGACCACGAACAGGAGACTGCAACAGGCTCGATGCTTGTTTCGATCGGGAAAAGTCGGACTGTTTTCCAGCAGGTTAGTATACGATACACCGAGAGTCTGCCGGTGGATGGCATGAATCGTGCTAGCAGGCAGGACGAGTCGGTCGAGCATCTGAGAAAAATTCATGGATTCGAGAGAATTCATAGGAGAAGAATTTCTCGATCTAATGTTGTAAAAATGGCGAGTCTCGAGGTTCGTGAGCTCTCTCTGCGTTCAAAACATCGAGCAGCGAAAGCTCGAATTCGGGGGCTCGAACTGTTTAAATTGTACGCAATGATGGAATTGTATCAATGTGAAATCGTCACGTGCGCCGATGATACTGTTTATTCCAAGTCTTAAAATTTCAGCCTGAAAGCACTGAAAGCTTGTACTTCGCGCGATAATGGTGCTTAAAGCTAAAAGTGTTTAAAATTGAGGCCTTGAAGCTTCGGAGAGTCAATCTTTATACAAGATTATTTTTGTCCCTGTGTTTCTTTCATTAAATATAAGAAACTCTCTTCTTAAAATATCGAATCACGTTTCATAATTCGCACCATGGTCCAAGTCCTACGGATCAACAAGCTTATGATCTCGATTTGAAAAGAGAAATCAGAATACAGAATTTAAATCGGAAATTCGTAATTTCAATCAAATGACTGTGGTCTAAATTTTCAAATCTTCGATGGAAATTTCAATTGAAAAGAAAATCGCTAGACGCTGTTCGCGTTGCAGGATTATCTCCAAAAAGATAAATCTCATGTACGAATGGAAATCAAATCATTTCGTTTCATTCGTCGAATGAGCTGTCAACTTCGTTCACATACTTTTGTTGACGATTATGATTATCATACTATCTTCTACTAAACTGTGTTCGATATGTTTTCCCATTTTATACATATCTCACGTGTAAGTAAACAAACAAGAAAGGGAAAAAAAAGGAGAACGAATGAAAATATAAAAGAACGAAGAACGAAGCTTTGTAGCTCCGAATTCGAAACAGGCCATCAAAACAGGAACGTTTAACGAATTGTGAACGTTACGCAGTTACGATTGACAGAGAAGGCAAACAACGAAGTTTGAATTACAACGGATGACAGGTTGTAAAAATCTAATCGGCTTTATAGGGGGCATAAAATTAATCAATTGTAAGAGTTGCGGACGACAAACGGTGCCATTAACCAGCTTGAACCGAAGACAACAAGTAGTTCGCAGCAGTTCGCCGAGGTTCGAGACTGTACGATCCACGATTGCACTATATACAGTCACGATCGTCAATGCTCGTTAGATCTTTCGAAAAAAAAGAAAGAAAAATATTACGACGATCCTACTCACGTGAGTCTCGTTCGATCGACGTCGAATGTCGTCGCGTTCGTCTCGTTGATTTTCGCCAATCGTTCGCCAGTTCTCCACTGCCACACTGTCAGGGAAAAGTCTGGGAAAGTTGCCTGAGAGAGCAGGTATTCGGTGCCAGCGAACGTGCAACACGCGTAGCCATTCGATTCTCGACTTCCGGCGCACAGGCTGACTCTTCGTATCGTTGGATAAGCAAACACCGAGATCTTGGGGTTGGCTTTCCTCTCGATCACGGTGAAGATCGGCGCAATCTTGAAACAAATCCAATAAATGACTTTTATTGATCTATGGCCAAGATTGTTTATCATACTTATAACACCAAGGAAAGTGTTTCACAGTTATTTTCTTTAACATTAATTAAATATTAACGATTTCAATCGCGATCACGTTCTACCAATAGTTTCTTCGTTTTTTTAAAAATTGTTTCTTTAATTGTTTTGAATTTATTATAAACTGGAAATTTAGATATAAATGAATGTGATAAAAGAATGTTAATAATATGTGAAGATATAATCTAAATATATGTATAAAATAAAAATATATATATATATATTATTAATAATAATAAAGATATATATATATATAAATTTTGCCTGTGATTTTAGACAGAGAAGTTATCCCTCTACTGTCGAGTCTCTGATTTCCTATGTATTTCTTTTAACAATAAAGATACAATTTTATTTATATTTATTCATTTTTATTTTCACTAACAAACATGTCTCCTATATTTAATATAAGGGGTATATAACGAAGATGAATCAGTAAGAAGAATTACAAAAATGTTCGATATTTATGTATAAATTAATTGAAAGTAATTTCGCCACATTTCGAGAATTTTCAATATTTCGAACTATCAAAAAATTTTCTAAAAATTTCCTACATATTTCTTTTAACAATAAAGATACAATTTTATTTATATTTATTCATTTTTATTTTCACTAACAAACATGTCTTCTATATTTAATATAAGAAAGATAATATAATAAAGAATTACAAAAATGTTCGATATTCATGCATAAATTAACTGAAAGTAACTTCACCACATTTCAAGAATTTTCAATATTTCGAACTGTCAAAAAATTTTCTAAAAATATTTTTCGTTCATACTATGGAGGAGGGTTGTAGTTTACATGATCACTATTTCAAAAGTTGAACAACATCGTTTTATATCTGTCTAAAAAAAAAATAAAGAATATTTAAAAAAAAAATAGTACTTATTGTTCGTGTTGTATGTAATTTAAAAACAAAAAAAACAAATAGCTTACAGAAAGCCCGGCGAGACAACAAGCGCCATCTCCTCTCTCACCACCGTCGAATCGTTCCACTTGCGTCTCTCCACTCGCAGTATCATGAAAACGAACGTAAATGCCAGAAGCCATCGCGATTATGTTCCTTCCAATGATCGCGAAATCACGACAATTTCCAAACTTCGCCCACGATGTTTGAACAGTAGCGGACGACATGTTTTTACCACCAATAAAATCACAATCGATCCGAGAATGGAACTGAAGTGGAAGGTTCGTTTATTTTCGTTGCCTAGGGAAGCCTAAGATGAGGGTTGTTAAAGTTTCGTGCCGACGTGTAGACGAATTATTGTTTCTTTTAGCAGTTGTTAGCTATAGCAAACTGATAGAAAGCTATTAATTCTAAATGATCCAATGAAATTAAGTAAATTTATTTTAAAAATTTTAATTTGAAAAAAGAAAGGAGAAATTTATTTCTATTTGATATATTTTGTAATCTGTTTTTACTTTACTTGGCAATATTTTTTTAATAGTAAGTAGCAGAGACAGTAAAGTACAGTGAGTAAATAAGTCTAGATTAGAACTATGATTATTTGGTAGTTTTAATAACAACTGTAAGAATTGTTGTACGAGTTAACAAATTTTTACAGAATAAAGATCTACAGAATTTTGCATTTGAATAATCTTAAACATCGTTGGTAGATTTCTGCATAATTTGTCCAATTCGAAACATGTGTTGGTACACATTAAAGAGCATAACTGTGCCAATAATAACGAAAAATTGTCGATAATTTAAGCTGTTACAATTTCGTAAAAGAAGATCTATCAGACAATCTACTTGATCTCTCATTTTAAAACATGAAGTCTCTAATTTCACAGTTGTAAGTTCGTTTTTTTCCAAAGATAATTTTACATCATATGACGGGAAGGAAAGTAAAGATTCTTCTTTTCTTTCGAAAATTGTAGAAATTTTTTTTTCAGAACTGAATTGATCACTATCTTTACAACGACCTCTTAAAACCTGCTGTACCATTTTATTTCACTACTTTTATTAACATTAGAGTTAAACGTCAAAAATTCAAGATACCTTACAACCCTAATGTACAAAGTTCAATAAAACGCCGTATAGCAGGTTTCAAACTCTTGTTGCAAAGAAGAGACTTTACTCTTTGAAACGATCGTAGATCTAATTACGAAAAAAGAATTTTTATAGAGTAAATTTGAATTGTAACAATTTTCGAGAAAAAACTTTCTCGTTATATGACGCGTTTAAAATCATCCTAAAGAAAAAAAAAAAGAAAGAAAAACAAATTCACGAAGTGTCAAAGTGGAGATTATATATTTTTTTTTTAATTAAATCAATCAGATCGTTATATGATTTTCTTCTTCAAAGTCTTCATAACAGTTTGAATCGTCGACAGTTTTTCATCATTTAATTATGCGTTAATTATGCATTGTTGAAAGTAACGCAGATTCCTGTTATAATAGATCAATACACGACAATGTAATTTTACAATTAACGTTGCGTCGTTTCGAGCCGAGATTCAGCTACCATCATCGATCGTTCAGCGAATTTCCCTTTCCGCGAGTTGGAACGCGTCGGAACGCGACCGATTTTCATACACATAAAACACACTATGCGGCCACCAATGGCACAAGTGTGTCAGTGGATCGGCACGATCGTAGGTGGTTCGACGAATCGAGAAACACCGTTATCGAAACGTCGCCAAACGCATAACAATCGGTCAAAAACGCCTTTCTTCGCCGTTCTTCACTCGCTTCTTTCGCTCAAAAGTTCGTCGTTTCGGGAACGAATCGTGGAAAATGCGACACTATTAACACGTTGAATGCCATGTTGAATTTCTTATTATACAATAATAATTATTATATTCTTATATTATATTACTATACAATTAAAATATTACTATACTTACTATACTATATTACTATATCACTATACAATTACAATATTACTATATTCTGATATTACCATATTACCATATTACCATGCTACCATACCACCATATTGCTATATTGCTATATTGCTATATTGCTATATTGCCATATTGCTATATATTATACAATTACAACATTACTATACTCACTATAAAATAACAATTATGTTGAAATATTATTTACAACAGAATGAGTTACAAACTGGATTTATTTTACTGGCCCCCACGACGCTGAAATGTGTTTCTTCGATTTTCACTTACTTCTTACGATATTTTATTTTTCATACAGTGAAACTGAGGGTTGCACTTTTTCGCAAAGTGCAAGTCTACTAGAGAAAATTGTGCCTTGAAATGAAGAAAGTAGACTCGGACGACGAAAAAATTCGAAGCAAGCCGAAAAGTCGTCACATTGTGAAGACTGTGTTGATTTATCTTTCCTTTGTTTACAATGTTTTAAAACAATCATCACAATATGCGCGAATAATATTTATGCAATAAAATAAAATAATTTTCGTATGCAGTAGCGAAGCTAATATTGAAAAATTTACGAGTATTAACATTTAATTATGTGTTTTTACTAGTCTTCGATTCGCCGGTATTCAACGTGTTAACCAGTTAACTGCAGAATTTAGTTTCAAAAGTTCCTTCCGGGACGCGTAATGAAAATCAAGCAACGACGAGTATACACGTCGAACGCAGGGAACGCAAACGCTGCCATTATAAATTTTACGAAAAAAGGTAAAGCGAAACAAGGAAGGATTACATTTTTACTCGACAGAAAACTAACAATTCATTGTTGAAAATGTTATTGCCTATTAAAAACTTAAATATTGTCGAAAGATAATAAAATTCATAAACAAGACGAATTAGAGAAAAGAAAGAATTTTCAAGTCAAAATTCAGTTGATTTCAGTGTGTTATTTTTCGAAGCAAGGTACCACACATAGTGGCACTTTCGCAGATCATGCAGCAATATCGTGACTTCTTACGGATTGAAACTTCTTTTTCTTTCTTATAGAATACATAGCAGTTTCATTGGCAATGTAAATAACATTTTTATTACTTCTTATTGAAATTTGGAGTATTTAAAGTAAATGGTAATTTTTTTATTTTACACGACGAGCATACACCGAAATAAAGTTTCGGATTGACGTGTCGAACGCAGGTTAACGCGGCGAGGTGACAATTCCTTCGTAGTCGAATCTCGAATACAGAGCTCGGACACCCGTTACGCGCTTAATATGCATCGTTCGCGTCGTCACCGTCGTCGTCGTTGTCGAGGGGAGAAGACGGAATCGTGGAAGAACACGTTTGCTCGTCGTCGTCCGATTCCGATCGTCATTCGAAACCACCGAGTCTCCAGGGTCTCGACTTAGTTCTATCGACCTACCGTTTTTTTTCGAAGTCTGTGCTCGCGGCTGAGATCGCGCGAGTTTTCGCCTCTCCGTTTCGTTTCTCCTCAATCCGAGCGAGCGATGCTCGCGAAGCACGAGGAAACATCGCCCTCGAGCATCCGCGTTTTTTCGCTGTTATCAACGATCTGGCTCGCGACGGTCGTGATCGCGAATGCTGGCGAACTGCCGAACGATTCAAGCACGACGATCGTTGACGGCGAAACGAACGTCTCTCGTTCGACGTTGGTCGCTGTCGGTCGCGGCGAGGACAAAGCGGAAGCCAGAACGAAGGGAGAGACTGCTCACGGCGTGGAACCGTCGACAAGAAGCGCAGAGTGGAGTAACAGAGGCCCGTTCGTACGAGGCAGGGACAGTTACTTGGAGGCGTTGAGACACTCTCGAACCAGCACCGATCCTCGCGAAGGAGTTGTGGATGCGGTGGATGGCACCGCAGCAAGTGGCACTTTTCAACGAAGAAAGGAGCAGTCGTTCGGAGCGGCGAAAAGATCCGAGCTGTCACTTCAAACGAGTCCCTCGGACTCGTACTCGATGGTAGCGAGCGATTCGTACTCATTGCCGATACGACCGTACAGCGATTTTTCCGCACTGAGGAACTCTTATGGGCCACCTCAAACGCAGCCACCGCGTGGAACGTACGGGCCACCTTACAACGATCACTCTTCTTATGGAGGAGAGTATGTGTATTCGCCGCAGCCACAGCCACAGCCAGGTGAGACACGAGGTATTGTATTGCGTCCGCGTTCGTTTCATCTAGTCAGACGCACGTGCATGATATTGGCAATAACTCGAGAATGATATAGTATATACTAGTGAAAAGTATAATTGTATACTCTTAAGTGGTAAAGACTGTAATTGTATACTATTACAGTTAGTAGTTTATAGTAGTAAAAAGTATAATTGTATACTCTTAGTAGCAGTATTTAGTAGTAAAAATTATAATTAGTATAGTAGTAGTATAATACTAGTATATAGTAGTATATAATACTAAAAATATAATTGCATACTTTCAATAATAGTAGTAAAGGGTATAATTGTATACTCTTACTAGTGGTAAAGAACGTAATTGTATACTATTGCAATTAGTAGTAGTTTATAGTAGTAAAAATTATAATTAGTATAATAGTAGTATAATAGTGGTATATAGTAGTATATAATACTAAAAAACATAATTGCATACTTTCAATAATAGTAGTAAAGAGTATAATTGTATACTCTTACTAATAATAATAGTAAAGAGTGCAATTGTATACTATTGCAATTAGTAGTAGTTTCTAGTAGTAAAAAGCATAATTGCACACTCTTAGTAGCAGTATTTAGTAGTAAAAATTATAATTAGTATAGTAGTGGTATAATAGTAGTATATAGCAGTATATAATACTAAAAAATATAATTGCATACTTTCAATGATAGTAGTAAAGAGTATAATTGTATACTCTTACTAGTGGTAAAGAGTGTAATTGTAGTAGTTTACAGTAGAAAAAAGTATAATTGTATACTCTTAGTAGCAGTATTTAGTAGTAAAAATTATAATTAGTATAGTAGTGGTATAATACTAGTATATAGTAGTATATAATACTAAAAATATAATTGCATACTTTCAATAATAGTAGTAAAGGGTATAATTGTATACTCTTACTAGTGGTAAAGAGTGTAATTGTACACTATTGCAATTAGTAGTAGTTTACAGTAGTAAAAAGTATAATTGTATATTCTCAGTAGCAGTATATAGTAATAAAAAGTATGATTAGTAAATATAGTAGTAAAAGTATAATTGGTATAGTAGTAGTATAATAGTAGTATATAGTAGTATGTAATAGTAAAGAATATAATTGTATACTTTCAATTCAAACAGTATATAGTAGTAAAGAATATAATTGTATGCTTTTAATAGTAGTATATAGCAGTAGAGAGTATAATTATATACTCTTAGTAGCAGTATAATAACAGTAGAGTATAATTGTATATTTCCACTAACGATGGGAAATTGTCATATAACTATAATAAGCCTTTACTTTAGCAATCCGAGTTCGTCGGAATCTTTTTTCAGAGATATCTTCATATTATGCAGTGAATGGGAAATTAAGGATATTTTTTATTCTCGTAAATTGTAAAAATTCAAACGTGTCTAGAAATATTGAAAAATTCTTTTCACGATTAGATCCAAGGTGGTTTTGAAGACTAAAATTTTCAATGACCTCTTGAAAATTTGATCTACGATTTTTCGTCGCCATTTTGTTGAACTTCGAACGTTGGATAACGAGATGTAAGGATTTCTCGAATTTCTGTCGTTTAATTCTAACATTCAAGCTTCAAGATTTTGGTTGTAAAACAGTCTCAATCTTTCTTGAGATATTAGAATTTCTACAATTTTTCTACGATCCCACCATTTTATCGTTTAACCCTGATATCCAAAGTTCGATAAAATGGCAAAAGAAACTCGTGAATCAAGTTTCAAGGAATCGTTGTAAAAACATTTCAATCTTCAAGATCTTGATATGAATCGTGAAACAAATTTTTCGATGTTTCTGGAAAACATTTTTCTATTTTTATAATTTTCGAAATCTTGACACTTCATCTGCCAATGTTCAAAGTTTAGTGAAATAACTGAAAAAGAATCGTACAGCAGTAAGTTTTAAAAAGAAAAATCATCAAAATGTTGAATCTAGCTCACGAAGAGAAATTGTTCAAAAATTATTAAATGAAATTAAAATCGCGTGAAAAAAATGTCGATATCGCCAATATTCTTAGTCAATAGCTATTTAATTATATAATAATTATAATGTACGTGGACAGTACATTTACGATAAATATTTTAGCTTACGGAGTCCCGCATGTTGCTTATGGAGCACCACATGGGATAACCGAATCGGTGCATCTTGGTTTTCCGTCGATCGACTTCTCCTGGCCGTTCGCGCTCAAACTTAACGCCTTCACTCTGGCCAAGATTCTCTTGAAATTGGTCATTTTCAAGATGATAGTTAAATTCATTGCTGTTATCTGTCTGTTGCTTTTCATCCCGAAATTGGAGATTAAAAAGACGATCAAGAAGGTGAACGTGCAGAACAACGCGCAAGATGACGATGACGACGAGGACGAAGGACGTGGTTTGCAAAATGGTAATGGTTTCTCATTCGTATTCACGTTAAAGACCGTTATTCACATTGTTATCGGGCAACTTTTGGTCAACCAATTAAGTTGACTGATTTCGAATTATTCAAAACTGATTATGCATATATATATAATATTAATGAAGCTGATTCAAATGACTCACGTTTGTTCAACAAAAAATTGCTCGTTCGTCTGTTTTCAAGTGAAAAAAATCTTCGTAATACTTTATCAGCTAATAATGTTGTACTGACTCGACAAGGAAAGATATAAATCGATTATCGAACGATTTGAACGATTTTACAATTTTACATCGAGTAATTGCAATTCATGAAATATACAATTTCCAAAATCGCGAAACAATCGGCCAGGGTGTTATTCTACATCTAAAAATAAGTGGAGAAGATTTACTAAACTATACTCGAATCTAGCTAATTCTGGGGGAAGACGTGACAGGGAAGGATAATTAATAGGAGGTTATTCCACGTACGTGAAATAAATAAAAAAGTATAGAATAAAATTGGTTTCGTTTATCGAAGGAGATAGACTTTGAACGCGTTTCGTTAAAAACCTGATGCATTTTTAAACGTGCTTGATTTTAAGTTAATTTTAAATACGCGGCGAACGAATGATCGAAATTAACACGGTCAATTCGTAGCCTGTCGTTTTATAAAATTTCATCGATTTATTCGATGAATTAATTTCACTGTTAAAAATTTCACCGATTCAAATCAGCTTCGTAGCAAAGGCAGCTTTGTTGCCTAACGCAACGCGAGATTCTTTTTTTAACAAAATCGCGTTCATCGATTTCACTAGCTAGCAATCCTCGTTTCATTCTCTTTCAGCTAATTGGAAGGTATGGGATGGGCTGAACCTCCTGACCTTGGCGGTGAACGAAGCGTTGAGGCAACACGAAGTCACGAACGGATCTCGTTCTAGCGAATGTTCGGCTCTCGAGTGCCAAGTTCGAAGAGCCTTTGAAAACGACCGGTCGTGGCCCGATTACGAGCAATTGCTGCAGAATTATATCATGGAGGAGGCCCGACGACTCCGAATAAAGTCTTAGCGTATCACCTGTTTTTATCTGTGGAAATTTTCCCCGACCGAAGTGATTCATCCGCGATTTACATTGCTCGCCTCGCGTATTTATGCGTTGTACCTAGCTAGTATGCCCACGCATACGTGTACACTCTCGCTGGAAACACTTCTGGGAGCTCTTCTTACTTTGAACAGTCATATTTATAATATGTGTGTTTGTTCGCAGAGTAAATTGCAGAGAATAAAATTTCTCAATTTACGACTGTCAACTGTTTGATAAGGTTTGATAAGGTTGTACTGCTGCACGAAATTAATTAAATTAAATTAAATTAAAGAAAGACAAGAGAGTTGTAAAAGTGTTATGCGTACGAGGTACGAATTTGTATTTATAAAAATCTGTAAACCGATGGTTTTAAACGTTTGGAATGATCGTGGAGAAGAAGTTGACCTTGTTACTCATTTTGTTGCATATTCCAGTCACTGGCTATTTTCTGCTACAACTACGTTTCAGTCATTTAAAAATATTCGTAGAAATAAAAACACCAACTTGCGATGATCGGTAAAGTTGCGTCGATATAGCAACGTTTCCACATTGTTGTGCAAATAAATATCTCAATTACAATTTAATTTCGCCATTTTTTTCGAAAAAAATATATAGTAATGCTTGCTTCGTGATTTCCGAACGAGAGTGTGTACGTGGTTAAGTGCCTTTATCTTAAAATATTTATATAAGAATAAATTATCGTGACAATCGACGTAATATATTAATATTAGTGCTTGACACGTTCTTCGAAATTAATAGGTATAATAGTATTTATACTACAATTTTTGAACATGTATATGTATTATTACAAGTTTGTTGGTTTGTTTTAATTATTCTAAAATATTCTATAACATAGGTCATCGTGACCGATAGTCAATGTGTTAATATATTAATATCAATATTTTATGGATTCTCCGTTGTATGAAATATCGTTTAACTTCTCCATTTTTGTAACGATTGAGCCTCTAAAAATCCGAATTGAACAACACCGTTCTTTTTAATTTTTTAATTTCATTAAAATATTCAATCTTTAAACAAATTATTTACTTTTATAAGTTCGTTCAATGAAATAACACGTTCAATGTAATAACACATTCTAAGGTAAATTAAAAAATTAGTATTTACAATATTTCAGTGCTTTTTAATTGATAGAGTTGATCAATATGGCTTCGAAACAGTTTAAATATAATATCCATTCCATCATAAGAATATTCCATTTTGAACAAGATTATATAAATAAGAAAATATTGGCATATACTTGTAATATTTTTGTGAAAACCAATCACACAAACAAAATCTGTCTCCATACAGCAATTTACTACATGTAAAATCTGTTTCCACATAATAATTTAATCAATGTATAATATTATATCTTATTATTATATAATTTTATTATTATTTAATAATTTATTACACACGAAATCAATAGTTTCTATACAATAGTTTACTACATACAAAAGTAATGTGCGTAATATTCGTTATTTTCAATAAATTATTACAAAATTCGAGACTCAAAAAAGATATCAATACGTGAGGGTCATTCTTTACAGTTCTACCATGAGAGCAGAATATAAAATATTTTTAATAATTCAAAGATTTAAATCCTTTCCTAATGTTGGCGCGATGACATTGCTCGTAATATTTGCAAAAGTAATTTTTATATCTTTTGCATTATTATAATTGCTACTATGCACGTGTCGATGAAAACGTTTTCATAGAGATATCGCAAAATCGGAAAACTAGGCGTGTCAATACTTTTCTGACTCACTGTACATGTTATTACGGGCAACTATGTGTCTTCTCGTTGAATAAATACGCATATACATATATATATACATACATACATACATACATACATACATATATATACATATAACACATATATATACATATATATAACACATATATATAACATATATATATATATGTTATATATGTGTGTTATATATATGTATATGTTATATATATAGTGTGTGTGTGTGTGTGTGTGTGTGTGTGTTTTATATATGTACATGTACGTCTAACACATATAGTCGACATTGGACTGCGTCGTAGACACTTTCGTTTCTTTCCACTGGTTTTGCCCCATTTTTCAGTAAAATCGCGCCAGTTAGCAATTCTCGCGCCGGTAAAGAGCGGAGGCGCGAGTAATTTCGAAGATTGCCGTTACGTGATCTTCGCGGTCTTCTCGAGTTTTCCGGACTGGAGAACACGGTGGGGCTACTGCCGCCGTTTATAAACGTCACCGTTACAGCCGACAACGTTTCAGTCGTTTTTTTGCCACGACCGGTGAGTATCGTTTGCCGCCCCGATCGTTCGATCGTTCGAAGATTTACAATCTGCATCGAGTGTTCTCTGCCCACCGAGAGTCATGAAGCCCATTGTTCTGTTAGGTGAGTCAAGGGAACTAGTAAAAAATAACTAGAAAATCTCGGGAAACAAGGCACTCTTCACTTTGACACGCGTGATGATTGACTTTGATCGACGCGAAAGAAACGAGAAAGGGAAAGTCGATTATTTAACACGATCGCGTGAAGAATGTCTTAGCGTTGAAAGTTTATCATGAAAAAAAAAAAAAAAAATAGATCGAAAGCGAAGAATAAAGTTTTTTCATTCAACGTGTCGCCTTCGAGAAAGTCAAGTTTGAAAATTTATATTTATGTTTAGGTGTGTTACTTGGTATGTTTGATTTAAACTTATAATTATTTGCTAGCTGTGCTTCATTAATTCTAGATTAACTGCAGGAAGTTAATAAGTGAAGAGTGTAAAATTTTTCGTTTTAGAGTTTATCATCTTTTTAAGACAGAGTTTGGTCAAAAATCGGGCGCGCTTGATAAATTTTCGAACTGGATTTTCTTGAAAACGAAGCTTGTGAAAAAATCGTGCGCTTTTGCATAATGTGTCTAAAATCCAAGTATATATATATATCTGATAAATTTTCAAATTTGTTGGTAGTGGAAGAACATTTTTTTAACGAAACATTTATATATTTCTCGTCTATTATTTTCTATAACTGCGTTATATCAGTACTCACGAAATTCTTGTGCGTCGCTATTATTCAAAATATGTTGTACAAATTTTTCCGATCTTTTTTTAAACGTCCGCAACCATCGATACGTTTTGAAAAAAGTAAACAAAATTTTATCCCGCTAATTTTGCCTCCAAGGTTTGCGAGATTTTAAATTCAGAAATTCGATAATTCGTACGATAATTAGCATCAACCTGTTATGATACTTTTTTCTTTCACTTGTAATATTTTACTTGTGTTCACTGAAAAATTCAGTGAAACTAGCTAGCATTTCTTTGACACAATAATCTTGTCCTGTTAAATTCTGAAAATATTATATTATCCTTGGAAACAAGCTATCATTTTATTTTCCTCGTTATATATGAAATGTCTCGTATTTTATCGTCTAAACTTTGTCAGTGTGTTCTATAGGTAAAAAATAAACAAAACTAAGATATCATATAACAGAAAGTCTATAAATGCTTCGTTAAAAAGTGACAACAAAAGTTACAAAAGTATCAAACGTAAGATTGTACACATTTAATGTGCGCATTTTTTGAACTCGTTTCGCATTATCAATGCAAAATTGATTATCAAAGTATCATTGAATTTACTCTGGACCAAATTCCATATCGACTCACACCATTCGTGCAATCGATCCATTTCATGTAAATACTGTACTGTACTAATTAATTAGTATTTTTAATAATTTTAATTTTAATAATTTTAATTTTAATACTAA
The DNA here is from genome assembly GCA_032399595.1 of Tetragonula carbonaria. NCBI lineage: Eukaryota > Metazoa > Arthropoda > Insecta > Hymenoptera > Apidae > Tetragonula > Tetragonula carbonaria. The sequence continues at coordinate 6,930,332 of JAUCRC010000008.1, forward strand.
TTCTGTATTGTAAATGTTTGATGCCAGAGGCAACAAATATTTTCCACAGATAGAAATCTGAAGATATAATGTCTGGTGATCTAGGAAGCCAGAAGGTTTAATTCTCCTCAATAATCCATCGTTGAAATCGATCGTTGCTAATTGTATCTGTCACATTTTTGTTGTAACTTTCTTCATATTTATTCGTTATAAACTTTTAATTCTGCCGTGGACGAGATATATATCTCGTTTCGAAATTCTTCCGATATCACCGACAAACTTATCTCGCGTGTTTCTTTCTTTATTTTCTTGTTCAGGATCAATCGAAAATATCGAAGGAAAGAAAAACAAGCAGAATATTGTCAAAGGATATTCTTTGCCTGTTAAATATCTTAATCCATCGTCTTGCAAAATATCTGTGATTCATTTCAATCTTATTTTCATCTGTAGAACGCACTGACTGAAGTCTGAAAAAAGGCGCTAAAAATGCGAGACGACATCCGGTACGATATTTTTATAATTGCACGTTTCCTTCTTTCGCGATTTAGCGTTGGTGGTGGTGTGCACCCTCGCTTTTATCGAGAGCACGAGCGCCGTGCCGACGGACACGACGACCACCGTGTCGACGAAACGTGTCAAAGAGCCAAAGGAGATCAAGGAGACGGCAACCGCGTCGAAAGACGTGAAGGCGGCCAAAGAAGCAGCGAAAAGGAACAAGAAGGACTGCGCGAAGGACTGTGGAGTCGCGTACGATCCGATTTGCGTTCACGATCCGAACGACGCCAATTTCAAACCGAGGACGTTCGGCACTCAGTGCGCCCTGGACGTTCACAACTGTGAAATGGGAACGAGTAAGTTTGTCCGTTCGAATCGCTGATCAATCAGGATTAAATATCGCGGATATTCTCGTAGTGAGAAACGACGTGTTTGAAATACAATATATATATGCAGAATCTTGACTGTGACAATTTGGCTCGCGTTTGAATGATGATACAGATTTTCAGCACGGAATACCCGAATATTTTTGTAGAAATTTTTTTCTTTTTTATTACTTTTTTATTATATGTGCTATGTAAAACAGTTTTTATCAACGTAGGTTCAACGAGGTTCGAGTTTGGAACAAATTTAAATATAGATAAATAGTATAGAGATATAAACATAATATATAATATGAAATAAATATAATAAATATGATGTGTGATAGTTAACCCTCAAGTTGTGATCTTATTTAATTTTAATAGTCTTTTGAAACTGAAACTTTTAAGATTAATAGTCGTACGTATGTATTGCTGGCATTATTTGAAAATTTATCTTATTATTGTTTCTAATGCTGCAAAGGAGAATTCATTTCCATTTACCGACTCGATATAAATTAAACATATATACATTCCAGCTGTTAAGCTAAAATTGAAAGACCACTTTTTTTTTGTTATTTCAATTTTTAAACTATCGTTTCAAATTGAACTCTCAAAAGATTCACATTACATCTCGATGACCTAATGAAATTTCTTCCCTTCTCTTATTTCCAATCTCATTCTTATCTGCACAGAAATAATCTGTATCCTTCAAGCCTGGGGCTTCATACTTTAGATTCATCACTCAAATAAATCCCACCAAAATTTGACTTTGATCGATCGTTTTGTCTCTGTGTACGTCTCATTTCGACCGGTTTATTGCAGAGCTGGTGGTGAAGAACAAGGGCGAGTGTCCTGGATCTGGCGGCGTGATTATCTCTTGAGCAACGAACGAATCTCTCTCTTATCCGGCTGCAAACAAACCAACAGATGACAATGTAAAACAAACCCGCCAATGCTTGAACGCTTTTACGCGAAGTCGCGCTTTGGCTCTAGATCTAGCTTTTTAGCGAGAATAAAACTCTCGAATGGAAATGATACCGAGCAAAGGAAATAAAGGATATCGTAAAAACAGAGAAACCGTGATTTTCATGAAACTTTCTTCTCTTTCTTCCCTCTTTTTTTTCTTCTTTTTTTTGCCTTTCTTCTCTCTTCGAAGGAACAAGGGAATAGATTTAGGATTCGTAATGGGAGCGAAGGCGAGTGAAGGCCTTTATCCAGAGGTCAGAGGGGAAACATCGGCGAGCCAGCGATTACGACAAGTGGTAGATAAGCGATGATCGCGTGGTCGTGTTAGCGTTAGAAGAGAAGCACCATTGTTTGTCAATCTCGAACGTTGCGCGAAAAATCTGCGACTATTAACGGCAACGCAGCAACCGGAAGCCCTTCGGGCGGATGGCTGGAGGGAGACAAGACGAGAGAGAGCCAACAGTGGAACGAAGGTACGCGAGTCGAACAAACCGAACACCACCTCGAGGGACAGGAGAGAGACTATTTTTTTATTTTGCTCAAACGCAGGATGATCCTGTTTCGACCGCTGTTGACGGTGATCTCGGCGATAATGATTCTCGAAACGAGCTGCAAGCCGCGACTGGAGTTGTCACGCAACTGCGCGCACTCGGAGCCGAATCACGAACGATCGGCGACGATTACGACGAACAGCAGTAGCGTCGCGACGATGACGATCCTCGAGGAGCTCGAGAGTCGTTTATCACGGCTGGAGAGAAGACTCAGGGCAGTCGAGCAGCCCGGTAAGACCAGCTTCTTCGAGTTTCTTCTCCTCTGTTTCTTGCTAGTCGATTTCTCGCCATCCATTCGACGCGATGTGATCCCGATCTGGGAAACTATCGCGGATTCGTTCGCAGTTTGGCAGATGAGCTCCGCCGAGGAGGATTGGGAGATCTGCGCGGAGGGACCGTGCAGGTGTCAACCGGAGACGAAATCGGTGTCCTGCTGGAGACAGAATCTGTTGGACCTGCCCGCGGCGCAGCTTGTTCCCCGAGATGTGTTGAAACTGTGAGCCCTTCCTTTGCTTTCACTCCTTTTTCGTCTTTCGCAAAAAAAAAAAAAAAAAAGAAAGAAAAAGAAAAAGGAATGGAATTCGTTGAAACGGGGGAGAATCGTTAAGAACCGGTACTTTTACAGGGACCTGGCTGGCAATCGGCTGACAGCGCTCCACAGGGACACCTTCTTGGACATGACGCGTTTGAATCACCTGTGAGTAGAGCGAAACGGACGAAGCCGGTTTCTCGCGATCGGTTTCGATCGATGATCGTTCTTTCCAGAGATATCAGCGACAACGCGATCGAGCATCTTCCGCTGAACTTGTTCTTCTCGCTGCACGCCGTCACGCGGATCAGGCTGAGCAAGAATTTGCTCGTGGAGTTGCATCGATCTCAATTTCTAAGCACGCGAAATCTTCGTATTCTGTGAGTGTTGGTCAAACTGATTTAACTGGTAAATTGATTTTCTTTTCTCTCTCTCTCTCTCTCTCTCTCTCTCTCTCTCTCTCATTAAGATGGAGAAGATTTGGACGAAATTTGGAGGAGAGAGGGAAAGTTTCATGTTGCTCTCAGATCAGACAAACGAATGTCCGTTCAATTCTAGTTCACGCTAGGCAATTTTTGATCTTAGTGTTGTATAATAACTGGCGGTATGAAAGCAATTGACATTCTTCGTATCGAAGGGAAACTTTTCATGCAATTTTCAGCGGTTGGTACCTAAAATGAATTATAATAAATTTAAATACATATATTTATATTCCTTCATTGACTTCTGTCTTCTTACTTTTTACAGTTACCGATACACACTTACTGATCGTTTCTTTATAAACCACAGCAAAAATCTTGTTTCTTAGTAAAACGCTTGAAAATTATTATCAAAAGTAGTAGTCAGTTATTGCAGCTTCCAGCTTTTTGACTATGTCAAAATTGGCTATGTAAACTCGGTATCAACCAGAAGTTGAAGTAATTTCTAATTATTCGGACGAATATTCTCCGTCATCGTGGACTGGAATGCTCGTTTAAATTTGAATTTTGTCGAAACGGGTGACGAATAAACGAAAGACAGATAATAATGCATCATATCAAACGAACAAATATTTGTTCGTTTCCCAAGTAATAAATAATAGCTGAAATTCACACGAAATTTTCATCTGTAGAAAGATCTATTATACGCTTGAACGCTAAATATCGAAATTGTTTTGATTTCGTAAGAAAGAAATCGTACAACTTCGGCCCATTTCAAAGCTCGAAGCCCCTACTTTCAAAGTGCATCACTCATTTTATTCTAAGATGTTTCTGCATTATGCAGAGCGAAGACATTTTTCTTCTCGAAAATGTTACGAACTGTCACGAGATATAAAAGCAATATTGAAAAATTCTGTTTATGGCTGAATCGACGATGAATTTGAAGATCGAAGCCTTTGCAACAACACCTCGAAACTTGCTGTATGATTCCCCTGCAAATTTATTGAACTTCAACTACCAGGCGAGGACGGATATAACAACGAGAATATTATTATTTTCGTTTTCTTATAAAGTTATGGATCCCTTGATAACGGTCAAAGTTCAATAAAACGGCGAATGAAGAATCGCGCATCGAGTTCTCGGACGGTCGGATTGTAAAAACGAGGCTTCGATCTTCAAATCCGTTGCAGGTTCAGTCATAAAGGAAATTGTCCAATTTTTTCCATGACTGCCATGAAATTTCGAGAAAACCTGCCTGTCACGTGACGTGAAAACATCTCAGAACGAAACGAACTTCGAGTTTTAAAATGTGCCCGTATATGTACGATTTTTTGTTTTCAGAATTAATTCCATCGTTTTAAATGTTTCGTTTAAATGTCCGAATATTAATCGGGAGTCACTGCCCGACACGACGCAGAGACGCGTCCTCCAACAGGTTGCGAACTCTGCCAGAAAGTCTCTTCTTAAGCACCACATCGCTGGTTCTACTCGACCTGTCTTGCAATCGACTTTCAAGCTTCGCGTCAGAAACGTTTCGCGGACTGTCATCGTTGGAGGAGCTGCTGTTGGGAAAGAATCGGCTGTCGATCCTTCCTGTGGACCTGTTCAAGGACCTGACCAGCCTAAAGTATCTCGGTTTGGAGGAGAACCGATTGAAAGAACTACCGGACCAGCTGTTTCGCGCGCAATCGTCGCTTCGCGAGTTAAACGCACGGGGCAATCAACTGACGGAGATATCGGCGAGTTTGTTGTCGCCGCTCGAACGTCTACGCTCCCTCGAGTTGTCCAACAACAAGATAGCCAGAGTAAATATAAGAGTGTAACCAGCGAATTTCGTTTCGTTCATCTGTCTTCTGTCTTTTAAGACAGAAAAAGTTTACTCGTCGCTCGAAACTCTCAAAGAATCACACTGTGAGCAAAGAAGAAGGTCTCGAGGTGTCTGTATTTGCGGATGCTCGGTTTTCGTTTTTTTTTAAGGATACAAACATGATGCGTGTGATAAAAATTACGCCAGTATCAATTTTTCGAACGTCCGACTATAATATAATCGACAGAAACGAAAGATTAGATCCAGTAAAAGCTCGAACGTCAGTGTTCTTGAACGAGAATCCGAATTTGATACTTTTGATAGAAAAGTTTTTGTTTGTATTTTTCGTATTTTGATCGTGGCCAATGAGAATTTTTCCCGGAACAACAGATTCCTCTAGCAAAGTAAAAATCGACAGTTCGAGCACCGAGAGTTTCGAGTTTCGAGAAGTTGAAGCCTTCGATTGAAGCTTACGATAGCTTCGCATACGAGTGTTCGAGAACTGTACGCTGATCCCTAATTTCTTTTCATCCAATCATACGACTCGCGTTCTTTGTTCGTCGTAGATCGAATCATCGGCCTTTCAAGGCTTGGTGGCGTTGAAAGAACTTCAATTGGGCCACAATCGTATACGAAACTTAACGCCAGGACTATTCACGAATTCTACCGGTTTGGAGAGACTGGTGTTGTATGCGAATGGTATAGAGAGCCTGTCACGTGGCACGTTTCACGGTTTGTCGAACTTGACCTCTCTTTTCCTCCATTCCAATCACCTGAGGATTCTGCATCCCGAGTTGTTTGACGATACGCCGAATCTGCGAAAATTGTGAGTAACGACGTGGTCCTTGCTGAAGTACGAAGAAATTTTCGTTGATGATGCATTTGTTTTAAATGTATACTCAACAGATATGAATTTGTTGAAACGTTCCGTTTATAATCAGGGATGAGATTAATTGACAGTATGTACAATACAATACTTGAATGTAAAAATGTTTCAATGAATGTTAAATTTGTGGTACGTCAATGTACATTTCATTGTGGTTCAGTGTACATGTTCAATGTATACATTTTATACAATTCCAGTTTCGTTTCACGGGATTCGAATAATACTAAAATATAATTTTATTCGTTATTAATTCGAATAATGTAAAGTGAAAATATTTTAAAGTGTACATTTGCAACTTACGTATTTTTAGACAAGCAGTTCAATGTTCAATTTTATTATAATTCAATGTATACATGTTATACATTTTATACAATTCCAGTTTTGTTTCACGGGATTCGAATAATACTAAAATATAATTTTATTCGTTATTAATTCGAATAATGTAAAGTGAAAATATTTTAAAGTGTACATTTGCAACTTACGTATTTTTAGACAAGCAGTTCAATGTTCAATTTTATTATAATTCAATGTATACATGTTATACATTTTATACAATTCCAGTTTCGTTTCATGGGATTCGAATAATACTAAAATATAATTTTATTCGTTATTAATTCGAATAATGTAAAGTGAAAATATTTTAAAGTGTACATTTGCAACTTACGTATTTTTAGACAAGCAGTTCAATGTTCAATTTTATTGTAGTTCAATGTATACAAGTTCAATGTATGCATGTTGTACAATTCAAGTCAAGTTCGATGAGTTTCGTTTCACGGATTTCAAAGAATACTCGAAAATAAAAATGTTTCAATTTGCAATGTACCTATTTCGGAGTTCAATATAGTTCAATATCCAATTTCATTGTAGTTAAACGTTCAAATTCGATGTTATACAATATATATCAGTGAAGCTCGATATCTGAGTATCGTCTCGTGGGTATCGTTTCGAATACTATTACAATGCTCGTTTTATACGAAGCGGATTTCAAATATACGTACAAATAGCTCGATGTTTGTAAAATTTACAAACGGCACTAGGAATCTGGAAAAATTGAAATTTTTGTTCAGATGATGAAAAATGAGGAATCTTAGAAACTAATCAAAGAAACTAATCACGATGACAGTCATTTGAAGATCGCATGGAAAAACGAGACTCTCCGACACATATCAGAAATTCTTCTGCAACCTCTCGAGCGTCTATTCTCAATCGTCGGACTAAGCTGACACATGTATTTAAAACAAACAAGGGGGACAAGAACTTGCAATATTTATAACTACAATCACACGAAATGATAAACACGCACGCAAGAAAGAAATAAAATATCAACGAAAAGTTCCTCGTTGTAACTTCAGCTTGATGACAAAAGAAAAAGAAAAAGAAAGAAAAAAAAGAAAAAAAGAAAAGAAATCGATAAACGAGCCATTATCTACAAGAAAGGATTATCCTAAATGCCCAGACAGCTGGAGTCGAATTATCTGTCCTCGTTGCCGCCACGGATTTTCGACGGTGTGCAATACATGGAGCAGCTTCGCCTAGCCAGAAACCCGTGGCACTGCGACTGCGCCGCTTCTTATTTGGCCACGTGGCTGCAGCGAATGTACCTGGCGCAGGTGAACGCGACGAAACCGATCGATGATCCTGGCGTTTGGGAATTTGGCGCCGGGGCGGTTTGCAGAGGGCCCGGCACCCTCGGTGGCAAACTGTTGCTGCGTTTGACGTTCCACGAGCTGTGCGAGGGCCAATGGGCCTCGATGAGGGGCCTGGTACCTCGACTTCCCATCGATCTCATCGGCAGTGGTCGAATCATCGCTTCCACGGACGATCCGTTCACGCGATCGAACGAATCGAACTTCTCTCGCTCTCTCTCGTCGCGCAACGATAACGATGTTCTTTCAAAGAAAGAATAAACGACTCGAGTAACTCGCGTTATCGGACAGTTAAATTCCCTCCTAGTTCTCCATTTTCTCACGTATCTCGATTCGTATCACGATTTCTGCGATGAAGTGCGATTTCATCGATTGTAAGAGTTCGCGATAGTATTAAGTATTAGAAGTAAAGTAGATACGATATATTATCGCACATGAGGTTTCGGATCTCGCGTTCGGAAATATCGATTTAAAGAAAAAAAAGAAATCGAAGTGTCTGTCATAGCTTTGGTAATTGATATTCAGTTACAGAAAGATCATCATTAGTTATTATGCTAAATTAGTAACGTTGCACATGGCACGAAAAGAATGTTAATATGTTCATCTGCGAATATTTAAACAATTTTCTGTGAACATATCGCGTGTGTTAAATGAAACTTTTCAAAATTAGCATTGCAATAAGACAGGATTATTATAATTATAACAGTGTATACTGGTATTTGCAACAAGTGAATCTGAAAATGTAAAATATAGAAATTGTTAGTTATTTACTGCAAATATACAAAGAATGGAAAAGAATGAACGCGTAGTATCTCAAGCACTTTACTGCAGTGAATTTTTGCGCATCGATGTTTTCCCTCCCATTTTCGAGAAAAAAAAAAGAAATTTTATCTAACGCGAACGTCAATGTATTTACGAAACGAACGTTTCAGTAAACACATTCAAGTTATAAATATGTACAGTCACCTTGAAATTTCATTAGCGCTACAATTAATTATATTCAAACAAACCTGACAAGTAGAAACATAGAAATGTAAAAACTAAGCAATAGTAATAAAATAGTAGATACATATTTCGAACAGATCATAGAAGTATTAAAACAGACAATTATTAATTGTATTAACAATCCACAATATTCAATAGTGGCCACTAATTAGTGTTAACAGTAAATATCTTCAGTCCGTACTCATTTCATACTTTATCAATATAATCATGTAATCATTGTGTAGCCATTACAGCGTTGATGAAATTTCAAAATTATTTATAAATTATATATAAAAAAGGTGCTGTAAGAAAGTTGATGTCAAACTTGAGAATTGTGTATTTATTAAGCAAGAAATCTAGTATTAAAACAAATAAGAAATCCTGATCAAAATCAAGAATCATTAGTTTCGGAGTTATGAGACGTCTTAGAAGATAAGTCTTCTCATAAATGAACATACGCATTGTGTTAACATTAGAACACTACCGACAGTTAAGACGAAGTTATTTCTACCAAAATTATTTTGATGTCTAATAAATAAAAATAAAATAAAATTCATTTTATTATTTCTTTAGTTGTCACTGTAAAAGTCATTGCATCGTTGCGGGGAAAAAATTGTAACATGAAATAGAAATTTTAAAATAAAATTGTATAAACCAGTCATTTTGACTGGTGTGGTAGTTCTAGTGTTAATACGATTGAATTTTACATTTCTTTCGACTCGACAATTACGTCGTTGTTACAGGTTTAAAAGTAGAAAAAAAAAAAAATCTAATAACTCCGAAACTAATGGTATTTGCGCCCATGTTTATCAAGATCACTTCCGCTCCTTTTGTCGAGCACTACATATTTCTGAAGTTTGGCGCCAATTCTTTCTTTCAAATTTTTCTAATTAAATTCTAAACAAGTGACATTTTTCGTGAGTCGTTATGCGTCATTATCACTTACCTAGCATTTCCATAATTCGCTTTCGTTCGAGTTGCAAGACTTCCGGTCGATACTGTACTACAAATCTATATTTATACGATCGTGTGTTGTATCGCGCCACTTGCAATGATTCGAGATGTCGCGCCGCGCGTTCGACCAAGAGCAAAACGACCTGAGCAAACAGTCTAAAGGCTGAAACCAACGAACGAACGATAGAAAGTCGTCGTATCGAGAGACAGAGAGAGCGTGGGGGAACGTCGTCGTTACCTCGATTATCGTCGCCAGTTCTAACCGTTTCGACTATCAGGGCACAGTTTCCGACGCACAATGGACGCATCGAGATCCGCGAAAGCGACGACCGATCTGCTGAAACGACTGCTCGAAATTCTCGATGAAGAGAACGCGTTCGATCGTACGGGCAGCAAGCCTGTCTTGGAGTTTGTTTACCCGGAAGAGCTACAGGTGAGCTAATTGAGACTCGCGGGCGCATGAGCCACGAAATTTTGTTGGCGGTGGTGACGCTGTGTATGATTAATCGTGACTCAGAACTACTCGAAGTGTATATATTTTTCTCAGAGAAACAGAGCGAACGATACATTTTCAGGGATCAAGCAAAATTTCGTTACGAACTTCTTCTAATTTTCTGATTACTCTAAATTCTAAAAAAAAGAAAAAAAAAGCAAGTCTTGTCTTGGTGGTTTCAATGATGATTATAGTTACGAACTTTTAAATGTTTGTTTCACGTTTGAATGATGTTTTCGTAAGTTATATTTGTAATATTTATTGATCAATTCACTAGAAGATCATCGTGCGCATTCTACCATGAATTTTAATAATTATATATTATATTATATGATAATGTAATATACGTGTTTTGGAATATATCGAGTGTCTTTAATATTTCAATATTATAATGATTATAGTTATGAACTTTTAAATGTTGTTTCACGTTTGAATGATGTTCTCGTTAAGTTATATTTGTAATATTTATTGATCAATTCACTAGAAGATCATCGTGCGCATTCTACCATGAATTTTAATAATTATATATTATATTATATGATAATATAATATACGTGTTTTGGAATATATCGAGTGTCTTTAATATTTCAATATTATAATGATTATAGTTATGAACTTTTAAATGTTGTTTCACGTTTGAATGATGTTCTCGTTAAGTTATATTTGTAATATTTATTGATCAATTCACTAGAAGATCATCGTGCGCATTCTACCATGAATTTTAATAATTATATATTATATTATATGATAATATAATATACGTGTTTTGGAATGTATCGAGTGTCTTTAATATTTCAATATTATAATGTCGGAACAGAATGTCTAATAGTAATTGAAAGATCATCTGCTACTAGCAGGCATTCTATTATATATAATAATGTAATATTCGAATATTAAGTTATTTGAAAAATAGAAATCAACACATGGGAGGCAGCAGAAATTGATATATATTTTTTGATTTTTGTGAAGAAGATAGAATATATACGCGAGAGAATATCTGCTAGTATCTAGATGACCTAGTTATTAGTAGACATTCTGTTTCGATAATAAATATTCGAATGTATATTAAAATATTCGAAAACGAATAAGTACTGTACTAAATCCACACTTGACAAGATGCGCGTTTTATCATTAATAATTAATAAAAAAAATAATTCTCATAGACTACGGAAAATTCAATCGTCAGAGGATAACTGATACAGCGCACGCGATTTTGTTATTAATTTCTCCAGAATTAAAAAAAATATCTCATATTTAAATAAAATACGAAAGAAATTCTTATTCTTATAACACGTTCGTTCGTCGATTGAGTAGAACGTCAAAGATGTTTACTAAATTGTGAGCAAGATTGAAGCATAAAAATTCGGAGGATCGCAGAGCAGGGTCAAACATGAAATAATATCGAATCGTAATCGAATCGTCACTGCTATTAAATCGCAATTGCGTAATTAACCGTACGTTAAATGTCACCTGATAATCGACCACTTGTTCGATTTCGTTTCGTTTGCATTTCGCAGAAATTGTTGCCGATCGAACTGACCGATGAACCGGCTAGCAAAGAAGAGATCGAGACGGCAATACGACAAACGATTCGATACTCGGTCAAGACGTTCAGTCCGCATTTTCACAATCAGCTGTTCGCTGGCATCGATGAATATGGCTTGGCTGGCTCTTGGTTGACCGACGTGTTTAACACCAGCCAGTAAGTTTTCTTTTATCTAAGAGAGATTCGTCTGATTTTATCGGTTCTTTAAAGCGTTTATAGCTCCACAGTCATTTACTTCGTTTTATCGTCGTTTCAACGTCACTAGAATGCGGATATTTGTACACAGTTTCATATTTTTTACGAATAGAGACTCGGTTTCACTTGTTGTCAGATATAACTTGATTTTTATATTTTTTAATTTAAATAAACTTGAATATCTTACATACTGTCGTTCATATACGTTGATGTTTATTATATTGTTGTACGTCATATTGTACAGTTTCTACTTTCATCTTTGTTAATGCCTAATTGCACCAAATTTTCAAACTCGATTCGAAAGCGCTTCAGTGAAAGAATTGTTATTCTTTCTTTTCGGTTCATTTTTCTCACATAGAATCACATCTCCTCTTATTCGAGTGTATCATCGATTATAGTACGGGTTATCCTACATGACAACTTGACACCGAATAAATTAAAAAAAAAAAAGAATTGTAATTTGTCGAATTACATGGAAAATTACTTAGCTTCGAATTTAGCCTATGGCCTTGATTTATTTAGATACACGTACGAGGTAGCTCCAGTGTTCACCATGATGGAACAACAAGTAATAGAACAGTCTTTGAAATTGGTTGGATATCCCCCGTTACCAGAAGGAGATGGTATTTTTTGTCCAGGCGGTAGTTTATCAAATATGTACGGAATGGTGATGGCCAGATACAAAATGATTCCGGATGTGAAAAGGAAAGGCCTCGCGGGCCTTCCACAGTTGGTTTGCTTCACCAGCGAGGCTGGCCACTATTCAATTACCAAAGGAGCCCACTGGTTGGGTCTGGGGACCGATAATGTTTATAAGGTATGCTTATTCGCTCGTTAAACGCGTTTCAACGTATATACAACTGTAATTAGTTGTATTATTATTACCTTAATGCCGAGCATCGAGTCGTATATTAATAATAATATAATTAATATAATTATTAATTACAGTTGTAGTCAAAAATGTAAATAATATATCAATATAACCAGAAACATTCGACGTTTCTATATAATATCAATTTACTTAGTTTTAAAAAATTCTGCGCTCTTCATTCGTTCGACAGGTGAAATGCGACGAACTTGGACGAATGCGACCAGACGAGTTAAAAGCTGGGATAGCAGAGGTCAGGAGGCAGGGTCACTTACCTTTCTTCGTGAACGCCACGTGCGGCACGACGGTCCTCTGCTCGTTCGACCCTTTGCCGGAAATCGCGGCCATCTGCCGCGAGGAGAATCTATGGTTACACGTTGACGTTCGTATAAGTATGATGAACGCAGCGAGCGAAACAGGCGAGGCAAACTTTTTCGTTTAAAAAACTCGAACAATCGTTACTGTTACAGGCGTGTCTCGGTGGTACGCTGTTGCTTTCGGAGAAATATCGGGATCGTTTGAAAGGAATCGATCTGTACGTATTATTTTGCTTATTCATTCCCCTCGTTCCCCTTTCCTCTGATGGATGATACCTACATCGTGATACGTTTCGATCGATTCGCAGCTCGAACTCCGTGGCGTGGAATCCGCACAAGATGCTCGGCGCGCCGCTTCAATGCTCGCTGTTCTTGATCAAGGGTAAAAACGCCCTGCACGAGGCGAATTGCGTAGGCGCGCGGTATCTGTTCCAGCAGGACAAGCATTACGACGTGTCTTGGGACACGGGTGACAAGAGTTTACAATGCGGTAGGAAGGTAAGAGTTCTTGGATCGGAAACGGAGACTAGGATATATATATGGATCGTGGATGTATCTTCGTCGTTATCTTTCTTCGGAATGCGACGTCTTTCTTCGCTGTAGGTCGACGGAGTTAAATTCTGGCTGATGTGGAAGGCACGAGGGACCAAACGGCTTCGCGAATCCGTGGATGTAGCCATGTCGGCGATCGAGTACTTCTTCGAACGAATCAAAGATCGAGAAGGGTTTCGCTCGGTGCTTCCACGATACGAAGGCTGCAACGTTTGCTTTTGGTGAGTATTAATTGCTCCTGTACACACCCACATCCACATTCCAGTTTGAATGTCACGTGCTCGATTCGGTGTAATAGGTACATACCACCGAGCATGCGAACTCAAGAGGAGACTCAAGAATGGTGGGACAAATTGTACGAGATCACAGCTAAGATAAAAGGACGTATGATGCTGGAGGGAACGCTGATGGTTGGCTACACGCCGCTGTCTTATTGCAATCTCGGTAACTTCTTCCGTATGGTGGTCACTTGTCAACCGCCGCCAAGCAACGCTTCCATGGATTACGTGATAGACAGGATAGAGCAACTGGCGATCGATTTGTAAACAGGCTGACGTATCCGTTCGCTCCAGCGAGCGAAAGAGAAAGAAAGAAAGAAAGGAAGAAAGTAAGCTCGGGAGAAAATGAATTCGCTCGAGGAGCAGATTCTTGCGGGCGTTATTGTTCATTTTATTCCATGATTCGATGCCATTCTGGGGTTCGCGAAAATGTTCGTTCGATCGCGGAACGTCGCGTCGTTTGTTTGTACACTCGTTTGCAGTGCGTAACATCTCGTCGACCCGAGATGGTTAAAATCCACGGCTGAGTTTCGAGAGTCACAATAGTTTTTTTTTCTTTTGCTTTCTCCTCTTCACGACTATCGTCTTTTTTTCGAGTCGAGCCGTGACCGCGACTCAATGTGAGCCAATAATGAAAATATCGCGAATCATATGCGTATCGAATCTTCATGCATTCGTTCACGGTCTCACGGTCTCTCTTTCAGGATTTCTCACACACACACACTCGCGCAGTCGCATCCAAACACACGTTTAATAGGTACACGTTACGTGCTCGTCCTTTGTCGATTACGAAGCGATGCACGCGTTCGACGTAACGATGGCACTGAATCGTTCGACGCGAAACTGAAAGCGATCGTCTCTGTAAATCTCAAATAAACAAGTGTATGAATATCACTGGATGATGCAGGCGATCTATCCGCGTTCGAAAACCTCCTCTCAATCCTTTTTTTTTTTTTTTTTTTTGGAAGCTCGTCTACTACTTTTGTAGGCTGCTTCTCGTAGCATTCGTCGTTCGAAATTACAGAAGAGGCGGATGGTCACGTCGTGGTCGCGTTCGTTAGTTCTCGCCCGCCGTTCTCGCAATACGCCTTCATGGCGATATGTTTCTTCGTTAGATGCTACAGATCTTCGCGTTAAATAGTCGAAACGCGAACGGTAGAAATTTGCTCATTTCTTATTGCACGCTGCCCGTTCAGTAGTACTTGTCCTGGTCAGGATCGACTCGGATATGTTGCTGGCCATGGCTGTTGCGCTTCAACGTAGCAGACTCGTAATCGAGACTCTTCGGGTACAGTTTCGGACTTCCGAGGCCGTTCACGTTTGGATTGTTCTTAGTGCGAAGAGTTCCGTTACCGTTCGTGCTGCCGGAGAAACTCGGCTGCCGTTTGGCATTTACCTGTATCAAAAAAAGGAGAAACAGCTTTAATAGGTTTATTCGAAAAATATCACGCACAATTTATGAATATAACTAAAGAAATGGAACTTAAAAATAGTGGTAGTCTTTCAGTAGTTAAATATCCTAACAGAATTTTCAAATATTCTAACAAAGTTTTAACGATTAACAATCCTGTATTATAGATATGAAACGACCAATATTACACACAATTTATATTTTTATAGATATAATTAAAGAAATGGAACCTAGAAATAGTGGTAGTCTTTCACTAGTTAAATATCCCAACAGGATCTTCAAATATTCTAACAAAATTTTAATGACTAACAACTCTGTATTATATGACATTTTACGACCAATCAGATCTACATCCTCAGTAGTTTTCTCATGTTTAAATGTTTCATAAACATGCGCAGTGTAGTGGAGATTATCGACTTACATCCTTCAACGGAACCGAGACGTAGGAGTTTTGTTTGCTGATGTAGTGAGGACTGCCGGGAATTCGCTGCTGACGTCGCTTCAGATAACAGAAGCTCAACACCGCGGTCACGGCCAAGCCAACCAAGAATCCAACTACGCAGCTGCCTACTACTGCTCCGATAGTTACACCCGAACGTTCTATGCTTGATCTTAGAGCGTTTACATCTGAAAAATTGTACAATGCACAAACATAACGTACATCAATGTACAGCAGCGTTTGCTTATCTAAACTGAATAATTCAGAAACAATCTTCTGTGCAATCTTTATCAGAAGTTATCCCGTACTTTTAAAATTAACCTGGAGCTCTAAAGATTATTATCAAAACTGCTTAATTGTTAATTTATAAAAAACTGTCCAAAGGTTCTGGGTCATTAAGATTAGCCGTTATTCTCGACTGATTCAGAAAGAGAATACGAGAAACGGACGTGTTAGACTTCGTCCGATCACACTCACCGTTATCCATACAATCGGGCAAACAGTCGCGAGTCTCTCTGCTGGGTCCCTGACAGAATCCGTTACCATGTTGAAGACACTGTCTCTTCCTATGTTGCTGATGATCGTCGTCACAGGGAGTCCAACGCGACCACGTGTCCCAACCGGCCAAAGACTCGCAGCTGGGCATCTCGCAGGTCTCTCTAACTAGTCTCGGGCCTTCGCAGCTTTCCGGCCCGAGGCACTCTCTCGTTCGGGAACGCACGCCAACGCCGCACGACACCGAACATTCGGACCAGTCTGTCCAACAGGACCACTGGCCCTCGGTCGCTGCGTTTCCAGCTTGACTCAACCGACACGGGTGCGTATTGCACAATCTGGTCTGCACGGACAAACCCTCGCAAGGAGGTGATTCACACTGTCTGATTCTATGTTGAGAACCTCCGTCGCAAGGACGATCGCAAGGCCGCCACGCGGACCATTCGCTCCATCCAGCTTCCGTCCCGAGATCCCCGTACGAATTTTGATTCACGTTCCCTCTTAGGCAAGAACCGTCGTTTCTACAGTAGCGCTCCTCCTCTTTGGCCAGCTGCACCCTCACGCTGGACGGATCGTCGGTCTGAGCACGGCAACTGAATCGGAACCGTTTCTCCACGTAGCCGATGCTCGCGCTCTGAAGGCTACCGTTCACTGCTAGCCACGGAGTCCATCCGGAGTATCTTTTCGTCTCGATGCATTGATGCGAGTTGCATTCTTCGATCTGTCGGATAGAAGAGAAATGAACAAAGAGTGGAATAGAAAGCCTGCGCGATTTTGGAAACATTGCCAGTTTTACGATTGTATCTTTCAATCTATCGAAAGTAACTGATCTCGCTAAATTCACGTTCATTTGTCTAAACATCTACTCAAAGATCTCGCAGTGATCCTTTCAGTGTTTTGTTGTCGAGCGGCAGTTGTCGTAGAATGTGACAATTAGTGCTATGCTTACCTGAAAGTCACATCCATTGCACTCGACGGTGGGAGACTTTCGCGGCGAAGGATTCTCGCACGTTCTTCTTCGTATTCGTATTCCTGCAGATCAAACAGCAGACTGGCATTACACAGACGACATAGAACAATATCTTAGAAGAAATGATTATGAAACGACAGAACATAGGAAACATAGAAATGGAAGAAGATTATAAACGATACAACAAACAATTTGCACGACGCTTACCACCGTTGCATGGTCGGGAGCAAGCGTTCCAAGTGCCCCAAGATGACCATTGACCAATGGTTTGTTGCGGTGGTGTTGCGACTTTGGCAGGCGTAGGGCACGGCGGAAGATCTATGCAGACGATGTCGTCGTGATCGTGACCAACGCAGACCCTTCCACCGAAAGCCGGTGCTGGATTCGTACACGTGCGCCGACGTGTTTTCATCGCGAAGCCACACGTTTGCGAACACGCTGACCAGGCTGACCAGGCTGTCCAGCCACCGTGAACCGTGCAGTTCGTCACCCTGACCCTAGCCCCCGAACAAGTTGCTCCGCCATGCTGCGGAGGCGGGTTGTTGCAATCTCGTGTTTGACACTGACAAGTGTCCAAGACCTGAAGAAAGGAAAGAAAGGATTCACTCACGACTATGCAAAACTAAAGACGAGAACAGTGAGCTGATATAGTGAAATGATCACTGCATAGACAGATTATCAGAAAGATATGTTATAGCTGAAAATGTCCAGATATAGGATCAAAAGTACAATCTTGGTTTTTGTGAATTACCATTTTCAAAGGAAGATAATCAATTCTTCAAGAAAACATAGACATGCCCAAATATTTTATAATTGGTTTATAATTATATAGTTTATAAAATTTTATACAGCTCAGAATTATAGCCTAAAATATATTACATTATATATAAAATATTATCTAGAATTATATTCTAAACATTAAAATATTCTTTCAATGTGTTTCCTCTGTCTTGTAAGAAATCTTTAGAATCAGAGAAATGTTAGAAAGACGAATAGCATATTATCTGTAATTAAAGAAGATCTGTCAAACTGATTCTGATCTCAGAATCTTTTGATGTCTGTATAATACGGACGCGTGCTATGGACTTACCGTCTCGGTGTGAGAGTGCAAATGGACGTGTGAATGAGAATGTGCGTGATCCGTAGTACCATGCTGACACGAGGACCAAGAGGTCCAAGCGCTCCATCCACCATCCACAGGATCTGTGAGAACAGGACACTTGGTGACTTCTTGATGCCAGTGATTAGCAAGATGGTTTTGCTTCGGTGCTGGAGCGCATTTCATCAGATGCTCGTTCCAACCGCAATACGGTTCCTGAGCGTTCAGACAAGCCTGGCGACTTCGGTGTCTGTGGCATTGTGCAGCTGGTATTCTGCAAAACGGCGAAATAATGAGAGATACTAAAAACAATCGGTTTTGAGTAATACTGGGTTCACACTGTTTGAAAAATATTGTGTGCAGGAATCTCTCTTGAGTAGATTTCTGAAGGATGCTTGCATTCTATTCCTGAATATGTGAGTGTAAGTAATCAAAGGAAATACGAAAAGTGCTGGTATAGTAAAGTTCATCCTTACACGTGGTACATTTACATCACACACTATATTTTATATGTTTAATCAGAAATTAATTATCATAGTTAATCAGAATATTAATATATGTAATCAGAAACCTGTTATGGTTAAAATACCAATATCACAATATCGTTCCATGTAAATACATCACATGTATTATATCTGGAAAGATATGCCTATTTAAACAAGCTTAAGCAGTACAGATACGTGAGTCCTGCATTTAATCATACAATGTACCTAATATATTTAATCAGAAATCTGTTATATTTAAAATATCAATACATAATATCAGAACTGATGGAAACTGACAATTTTATCAGACGCATACATCTGGAAAGCATAAAGATATGCCAAGCTTAAGCAGTGCAGCTACACGAGTCCTGTTCAGAATTTAGATAAACGTAATAATCTGACCAATGTGGGCCCAGTTGGTTGAATAATCACATTTACCTCGAGAGACCAAATTCTGTGCCGACGTACAGACTCTGCGTGTCTTTCAAGAATTGCATGGTCATCGGTGTCGAGGGCAAGGGACCCCAAACTTCAACGATACAGGTCTCCTGCGTGCGCGGTAAAACCGAGATCTTCTTGATCAGGCCAACGTCGGTAGCCACGTACAGCACGGTGACGCCGCGGTGAAGTTTAGTCGGCGTGACGTCGAGGGCGATCAACGTGAATCTCTCGAGCAGAGCGGTATGCAGCGGTTCCAGAGTGGTGCTCTGAATCGCGTCGTCCATCAGCTGGTATCTCTGATTGTCTATGATCTGATGAGGAGCGACGTTCGCCGTGTTGCCGCATCGTTGACGATTTTGATGAGAGACCGGCCTCCTCTCCCAGGCAGCGCCCGAATTCTCCTGGTGCTTGAAAGGCCCGTTGAAGCTCGCGGTGATCGCCGACATGTTGAACGCGCATATCGCCGACCCGGCAATTCCATTGCTAAAAATATATACACGTCGACTTTACACACACTCTCTCGTCCTTTCTCCCCTTCTTCGTTGCTCGAAAGAGGCGAAAGAAACTGCGAAGAAGTGAAAAAAAGAGTAAAGAAAACAGAGGATGGCAAGGAACTAAAGATACGGTGCGTATCTCGTCACTATACAATCGTCCCAAAAATTTTTTTTCAAGGTACAAGGCTTTTCTTTTTTTATCAACGAGCTATTTCAACGTGTTCGATGTATCCTTCCTTGTTTCAATCGGTATTTAAATGGTCAGCAAACGAAGGAGTGATGTTCTATGTTCGCGAGATAACGAAGTATACATTCTTTTGTCATTCCCGCGGAATGATATCGATACAATTATTTGGTGGTGCGATATGAACATTGCAGGATCATAACTATGGACAACTGTGTAACGATGTTTGAGAAGAAAAGTACATGGTTTCATATTCAAAAATTGTTACTTTTGCATAGTACTAGTCGATTGTGAATCGTTCGAAAAAAAAAAATGATTTGATTTCAACTGATCTTGAATCAATCGCCGAGGACAACTTCGATATCTGATCTAAAATAAATACATGTAATTTTTCATATCCAGAAAGTGCAAAAGTTTACAAGTATTAACCAACCAAATCACGAATTCATCGCTACGTTCGAAAAAATAATTCGATCGAACTTTATCCGTCTTTATTCGGTTCGTTGAAACTACTTAAAAAAAAAAAAAAAAAAAAATAACAATAAAATTCCTCTTCAGCGGAGCAGACCCTTCTTCATTCGGACAAAAATCTCGGAGAAATTGTACGTACCATTTTTTTCACGTGTCCCTTCGCGAGCGAACGAGTAGCGGCGCAGACATGAAGGAGAAATGATTAAACGAATATGAGACGATACGCGTGATGCTGTACAAAGTATAATTCGCATTCGTCAGACAGGCTTGTACTTACATGGGCGTGGTGAACGTCGCGTAAACGATGCCTTCTTCCGGATGATAGACCGCGCCCTGAATCTCGTCGTAGTAGAAAGGAAACTCGCCAGGTAGAGAGCAATTTAATCGCGCCTTGCTAAACGTCGTCCAGACCTCTCTCATCATAATTTGACCACCGCGGTCATTCTTACACACCCTTGCTATTCTCGAGTAGATTTTCTGAAAGCAACGGCAGGATGATGCTGCGCGATTGAGGAGAATGGCGAGACACGATCGGCCGAAGCCGATTTCACCGTGGCTTGGAAAGCGGTTACTTCGTGGTTAGAGTTAATTAATAAAAAAAATTCATTGGTTTCCAGAGTAATATTAGACTCTTAAATTATCGAAAAAGAATTGTGAAAATGAGATCCTTGTCTATGTTTCTTGTCGTTTTTCTAGGGAAAACGAAAAAATTCTTGGATTTGTATAGTATCTGTTGTCTTTTAACACACTAGAACTACCGACAGTTAAGACGAAGTTATTTCTACTAAAATTATCTTGATTTCTAATAAATAAAAATAAAATAGAATTCGTTGTTATTTCTTTAGTTATACACTGTAAAAGTCATTGCATCGTTGCTGGGAAAAAATTGTAGCATGAAATAGAAATTTGAAAATAAAATTGTAAAACCAGTCATTTTGACTGGTGTGGTAGTTCTAGTGTTAAATAAATTGTTCGCTCGACTTACGGAGAGAAAATTCTTCTTTCGTTTTATAAGTGTGTTAATTGGAAAAATGAGAAAAATGAGCGGTAAAAGGCACCGATGTCACTTTCGATTATTTGTCGACTAACTTTTTCATAAACATAAGTCGCTATCGACTTTTGCGTTGTTGGTAAGTTTTTAAATTATTCGCAGTAGAATAACTTCGTTCATATGAGCTCCATTTGTTTGAACCAATATTCATTTGAATCATTTATTTTGGTTAGTAAAATTAAATGAATATTTGCTCGTTAAATCCATTTATCCGAACCTGAACTCCTATTACACGAATGAAGAATCACCAGTAAAGAATTTAATGGGCTCTTATTGTACGAACCTCCCAATTCTAAATTAATTTGTTCGTCAATAAGTTCACGTAAGCGGAGTATTTCGAACTATAATTTCCCACTTGAGATAATTAATTTTGACTTAATTTCCTGCGGTCTCAATCACAAAACTTGAACAAAAGAAATACTCGTGTATATCTCGGAACATCGAAAGGTTATCGCGGAGGATATCGCGGTTCATGAACAAAAATCTCTCTTCGTATGTTAGAATCGGGGATCAATCGGTGATTTTCGTTCCGCGAGATACCTCTTCTCATCAGGCCACTTCTCAACATCAGATCATTCGAACGATCGATCGATCGTTGAAACAGAGAGCGCAGTTACCTTGCCGCAGTTGATGTACTCGACGGCCGACTCGCGAAACAAAAAGTACACGTGATCCTCCGTCTCGAAGCTGCCGACGAACTGCGGATCGTTCAGCCATCTGAAAGCGTAAGATGTAAAAAAGCGTGAGATGAACAGGGATTTCGATGAACTCGAAGCTCGGCGGGATTTTTTGGATTGCAACTCGACTCACCTGGAGTCGTATTGGTGAGTGCGAAGATTCGGCGAGGCGAGCGTTCTGCATATGGCTGGATCCGCGCCGGAAAAATCGGTCGGCGCACCGGTGAACAGGCCGCCTGTTGGTCCTCTGGCTAATAACGCGGTTACGTTCGCGTGTGGCGAGTAAGGACACATCGCTACGCCCGACATCTCGCTCGTCACGCTGCTGATGTTCTCGATCTGCGAATAATCGAAATCGATGCTTTGTTTCAATGCAACATTACACGCAAGTGGGAACGATACACAGTGGGTGTTTCCGATTTCTGATGTAATAAATAATACGAGAGAATAAAGAAAAAAATAAAAAAAATTTTTGTTTCTTCATTTTGAAGACGTTGTTTTCGAGGAATACTGAGCTTGGAAATCTGTTATGGTATATTTGAGTTTGGTTAATTCTAAACTTTGAAAGAAGAGAATGTTTAACGAGTGATTATTCCACGTGGAAGGACAAGTCAAAAATAAGTAGAATAAAATTTTTTTTTCTATATGATGCTTCGTTTTCAAGAGAATCGAATTCGAAAAAGTTATTTTTATAAGTTTAATAAGTTTTTTATAAGTATATAGAATCACTTCCTTTTCGGTTGTACCATCGGATTGGAAACGTTCTGTTCTATCGTTGGCAATTGTATAGAATTCTTTTATAATTTTTGTTTAGAAAGTTATAATTTTGAATATTTCAATTTCTTGGAATTTTATAAAATCCTGGATTCTAAGTGATAGATAAGTAACGATGAAAAAAATTATTAAAATTAATACAAATTTTCTTTCATTGTTATCAATTATCAAACTTCCCTTTCAGAACTCTAATATTAAAAAAAATATTATTTCACGTAAAAATTGAAATGTTTGTCTTTAATTGGTTAAAGAGTTAGACAGCTTATGAAATCTTACTAATTGTAAGCTGGGCTTTCTACGAAGTTAATAAACTAACAAGGAATATCAATGTTTTCGATGCGTTGAAATTGCAGATTTTTATGCATTCATAGGGAACCATAAAATTCCCCATGATGAAATTCAAATTTGTAAAAATACACATGATGTGAAAAAAATATGCGATGGTATAAAAAAATAGATTTGCATGAAAATCTGCAATCTAATTACGAGTAAAAAAATTCTTTTTGTCGGAGGCTTGGCTCTCGAAAATATCGACTAGCTAATTGTTATTGAATAAGAAGTGAAAGGTGGCTTTAATAAAAGATCGTAAGATTTAAATTTCCTCTATAATCTTAGGTGCAGCTCTTGAAACTTTAATTTATGACTGTCTTATATCGAGACTACGGATGTCTATGCAAATTTATGTTTCTACGAATAGAAAAAATAAAGAAATAGAATCTACGCAAGAGAGTTGTATCATTCGCTAGATTTTATAACGTGTTTTACGAACAGATCCTGACATTTCCAATTTGAAACAATTATTCGACTTCGAGAGTTTCGTGCATTCATGAAAAAAAATTTAAAGTCAAAGCGAAAACATATGAAATACACACGAATATACAGAAAACAGAAGCACTCGTTCAAATTGTTTACCAAGTGAAACGAGTAAAATCTGCTTTTGAATTCCATTCTTTTTTATGTATTTATAAAAATGTACAAACACTTAGAAATATCAGTGCAACAATAATGTTCCACTTAAGTAAACTCGTTGCGCGACAAATACAATTTATATAATTGGACTGGTTCACCAATTCCCCTCTTTACTAACAATTTCTCCTACGTGTGACAAAGAATTCAGGTTGAAAGTAACTGAAAACTTCGAATAAATTTGCATAAAAATCCGCAGTCTACTGACACTACCAAAGTGATCGAAATGACCAATTTCTAATTTCCGTCGAATTTCATAGATAATTTGATTTTAAAACATATAAATAAAAGCTCGTGTAACAAAGCTTTTCCAGATACTTTCCATATAATTCTATAGATATTAGAAATCTCTGTAGAAATTTAATTTTCACGAATGTAAAATCACTGTATCTTTAAAAGACTTAAATTATTCTTCGCAAAACATACGAGCAAAAGTCTATCTCTCTTATGTTATAACAAGGCTATTCTATTTTCTAGCACCGATGTCTCTGGAGATCGAGATTTTCTTCATCGCTTCGCGAGCAGTGGCAGTTTCTAGCGTTAATTACAGGTATCATATCATTTACGCTTCTAGAATATATCCTTCGTCTGAGACTCTTTCATCGGCTCTTCTCTGCGCTTACCTCTCTCCACGTGCACCAAGGGCTGAACGCGTACGTGCCGCAAGTGAACAGGCTCTTTCCATTGGTGAGCAGAACCTTCACGTAGTTGCGACAGTCCTCGACGCTTTGGCCCTTGTTCTGACAGGTGTTGCTCTTATCATCCGGTGCTGGCCAAGTGGCATGCTCGAGCGGCGTCAGCGAGGTTAGCGTCAACCGGTACAGATTATCTCTGGAATCGCAACGATTTCAGTTTCCATTTTACGGGGTTACGACGAATCGGGACACGAAGAAAGAGCCGGCCCGGCGCGTGGGACGGCGAGCGACGCGTGTAAAAAGCCACACACGGTAAGCCGCGCCGGCGCGACGAAAGAAAGAGAGAGAAGGATCGAGCGGTTTCGCGCAATCACGCCGCAGGAAACTCGCAGCGAAGCATAAACGGCGCCTACGTGGGCGCACGCCGCGACTATGCGCGACTACGCGCGCGACAGTCGCGCCAAAAGCGATCGTTAGTCGAGCGAAGCGGCTCCACGATCGCTGCCACGACGATTAACCCATTCGCGGGAACACTCGCAGACGATTTTCGTGTGACGTTTCGTTTCGTTGCTTTTACACTTTTAGCGTATGCAAAATGTAACCAGGAATGTGTTTATCACGCATTTCGCGTGTTAAATGTTATTCACGAGCAACAGAAAAATGAAGAGCACGAAGTCTTCCATCAGGCGGATCCATCGTATTTGAAGATGGCCAAAGACACCGAAAAATTACCGCTAATTCTCTTTTCTCACGTTAGGTATCCGTACAAGAAATTCAAACTGCGAAATAAAATTATAAAATGAAATGTAAAATACAACATCTTGTATCTCTTGCGTTTCAATGTTTCTTTTGGATATGTTTCAGGTATTCGATTTTGTATAAATTATTTTCTATTATTGTTTCGTTGTTCTCATCACGATTTGCATTTCTGAATAAACGTTTGTGCAAGAGAACTTTGAAACCTCCATTTCCAAAATCCTTCGAAGCATATGGTCACAGTGGATACATAATGTGATAAATTATCTAATGAATTCTTCATAAATCGTGAACTTTCACGGTAAATTTTTTTTGCAATGTTCGCAAAACAATGAAGTGCGTGTAACATTTGAAACATCTATACTTTCTATAACAATGATTTTTCTGTTATTCCCTTAATTATTTCTAATTAAAACGAACAGAGAAAGTTCTATTCTTTTAATTATATCCCAAAAACGAAAACACGCAATCTGCCCAAAATATGAATGATGCATTCCATTTTTAACACTAGGTTTACCATGAGTTGACATGTACCTATTTCTACCCAAACATTTCTCCAGAAAACAGGAAAGATTAGATGCGATTATATGTCTTATAAATGTAAGTAAAAATTAATTGAAATATTCTCACAAAATACGGCAAGAATTTTCATGAAGAAAATTGACGGAAAGTTTCCTCAGAGGGGACAAAATGACACCTTGATAAACCTAGTGTTAAATACTACGTATGTATAATGTACACGACAGAATCTCCAGTCTTATAAATGCAAGTAAAAATTAATTAAAATATTCTCATAAAATACGGCAAAAATTTTCTTGAAGAAAATTGACGGAAAGTTTTCTCAGAGTGGACCAAATGACCCCTTGGTAAACCTAGTGTTAAATACTACGTATGTATAATGTACACGACAGAATCTCCAGTCTTATAAATGTAAGTAAAAATTAATTAATAATTAATTAATAATGTCTTATAAACGTAAGTAAAAATTAATTGAAATATTCTCACAAAATACGGCAAGAATTTTCATGAAGAAAATTGACGGAAAGTTTCCTCAGAGGGGACACAATGACACCTTGATAAAGCTAGTGTTAAATACTACGTATGTATAATGTACACACATCAGAATCTTCAGTTTATCCAGTTAACGTCGAATTTCAGATATATACAAACTCTTAAACTTTCTTATCTACTATCTTTTACCATACAAAACAAATAACAAGAAAAGAGAAGAAAATCACTGTCCCTGTTATCCGAACGACCTGGTCTCTCGACACGTTCGTATAAACGAGGTTCTACCGTTTGAAATATACGGTTCACTCGTCGGTGTGCACATGCATCCACTGTAATCACAGTTTAATCCTGGCATCAACTGGACGAGGGTTTAACCAATGGCGATTGACGTCGCGGATGAGCCGCGCGCGAATTCGAGAAAAGGACGCGAACGGTCGACTCGAGGGTCGCAAGAGTACGACGACGTGTACGGGCTCAATCCTATTGAGACAGATTGCTTCCTGTTCGTTAAACGAATAGGATGGATCGTTCGGCGACCTCGTTCTCGTCGCAACGAAACTGTGTCCAACGGCTCGCGTTTGTTACGCGTCTAGTGGAGGAGTTCGATGGCCGTACCAGAGACGAATACACAGTAAGTGTCAATTGTGTGCGATGCTTACGCTCTGACGGAAATCCGAGACGAAGTCGTTCAATGAGAAACTTCTATAATAATAATAGTTGACGAAACAAAATCAACTGCAAGTTCAAATATAATTTAATTTTCACCGCGTATCGTTGTTAATGGTTTTCTTCAAAATATTAAAAGAGTTTAGTTTTCTCAAATAAAACTGGACGAGACACGAGTTGGAAAAACAAACTCGATCGCAAGTTCGAATATAATTTAATTTTGACAGTGTATTGTTGTTAATGGTTTGTTTTTAATATTAAAAGAATTTAATTTTCTCTAAAATTAAACTAAAACTCGGATGAGATTGAGAAACGAGATAATAGTTGGAAAAACAAAATCAATTGCAAGTTAGAATATAATTTAATTTTGACAGTGTGTCGCTATTAATGGTTTTTTTTTAATATTAAAAGAGTTTAATTTTCTCAACTAAAATCGGATGAGATTTAGAAACGAGATAATAGTTGGAGAAACAAAATCAATTGCAAGTTAGAATATAATTTAATTTTCACCGCGTATCGTTGTTAATGGTTTTCTTTAAAATATTAAAAGAGTTTAGTTTTCTCAAATAAAACTGGACGAGACACGAGTTGGAAAAACAAACTCGATCGCAAGTTCGAATATAATTTAATTTTTACAGTGTATCGTTGTTTTTTGAAATATTAAAAGAATTTATACAGGATATCCTATAAGTAGTGATACAATAGGAGGTGATTCAATGTGAAAAAACGAGTCGAAAAGGAAGAATAAAATTCTTTCATCAAAGCCTTCGTTTTCCAGAAAACAGAGTTTAAACATTTATCGAATTTATCTAATTTTGGAACGTGACAGAATACAATTATTAACAGGAAGTTATTCTGCGAAAATAACCGAAGAAAGTAGAATAAAATTTTTTCGTAAGACGTTTCGTATTTTCGGCGAAATCAAGTTTCGAAAATTTAGAATATCCTCGTGTCGATTATTCGCATTAGTCCAGAATTAGCTGAATTCTTTCTTTCTCGATTCGAGAATCACCTGGAGAATCTTACTCGGTTGTATCATCAGTTATTGAACATCTTGCATGAAGAAAAGTATAGTATCTCTGCCATTGAACTTATGTATGGTATGTAACATACCAAACGATATCAACTTTTTCTTTAAACAAAGCTACGTCTAAAATGTATCTCCTCAATGTTCTTTAACACTGTGTGTATTTTTCCTTTGTACATTTCTTTATTTTCTATATTCTTGTTTCGTACCTTGTTGGATCGAAATATTAAAAGTAACACAGAAATAACAAGTAAATAAAGTAATAAACCATATATGAAATATTCCTCGTGTAAACTTCAAAAGTTCCTCATCAATCTCGAAATGAAGCCACTTTTTAAACAACGAGACAAGAGTAAAGCACGTCTCTCTCTCTCTCTCTCGCCATACCTGTCGCGATCTCGCTACGATATGCACTCGATAATGTACTATTCAGTGACGTCACGGTTGCCGAGCACGGGAATCGGGCTAGAAGAATGCAAATCGTGGCGCCGTGTCGCGCGTAGACGTCCACCCTTTCCCTCCTCGCGTCGTTTCTACGACTCGCGGCCCGTTTTCACTCGCGTTTTTTTTTTTTTCCCCCGATCGACTCTCGATCGCGCGATCCGTTTTTGAGAAGGGCCGATTTCACCGAGTCCCGATTACGATACCTATTTCGAATTCCATGGAAAAATTTTACGTAATTCTTTGTCGAATTGATGTCGTTGCGAACGTTTCTTGAATTTATCTTTTATGATAAATAATGAATTGTAATGAAAAATCTGAAATAATTCGATCTAATGAAAGATAATAGTCTCGTGATGGATTTTATTCGTTCTCTATTTGTCCCTTTTGTGCCAAATTGACACAGCGATGAAAGTCAAATTGCACACTGCAGTGAAATGATAGTAGAATTGCAAATCTTTTTTTATTAATAGACTTTCTTTTCTCAAATAGAGTTTCTATTCAATATGCGTGTCCCGATTACGATATCTATTTCGAATTCCACGAAAAATTTTACGTACTTTGTCGAATTGATATCGTTGCGAACGTTTCTTGAATTTATCCTATGATAAATAATGAATTCTAACGACAAATCTGAAATAATTCGATCTAATGACAGACAATAGTCTCGTGATAAATATGATAAATAACGAATTTTATTCGTTCTCTATTTGTCCCTTTTCTTGTGCCAAATTGATAAAAAGATAGTAGAATTGCAAATCTTTTTTTATTAATAGACTTTCATTTCTCAAATAGAATTTCTATTCAATATGCGTGTAACCTACTCTCAGGCGTGGATGTTCAATCTCATATTGCGGTGTTGCACATTTTATGAGAACGATACGTATCAAATTCATCTTACGGCAAATGATAAATTTAAATTAAAAGTTTATCAAATGATAAACCTAAACTAATTTAATCTAATGATAAATAACAATACACGATAAATAAACTTTATTCGTTCTCCGTTTGTTCCCTGATGGCAACGGTGAAAATCAATACAAGAAACGAATGAGAGTTAATACAATATATGTTGTACAGAGTTAATTTCACTCTGTACAACATATATTGTTATAAATACAATATTTCGACGTAGCGAGTCATTCGCAATTCCATCGCCTATTCGCGAGGGTTAATTCGCCGCCATGTTTTCGGTTCTCGCTTTCGCTGTCTAAAAATTATCGCCGAAAGCTTATAAGAAATAGAATTTCTATTCAATCTGCGTGTTCCGAGTCCCGATTACGATACCTATTTCGAATTCCACGAAAAATTTTACGTACTTTGTCGAATTGATATCGTTGCGAACGTTTCTTGAATTTATCCTATGATAAATAATGAATTCTAACGACAAATCTGAAATAATTCGATCTAATGACAGACAATAATCTCGTGATAAATATGATAAACAACGAATTTTATTCGTTCTCTATTCCCTTTCGAACACGCCGAGGGAACGACCTCGGATTTCTTCCTCCGAGATTTTTCTTCATCTCGTCTGTCTCGGGACAGGCATACGCGGCGCACGTTTCGTCGGCCAGTTGGCGACCGCGTGGTACGTGGGTCGTGGTTAATAACTAGCATTCTATTAATAGAAGGTAACACGAGGGCGTACGCTGCTTTCCACGCTCGATTCGATCGGTCGGCCGATCGCGAAAATCGATCACCAACGTGTTCGCGCGCGTTTCCTCGACGATTTCGAGCGGGCGATCGAGCGGATGGAATGCGGCTGCTGTCTTGTCGCGGCGAGACCCTCAGGTGCAGACGAGTGATTCTTTTCGCGCATAGGAAGCGAGTTACACACGTAACAGAGAGAAACCAGCTTCGTCGCTGGACACCTGACAATAGGAAATGGTAATACTGTGTGTAGTTATATTTTCAGTATATATAAATTATTGCGTGTTATATTTTTAGTATATATAAATTATTGTGTGTAGTTATATTTTTAGTGTAGTATACTTTTAGTGTATATAATTATTGTGTGTTATATTTTTAGTATATATAAATTATTGTGTGTAGTTATATTTTTAGTTTACTTTTACTTTTAATAGATGGCCCGTTTGCTGGAGATGTGTAAGGTTATCTATTCAGTTTTATAAAAAGCTACCATGGAGATACCAACAAATTATTAGTTACTAAGTTACAAACAAATTGCCGAGAATATATATATATATATATATATATAAAACAGTAAATAAGAAATTAATAAATAGTCATCTGTCGTCAGTAGTAATTAATCCATTAAATTCTGCATCACGTAAACATTAAAGTAAATTATAAAAATTTCCTTTTGTAGTACGGTGACTTTATCATTTACCGATCATCGTGCCTACAAAATTGGTGATCCCGACGTGATCAAAAAACGATGTGATCAATAAAAAACCCGATGTAATATAAAAAACCGATGTGATATATAAAAAAGCGACGTGATTAAAAAAAATAATTTAAAAGCAAGAATTTAAAAAAAAATAATGACATCAAATTTGCCAAATAATGCATGACAAAATGAGACTTCTGCCAACTAGAAAGTGCCGTCAACAAGAAAACGCCGTCAACAAGAAAACGCCGTCAACAAGAAAACGTCGCCAACGGTGCCTCTATCATTTACCGATCATCGTACTTACAGATGCGTGAATGAAAAAAGTATGAATGTGATGTGTGAGAAGCACAGCGTTGAAGCGCTTTTCTTTTTGAAAAGAGGAAAGTCGTGCGAGTAAAACAACAGAGGCAGTAGAGTTGTCGGTGAATGAGTGTTGAACGAGTGTGATCAAAAGAGTGATAATTTGTGTTGCATAAAAATTAATTGTGTCGTTTGAGTTTATTCGAATTATTGTTGTTTGTGTTGTCTATCTTGTATTTATTATTTGTTGTTTTGTTTCCGTTTTCTTCGTTATTTAATATAATAAATCGTTTAAATTATATCACTACAATACTATCGAAACAGAAGGTGGATCCTGCGTGAAAAGTTCAGTGAGAAATTCAAAATTTGTGCTTTTGAAAATTTGACAAATACACTTAAACTTGGCTAGCTTTGGATCGAGCAGCAGCAAACGATCGACAAAGAGTTATGTCACGCTCAAGAGCGGGGGAGGAGGGGAGGGCAATTTGATTTGTCTAGAATTTTCTAAAATTCGAGAATGAGTTAGTAACAGAATTTTTTTGCATTTCTTCGAATAAAAATTTAACTTTCTAGTCTTCTTCTTTCATGGACGTCATGTTCTTTGGAGGCTTGTTTAAACCAAGTTAATGGTCGTTTAGGCTTTCTCCACTTTGAATAATGAGAATTACACGTCGCAAGGGGACATCAGGATTTCAGAGATAGGACATGGCCGAAAAAAACTGATCTGAAGCCTCGTTTTCAAGGAAGACGCGATACAAAATGTCATAAATCTTATTTCGAAGTTGTCACTTCTTCAAGGAGGTGTTCAATTAGAAAATTTGAAACAATCTTTCCTATTGTCGACAGTCAGATCTGCTTCGAGAACCACGTCAAGGGAATTATTCAATGAATCTATTTCATACTGAGAGCTTTTCCATTTTTCCTCGGGGCTTCTTTGAAATCGTTGTGCCCGCGTTCTATTTATCGAAGCATTTCTAGGAAAACCTAGAAACAAGCACGGCAGAAATATCTGAAGATTCGTTTTGTACATACAATAGCACGTAGAAATATTTCCTAGAAATATGTGATTAATTGCCATTGCGATATTATCACAGATGGCCTAAACTGTTGAACACAGTTCCGTAATATTAAATAAATTAGAATTTTAATTGAACACTCGCGTCTTTCAATCTCAATTTTATATTTTATATTTTCCATCGCTATAATTAAATAATTAAATTACAAATTTTTACGCGGAAATTCATATTTTTATTTACGAAGACAATTCCAAAAAAAAAAAAAGGAAATTTGTTATAATTAAATAAAACGTGTAATTTACTATATTTTATGTAATATTTTAAACATTATACGTATTCTGCAAGTTTCTATACTTCTGAATTTCATATACAGTGAAGAGCATAATTTTATCAACGATATAATAAAAAATTATCGATAGTTTAAACTGATATAACTTCGTAAAAGAAAATCGATATATTTGGGATCATTTTAAAGCGTAAAGCTTCTATTTTGACAATAGTGAATTCATTTTTTTTTTTCAAAGATTATTTTATCACGTAGCGAGTGAGGATACTTTTTTCTTGAAAATTGTAAAAATTCAAACGCAATTTTCTTTTTAAAACTCGCCTTGAACTCTAATAACTTAACGTTAAATAAAATGGTGAAAAAAAAGCTGTACAACAAGTATAATTATCATAAAGAAAAGATTTCAATTTTCAAAGTGATGATGAATCTGCTTGGAAAAAATTTTCTCGCACGTTTGAATTTTTACAATTTTCGACAAGAAAAAAGTATCCTCACTTTCTCACTCGTCACAGGGTATAAAAAAATCATTTTCGAACATACAGCTATCAAAGTAAAGAAGCTTCGCACTTTAAAATAAGATCAAGTATATCGTCGTATGATCTTTTTTTACCAAGTTAGAAATTATTGACAAATTTTCATCAGTATTGGCACCGGTTACACTCTTCTTCATTGTAAATGCACAAACTAAATCCGCAGTCTAGTAACAACAGTGGAAGATTCTCGAGGATCGATGGGAAAAACTGGGATGAGAGAAACATATTTTCGAGTGGCGAGTCGAGTCGAAAGGCCAGCAATTTGGCGAGCAGCCAAAGACGAGGTCCCCGTCGACGTTTCTCTTTCGTCGAAAAGAAATAACCGGTCGACGACTCGGCGAACCGCCAAACCGCCGATCGTGTCTCGATCTCGCGATCGGTCTCGATTCTTCGCATTCGACGCGTGTTTTTTTTCTCGATCGCGCTTCCGCGTGCGTTCGTTTTCTTCTCAGAACTGCTAGAACTTAGAAATAGACGAATACCTAGTAGGAAACGACGTCTAGCGAGATCGTAAAAGTATCGCTGGATACTAATTAACACTAGTTAGAACTATCAAAGTGGTCAAAATTGGACAAATCTATAATTTTCGTCAGACATTTTACAGGTGTGTGAACAGTGTATTTTTAAATGATCTTTCGTAAGATGTATAAATAAAATTTCTTGATACTAGTTAACACTGGAACTATCAAAGTGGTCAAAATTGGACAAATCTATAATTTTCGTCAGACGTCTAAAATCTATAATTTTACAGGTATGTAAACAGTGTATTTTTAAATGATCTCTCGTAAGATGTATAAATAAAAGTTTGTATACTCTCCATTGTAACATAAAGTTTCCCTATTTTTTGGACTTCAATGTCTCCGATGGAAATTTTATGCTTCGTCGATAGTTCTGGTGTTAAAGATCGCAAATCACCAGAATCAGAATAAAAAGGTTTGAGGCGAATTTGAGTAACTCTTTGTATTCGAAGGCGAACAAGATCTCGATGTGTTTTAACTCTACGACATCTTAGAGTCGCTTCTACTCGCGATATATACGTACCTAGCGCCAACGACAACCTGTTGTCTAGCGACATCGAACAGCAGTTGAGAGTACGTGGTGACTCCATCTTGTTGGAACAGGCTTGCATCCGCCAGGTCTGAAACAATAAATTTTAAATCGCTGTAACTATAATTTTCTAGTTTTCCGGTCGACCGAAATCCGAACGGCCATCGCGACTTGTCGAAGATTATTTTTAAACTTAAAGTTCTTCATTGCAGAAAGTAAACTATCTGAGAAAATTATGTAGAGAAGGGAGAAGAGTCAAAATTAGTTTCGACTTTTTCTGCGAGATTTGAACACTTTATTTGAAAGTTGAAAGAAAAAAAAAGTACAAATGGAACAATATTACGAAGCCATTATCTTTGCTGCTTTCACACACTAAATGTGATATTTCGAACGTTGAAACTTATTTCCTAGAGTTGATATTTTATTTCTTATATAAGCGATAAATGATTTTATCGTATCATATATACTACGTTTATAGTTTATTAAGTATAATAAATTAAGTCATAGTTTCGTAATTTACTTCGTACATTTTATTACTATTATCTGAGATGTTTGTCATCCAATCAGTCGAGGAGCTGAAGAACAGTTAGCGAGAAAAAAAAAAATAAAAAAGGACAATTTAACAAATTAAAGATTAGAATTCAACGAAGAAGTCACTCGTTGTGTCATTTGAAATAGAGAATCGTTTCAAGAAGACTGAATGCAGTGAATCGAATGTGAAGATTGAATGCAAACCATCGAATTGCGCAGATCAAGAAAACATTAATTATTCTATTTGTATTTAGAAATAAAATTTGAAGAAAAATATATATTCTTGTCTTTTTTTTTTATAATTTCATACATTGTCAGTCGTTTAGATTTAAAAGTTTACTGACTTAATAATTGGTCGATTGGTGACAATTTTTGGGCTCCAACTTCACGCTCAAAATCTTTATTTTCGCGAACTCGTCAATTCTTTTGACGAAATTTCACGAAAATCATTTCCCTCCGTTCATTAAGCTTCGTTTACAGCTGCAAACTCGTTTTCGAAATTTTCATTTTCCTCTCGAACTAACTCAGCATATAACAAAGAATCTTTCGACTTTGTATATTTAGAGCAAAGACTCTCCCCTGATATAAAATACAGCGCTTTCTCCCATGGTATCGCTATGATAATTCCGCAATTAATACTTTCGATCATAAAAACGGAGAAAGACGGAAAAGGGGTAGCAAAGAGTGAACGAAGGAAAATATGACAAAAGGGAACTAAAAAAAAAAAAAAAAAAAAAACGAAGATTGCAACCGAGGCGAACAACGCTACGCAGTAGCCTCTCATCGAGGTTCTCTTCGTTTTCGACGAATTCCATCGACGTTGGTCTTCCGCTTCTTGCTCGCCGCGATCGCGATCGTTTTCCACGTTCCAAGAACGAGAGGATGCGAGCGGAGCCGTTTTTCGCTTCCGGACAAACTAGTTTAGCGACGTTCGACGAGCCGCGGGCAGCTTCTTCCTAGCTCGGCGGATTTTCTAGTTTTTTGTCGCGTTTCGTTGCCGAAGCGATCGAAGCGAGCTGCGAATATCGACGTTGCGTGTGTCCGCTCGCAGTATGTATGTCCGCTCCGATACCCGGCGAAAAAAATCGACCAACGTGCTCGAGGAGCAACTTTTCTCGGCACCACCACCAACGCGTAACCAAACACGATCCCGCGCGTTCGCTCGGCCTTTCTCGTCTCGTTCGCTCGAGAAGGCAGCATCGCGTAAAGCAGGACGCGTTTCATGCGTCTCTCCCTGTCTCTCTTTCTCCTCCTCTCCTTTTTGCACGTATATCACACACACGCGCGCCGCATACGATATTTAACGTAATGGTTAATTTTTATTGAACTTTTATTAAATTGATCGCAAGTATCATATAAATCGTTATATCGATAAAACTTAATGGCGGCACCGTACTTGTGGGACAAACGTGAGATGATTATTTGTATACTGTATGCTAATAATTTTCTTTTTTATTAAATGTATATTTACAGTATGAATATGTTGCGACTCCAGCATACGTTACCAGATTGCTTTCACGTTTTATACCCGTGATAGTTATATCTTCGTTGCACGAACGAAGTTTCCATTTATGCGAAGTTGTTTTCACATAAGCGATACAGCGAGAGTCGCGAGAAATATTTCGTATATATTTCAATGTTGCTGATTTTGAATGATAAAAATCTGAAAATTACGGTAGAATTTTCATTCATCGAGACAGAGAATTTTATTAACAAAAGCTCATATTGTGCAAGAACATGACTCGAATCGATTTCCTGATTCATCGTACGTAAAAGAAATTCTCCTATAAGACGAGCGTTCGAATAAATTTCGTGCAATACATCTACACGTACATGTCTATCTTTTTTAAACGAATCTAAAAGCATAACTTAAGGTTGTATCGCCGTCTCATCATCGCTGTACATAAAAAAGTTCCCCGATAAGTGCTCGAATATACACATACGCACGCGCGTATTAATTTTTTTAAAAACTAAACTAAAGATATAACTTAAACTCGTAGCTTTTGCTCCTTAAACTTTCTTCTGACCATCATTATACACACAGAAAAAACAAAACTTCTCCAGTGATAAGTCTTCGAAATACTTTCGCAAGCCACTATACATTATATATACATATATCTATCTTTTTCAAACTAAACTAAAGATATGACTTGAGCTTGTATCATTCACTTTCCCTTCTGACCATCGTTGTAACAATACATCGAAAAAAGTTCTCCTAGATATATTTTCATACTCGCCACTGTATACAAAGACATGTATCACATCTACGCCATCTGTCTTTTCCAAAAGTTTTTCAAAGTAACTTCTAAAAACTGAACTTAAGGTGAAAACTAAAAAGATACAAACTCCTTCGAACTCTTTCTCTGGCCTGTTTCATCGCCGCGCATAAAAGTCTCTCCCATGATAGGCGATTCTATAATACATTCATATAGCTATATGCAATGTACACGTATGCGACACGTGTACATCCATCTCCGTTGCTTTCTAAGTTGCTCTCCTCTCTCGTTGCTCTTACTCCTCTTCGTCTTATTGTTTTTCAGCCGGTTTGCCGACGCGGCGAAACGATTCCGCAAAGGTAGCTCTCCAGCATTCGCTCGCGCGGTTCGTCGTACTTCTCGCGTTTCCACGTATGCTCGGGGCACGCGTGTTTGCCTGTGTCGCGCGTGCCAGCCACGTACACACGCACAAGCACGGTGGAAACAGCGTCCGTGCAACCGCGTACGTGCGCTTATAAGTAGATACGTGTGGGACGAACGGGGCCCCAGTTAGCATAACCTGATCTCGAAGGCCTCTTGGGTATCCTCCCTTCACTCTCCGCCTTTTCTTTTTCTCTTTCTCCTTCTCTTCCCTTGCTGCGCGGGCCCAAACTTCTTCTCCCTCCTGCCTGCCACTCTCCATGGGGACTTCTTTTTTGAAACCTCCCCACGGGGGACGCGTTTCATTCTCTTTCTCATTCTCGTATTTTCTTCCCTCTTTCAATCGTCCTATCGTCAGGTTCACCTATCGATTTATCGACAGAACTACTCGGTTCACGTGAATCTGACGGAAGACGAATGTTGCTGTTGTACAATAATGTATAGTACATCTTATATATGTACTATACTTTGATATGCACGAAACAAAGGAATTTTCGTCGTTTCGAAAGTGTAATTAATAAATTACGGTGTTCGCGCTTGAGACTTAGAGTTTCGAAAGCGGTGAGGACTTTCTTATTATGCCATATTATTATTATAAAATGGTAGTGTTGTAGAAGTTTCGAATCTAAATGTAGTGTAATATAGCATAATATTGTATATTATTATTATAATATTATTATAATAATACAATATATAATATAATATAATATATTATAATATTATATATATTATTATATTATAATATTATTATTATTATATTGTTATTAAATAATATTATATTACATTATATTATATGTATTACATGTATTATATACATTATATGTATTTAGGTTCGAAATTTCTATTGTTCTTATTTCTCGAAGAAAAGATATATTCCACTTAAAAGGAAAACGTAGACTGTTCCAAACTTCTGAATGAAAGTACAAGTATCTGTTCTACATACTACCCGTCGTCATTATCAAGATCGAGCATGCACACGTACATGCATCAGTATCGCGTCACTATAAAAAAAAAAAAAAAAAAAGAAGAAAAAGTTCCTGGAATGAGGCAACACGCGGCCAGAAAAGTTTTTCCACGTGACGTAACGTAGGAGGATGCTCGAGGACTGTCCTCGCGACCTTCTCGCGTGACAGAGAAAGGAAAAACGACGCTACGCAACGCTGTTGGAAGACGCGATAACAAAGCTCGAGATCCGCCAAGGATCGACAAGAATCGAGTGAAGAGACAAAGAGTGAGAGGGAGAGAGAGAGAAGAGTATGAAGCGAGGTGAAAGAGCGGACGCAGGAGCGGGAGCAGCGGCGAGGATACGCGCGCGTGGCGACGCGTGCCACGTTCGTCGCCTACGCTATCAGCGTGGTCGTGGTCGAAACCGAACGGCGCGGGCCTCGAATCGTCGATTAGATAGAGACAAATACGTCGGGAAATCGTTGGCGAAACTTTCAAACGGCCGCCTCGCTTTTCCGACTTTTCCTCCCTTTTCGCTTTTTCTCGATGGCACGAAGGAGATACGAAGACACCTCGTAGCCACGCGACGCGTTTGCACGCGCCCACGCACGTTACACCGATTCAGCCTCTTCTCTCGAAACTCTTGCGCAAACTTCTTCTCTCTGCTCGCGGTTCCAAGAAATCCGCAAGGTTGCCATTCATTTCCCGTTTATCTGAGATTCCCGTCTATCGAGCCTGATCGGTAAATCGGTAAAAAATGAAATTATTTCTTGATTATTTGTGGAATTCCGTTGGCTGGATTCACGGATTTGAGGAATTCTCAGTTCGATGAGGACCAATTCTTGTTTTTCTACTCGGTCCTCGAAAAATTACACTTTAAACTGTGGAGAAGTTTGCGAAGGCGCAAACATACGCGCGATATGAGGATATATGTATTCGAATTTCAATTGCAATATGTAAAGAATTGGTAAAAATGTTCAAATTATAATTGTAATATGAAAAAATGCGTAAAATATCCAAATTTTAACTGTAATGTGCAAAAATATGTAAAATATTCAAATTTTAAAAATATGTAAAACACTCGAATTTTAATTGCAATATAAAGAAATATATAAAATATTCCAATTTTAATTGTAATACGGAGAAATATGCAAAATATTCAAATTTTAATTACGATGGGGAAAAAGATATATATGAAATATCCAAATTGTACCTACACGTTACACTAGATACGTGTACTTGAACTTTTCAGAAGTCATACTGAAAAGCGCAGAGAAATGACGTTAATTTTAAAAATTTACTTTAAGATTTATATATATTATATATTATATTATATATATATATTATATATATACTCACATCAATATGAAACGAATTTACGAAAGCAAGTCATTCGTGTTTTGGGATTCCCTGAGCCTGTATTTACGTGACAAAATCAAGATGACATGTTAATGAAAAAAGCGAAGTTGAGTCAGTTCGCTTAAACAAATGCTCCGTTGCATTCGCTTCTTGCTGCTTTTATTTCTTTAAATAAAAGTAAACACTGTGTTTCTTTAAAATATCGTACGCGGTCGCAAAAATGCGAATTACAAGCATTCACGGTGCTTCACCAACCAGTCCATTATCAATATCATTATCATTGCGAAAACGAAACTCAACAGCGCTGCGCAATACATTCCTTTCTGCTCGATAACGCGTGTGAAAAAAGTTGCTCGTCCGTATCGAGTCTCAAGATATATTCGCCAGTTTTCCCTGCTCGCTAATCGTCCGAGATAAGAGGGAGATCTCTCTCTCTCTCTCTCTCTCTCTCTCTCTGTCTGTCTCTCTTGAAAGCGTGAGTTTTGCTCGACTTCGCGCTCGACGTGCGAGAAGTCACGTGCACCGCGCATCTTATCGCACAATCTATTCGACAATCTTCGAAGAGAGAACGCGAGACGAT
Source organism: Tetragonula carbonaria (assembly GCA_032399595.1). Classification (NCBI taxonomy): domain Eukaryota; kingdom Metazoa; phylum Arthropoda; class Insecta; order Hymenoptera; family Apidae; genus Tetragonula; species Tetragonula carbonaria. Next base: position 6,970,241 of record JAUCRC010000008.1, read on the forward strand.
ACGATTCTTACCTTCGTAGGAAATGTGTCGAAAGTCGATGGCGGCGTGTAGGCTCGCGACCAGCGTCCCTAAGATCGCCAGTTGCACCGGCCATCGATCCATAGCGATCGTTTCTTCGTCCTCCCTTTCCCCTCTATCGAGTGTCTTTTCACCTGGAATGCCAGAAATACCGAAATGATGCACGAATCATGAATGACATGTATCAAGTTGTGGAATAATTTCTCCGTTATTGATTCGTTTGGATGAATTAACGTGTACAAATATGTTCTTAACAAGTGGCAGAATACTAATAAGAAGTTGGTTATACCAGTTTCGAATTATCGGCCTGTTTAAATTTAATTTTTTTATATTTTTTACGATGCACGGTCCAATTTTATTATTATTTTTTGTTTTTCTTTTTGACTTTCATTATCGGTTAAAACATGAATCCCACGAGATATCTAAATTAACGCGAACAAGTGTATCTGCATAAATTCACGTAAATATACGAATTTCATTCTTGTTTAAATACGAATTCCATATATTTTTATATAGCGGAGAAATATAATTTCGTTTCTGCGCTGAAACGTAATCCTAAGTGTTGTAAAAACACGCGTCTAACGTGCAGAAATATATAAAATTATCTGTCAAAGATAGAATTTGGTAACGGAAACAAATGTTCTGTCTAAGCTTCCGTTTCCTCGGAAATACGTTCACAAAGTTATCTAATTGCACAAGGATATATACGATTATAAGAAAATGTTCATAGTTACGAAAAACAATGTCGCAATGTCCGCAGCTTCAACGTTCGCGTGAACTCGCGTCTGACGACGAGCTCGTTGTCTCTCTGCGTCCGTCGTTACGAACAGGTACAACTCGAGAAGAAAAAAAAAAACTCGACGAAGCAATCTGAAGAGCAAGACGCGGTCATCCCGTGATCTCGATCGATCATTGACCGATCGAGAATAAACGCGATCCGAACGCAACGAGGTAGTGGACGCAGACGACGAGTTCGTCGACCTTGTGCGCCCTCCCGGTTGTCCGCGACTTTCGACCGCGACGCCTTGTCTTCTCGTATACACGCGTCGCGTCGTTTCAACGATGGAATTTCTTATAAGCGTCAGACGCGTTTGTGTTCAACTTTATTGTAGAGATACAGCGGAGAGATATGCTTCTGTTTCTTCAAGCGATCACTTCGCGTTCGCGAATTTCTGACACGTTATTGCGCTAATAGCCAAAAACCGCTAATCAACTTTCCTTTTTTTAATTGATTTTTTAAATTTCGTTACGTAAACGCGGGATTAACATTCCATTCTTCAAGGGCCGATTTTTTTTTTTTTTTTTTTTTAATTCAAGTTGAATCATCCGAAGAAAATGATAAACTGTAACCAGTACTTATACCATCATCATTTTTCGATGCTTTTTAATTTACAGGTTTCATTGAGATAATTTCATCCAATTCTCGTAACAATAAATCCAAACTATTAATTGAAACTGTTAAATGTTATTTCTGTGATAATTCTACGGTTAGGTGGAAATTCATACGAGTGCCATATGAGTGAGTGTTAACGTCAGAAATTTTTCAATATAATGTTCTTCTATGTGATATCTTATACAATATATTTTTTTCACGTTATATATAGTGACTCCTATATATAATATTGTTCTAAGTAAGATACTAAGCATTGAAACTGCCATAATTTTGTAAAAGAAAAGAAAGAAATTGTGCAACAACAAACTTTAATGCCTAAAGTTTCTACTTTTAAAATACATCGTTCATTTTATTCCAAGATCTTTTTAGACGTAGCTGACAGCAAAGTAAATGGACTTTTCTTCTCAAAAAATGCTATAAATTGAAACAACTTTTTGGTGACTGAGTCTATAATGAATTTGTAGATTGGAGCTTGCCCTCGGCTCCCAATTTTTCCCATCAATTTGTTAAATTTTGAAAATTAAACGAAGAAAATATGATTTCTTGAATTTTCATTCACCTAAGCTTAATAATAATAATAAAAAATCATACATCAATTTTTCGAGAGGCAAGTTGTAAAGGAGAGGCTTCAATCCTCGGATACATTATAGGCTCATAAAACAAAGTCATAGTCATAAAAAGAAAAAAGTTTTTATACGGTGACGATTTTTAATATTTCAATTTTAACATTTCAAGGGAAGCATCTTCACTTATTTACTTGTTGCGTGACGTAAAAATATTATGAGAAATAAAGTGAAAAGCAGATGCTTTAAAATGTACTTGTCGTATGATACTTTCCCCCTATTTTCCCAAAAATGGCAACAGCTTCAATAAATTTACCGTCCGAATATTACAATGGATGTCACTGAACATACGTGGAATAATTGCCAATAAATTCGCAAAAAAATCCGCAGTCTAATAATTAAACACATCTGTGCGTCGCGTTACTTTTTACACAACGTCCATCAACTTTCTATACGACCAAGCTGTTATCGAGTGGTCGCGAATCATTTATTCGGACGTCCTCCGAACGTTTCTCTCCTGACGATGACAACGACCCGACGACGTTGTCTCTCCTTTTGCACGCTCTTTGTCTTTGAACGTCCGTGTCACGGTGACAGCTCGCTTTCTCGTCTATGAATAGATAGCGGGATAAAGGAGGACGCGTCCCGAGACGTCGCTGGACCCACGTGGTCACATTACATTTTATATATGTACGTACATCTGTCTGCCTCGGAAGTGTGACGCCGTAACAAGAAAATAGGGAAGCGCTCGTTATAAATACAATTTACAATAAGAAAACATCAAGTTTCGAGAGATTCGCAAGTCTCTTCGTCAAGGGGGAAAAAATTCGTCTTTGGCGTCACCTGAAGCGACAAAAGGATAGTTATCGCAATGATATTAATTGTCAATTCGTTATCGTTGAGCCATCGAGGAATTTAGAGTGAAAACATCTCGATTGTTGAGAAATTTTTTATTTAGACGAATAAGAATAAATGGATTGTTTAATTGTGAAATAAAATCGAGCACTTGAGATTTGAACTGCCTAGTAAATTTTCCATCCAACGTAGATCTCTAACATAATTTAACGTAATGTAAATTTCTATACGATAGCATTTGTTAAAAATCTTTTATTTAGACGAATAAAAATAAATAGATTATTTAATTGAATGTAAAATAAAATCGAGCACTTGAGATTTGAACTGTCTACCTAGTAGATTTTACATCCAACGTAAATCTCTAACATAATTTAACGTAACGTAAATTTCTATACGATATCATTTGAGGGTTAATACATATCTTGAAATTGTATTCTGCAGAGAAATTTACTGATTCTTCAATAAATAAAAGTTTTCATTATATCGTGAACATTTTCCTATCCTACGTACTGTGATTTCTTTAACGCAAATTTTATACTTCAGGGGTTGGTAGTTGCAGACTAAATTTCATACAATTGTGACATTTGAAATAACAAAGTTGCAAGAAATATTATTCATTAGAAATCTATCATTATAGAATTCTTATAAATAATTGCACAATTATTCTATTATTTTAACACTATAACCTGACAATGTTACAAGAAATATTATTAATTAGAACTATCATTATATAATTCTTATAAATAATTGCAACAGTTATTCCATTATACTTAAAATATTCCTCTGTCAAAATTAATTTATTCCATTATACTTAAAATATTCCTCTGTCAAAATTAATTTATTCCATCATACTTAAAATATTCCTCTGTCGAAATTAATTTCTGCTTGATTCTACAAAAACATGATTCTATCTGTCGAAACATAAATCTATTTGTTTCAATTGTCATTTAAATTATAATATCGTGGTATATAATGGAATGTTTTGATACGGTCGATTCTGGAATATATATATATATGTGTGTGTGTGCGATGCCCATATGTGAAAGTGTTAATAGAAATAATGATAAGGAGAATATTAAGCGAACAGCACGCGCGATACGCCACATGATACACAGATGGAAGGACGAAGTCACGAAATTCCGGACTCTCCTTCCGAGTATCCCCTTCCTGCTCTCATCGGCGATAAAATATTCCGGTCGACGTTGCGGTGGTCCCCGGTAGGGTGAACTTTTTAAAAACACGCGATACTACGGTGGTAGGAACGTCACGGTGGTCCCTAAACTCTAAAAATGATACGGGGACTTTCTTCGAAAATATAAATATCGTGCCAAGTGACTTTTCTTATCCGTTTCGCCGCCTCTACCTACCACGGCTATCTTTGTTAGTTCTATCTGTTTTTTTTTCTTCTTTTTCTTTTCCCCGGGTTTCTCTGGATTTGTCCTGATTTTTTAACAGATACGTGCTTAACTGTTTGCCACTTTTGTCCCTTCCGAGAAGACAACGTACTTAAATCTAGCCGAACAGCTCGGACTTCCTCTTTTTATAATCTCTGTCAATTGATAATTACAACGAACGTATTTGGTGCTGCGTGATGATGCGATATATAATAGTGTAACATCTGAACAGACGCCTAGAATGGAAGCTACTGCGATAACGACGTAAGAAAAAAAAAAAAAAAAAAAAAGAAGAATTTCGGAAGAAGAAATTTCTGAATTCTGTGTAATTGATCATATAGTCGATCACTCACGTAATTCGGAATAATTCTCATAAACTAGACTTCTTACGAAAGTTCGCAAAATGGTGGGCAATACTTGTCCTAGCAAGCCCGCAGTGCACGTTGATTTGAATTTAAACGACATTCACGTGTTAGACTGATCATTTTATTTCGAAGTGGTCAATTTTTGGTCAAGCTAATATTTAATACACACACAAAAGAAAAAAAGATGCTTAAAAGCTCGTTCCCCGTTCCAAGTTTCGATGCTCTTTGCCTTTGATTTGTTATCACTTTATAAATGACAACCCTTGCGGTGTGTTTGCTCGCGTCGCTTCTTTCGATCCTCCGTGTATCGCGGTCGATCGATTCGGAAGGCATATATATACATGCATAGCTGGGCCAAGAAAATAAGAACGATATCGAACGAAGCGGAGGATCGAGATTTATCGGTGGAGAAAACCGTGCACCGTGACATCCGCCGCGAAATAAGGCCAACGAGAGAAGCATTAAAGCTACCATATTCGTCCTGAACACGCGTATGTATGTACATACGGTGCATGTTCGAACGGTGTCGAACGGTATGGAACGATTTCAAGATCGGTAGATCAACAACGTTTTATCCGGACAGGTCGACAGTGGAAACACCGTTTCGAATAGCGTGATTCTGATAAAAATAGAGCAGCGTCGAATAAAATGTAACTTTTGCCATTAACGTTAGAACTACCACACCAGCCAAAATGATTGGTTTTACAATTTTATTTTAAAATTTCTACTTCATGTTGCAATTTTTCCCCCCCGCAACGATGCAATGACTTTTTACAGTGATAACTAAAGAAATAATATAATGAATTTTATTTTATTTTTATTTATTAGAAATCAAAAGAATTTTGATAGAAATAACTTCGTCTTAACTAGTGTTAATACTATTCCTACACTTCACGTATACCTATATTCCTACAATGACCGGTCTTTAGCACAACTTACATTTTTTAACATAGAATGAAGATAAAAGCCAATTTGACAGTATAAAAATATAGTTTCTTTCATTCAGAAGTATATAATGTAACATTTCATTCGTTTTCACCGCATTTTTTTATTTATTTTACAGTCATAGTAGATACGACGGTGTAAGAAAATCCGAGGTTCTGGACCGCTTCGGTTACCAATCAGGCAAATAAACACTTGGAAGTGCCGTAAATCAGTGCCTGGAAGGCACTTTTCGGCTAAAATCATGCCACAACTGCATTGCCCTTCGTTTGCAACGACTTTATAGTTTTGGAATTGAGTCCTCGAGAGAATACTATTACAAAAAGATATAAATCGTTTTACCGGTCAAATGACCGGTCGTGGTAGGTAAGACAGACTACAAGTTTTTCTCAAATAAACAATAAAAAAGAGAAGTAAATATTGAAAAAATGATTATTATAAAAAATGATTATATTATTAAAAAAATATTATACGTATTATATCCGAGGGAAAGTCGTGAAGTTTAAAGTCGATTTAATTACATATTGCATATAGGAAATTCTAATCGAAATTTTCAAAACGGTCGTTTGACCGGTCGTGGGATAGGAATAGTGTTAACATTTGAACAATGAGTCACGTCGATATCTTAGATCAATCCTCAATTGAACCATTGGATCTACTCTGGCTACTCGTTTAATTTTAACCCATAGAAATTTAAAGCTTTAAAAAAATAGTTTAGGGGTCTAATTAGAAGAAATATTGATAGATTCTTGAAACACCATATTCATAATTATTACGTTGAAAATTTTACACAGCTGAATTTTATCTCGATTAACGTAAAGCCTCTTCAAGCTTTAGCTCGCACGACACGTTATTCTTTCTTCAGGGTGCTGAGCACGAATATCATATTCGTTTTTGGCTTATCGAAAAATGCGAAAAATCATGGAAACGAAGAACTCGGCTGGATAGATTTTGCGAGATCCTCGAACGGGCTCCTGTTGAACTTTTTGCCTTCTCGATGCAAACTTTGACATTTTTAAATTTTTTTATACTATTACGTACAAGAAAATATATATACAATATGTACTGATACATTAAGAAATTATATTAAGACTACAATATTCGTATATAATATTAATATAATTAATATGAATACTATAAAAGCGATATAATACATGTAGAAAATGAAACGAAAATTGTCTTATGTATCGCAAAGATCACAAAGATCACTTGTCCATTCGCTACAGAAATGAATCTCTCTTATCTTATCGTTATCCTTTCAGAAGCATCTTTCTCTTTTGTTTGGTCAGATATCATCTCGAGTCTAATAATAATTTCGGGAACGTCGGAAATTCTCTTGAAATTAGCAGAAGTATCGATATTGATCTGGCTGGCAATATTTACTCATTATCTCTCGGTGTTTAAAATGAGTATGTAAGATTTCTACAGATCATCGTTTATACATCGCGGTATAAATATGTGATATTTGAATTATTTACGTGGGTAAAAATTTTTGTGAATATCTTGGAGATATGTAATTTGCATCAAAAATGGATTTGATATTCACATTCAGTACGTCGAAACGAATAAAATGACGTAAAATATGTCCAAAAGGCTTGGAAAGAGACGAACGATAAAATTTCGATCAGAAATCGAAAGAATCGCGAGTGAAATGTTGCATTTATGCAATATTGTTTCTTGATCGATTAAACTGATAATTATGTCGCGTTCTTGATACGATTTTTATCGTTGTTTGAGAATTCATGCAATCCGCTATCATCTTGTTACATTTTTCACGCTGTAGAAAAAAATTTATTTCCGTTAAAATAAACCTGTAATTCCAGGTATTTTTTATGATCAAATATTATTATTAATTTTTATAAGCAACGTACGTGGATGAACGAGAGTTTATCGTGCCCGATTCATAAATTCGTGATATCGTGTTTGTCTCGGACTACATAGTTTCATCTCTCTCTATCTCTCTCTCGAGTTTCTATATTTTTTATTTGCTCACGGTAGATAACTGACGCTGAACAAATAAACGTACGCTTTAATCATCGCGTAGAAGAGATACGTCAAGAGAAGGTGTATACGTGTCGTCGCGTATCTCTGATCAACCAAGAACCAGCTCGGTTTATCAGAAGATGATGTCGAAAAGAGAAGACGAGGAAGAGATTTTCCCTCGTTTTTTCACGTTTCAACACTGTAGTGAACAAATTTAAAAATGTACTTATTATAAAAACTACGAGATATTTAATAGAAACATACTGTACACACTGTACATACTGTAGCGAACAAATTTAAAAATGTACTTATTATAAAAATTACGAGATATTTAATAGAAGCATGGTACAGAGTGGTACGATCAAATTAGAAAGTGATTTCACGCGAAAAGAAAGAATACAATTTTTTTTTCATTAAATTCTTCGTTTCTCGAGAAAATCGAGCTTGGAAATTTATCAATATTACACTTGCTACTCCGGCTAATTCCAGACGTAAACAATAATCGAAAGAATAATCGACAGCTGATCTACTGTGTGAAAATAAATAAAGAATGTTTAATAATACTTTTTGTAAGAGACTATTTTGTAATTTTTGGGAAAAAAAATCGAGTTTAAAATTCGTCAAGTACACGTGCGTTAAAACGAAATATATATTCAAAGTCTATTTTCTTGAAAAAATTTGATTCTACTTTTTTTTTTTCACTGAATTTTGCACACAGAAATATCCTCGTGTCGATTATTCGTGCCTGTCCGGTACGAAATTAACCAAATGGAAAATTATATACTTATATAATTCTAGGAGAATTTTCGAACTCGATTTTCTCAAAAGAATGAAGGTTTCGAAGAAAAAAATTTCATTCTTTCTTCCCTCCTACTCTTGAGACACTCTGTATTTCGCAGAAATACACGAAAGAATTATACCTAAACAAATTTAATTATCCATTACATTCGGCTCGATAATTATTTAACATGGATATTAGATCCTGTGTACTAATCTTTCCTCATACAAATACAAAACAAATACATATATATATATATATATATATATATATATATATATATTTTTATAGAAATCATATCAAATTCATTTGAAATCTTAACAATGTAATCGTGCCTCGTTGCAGGAATGAAAGTTCCAACGAAACTTCATACTGTTTTATATAACAGTTCTTTCTATGTGATAAGTGCGCGAGAATACCTTCACGAGCCGCTCGTTGATCGATCTCGTACTCGAGTTGCTGGTTCGTCCAGCGGAAGCGTACCCGATCGATCGGTTATGCGCACGTGACAAGAAAGATGCGCCGTCGCTGTATGTCCTACTGTCATGTCGTGTCCCATTGTCTTTTTTAAACATCCGTTGCGTATATCTGTGACCACCGTGGATCGGTGCAACCGAGATTTTCGTATCGCATGAAATGCGAAAGAGAAACGAGAAACGTCGTTTACCTTTCGGCTACCTTCGAGATAACGGCGGTCGAATGCAGGCGATAAACGAAAGGCGTTCGTGTTTTTAAAAAGATTAGAAAGATTGCTTGCTTTCGGATTCGCAACGTGCCCCGACGAATTTCGGAGGAGTTTACATTTTTCTATTTTTTTTTTTCTTCTTTTCTCGCTGCTTGAAGATTTTCGGGCTGAGGATTTCTTTTTTTGCAGATTACTTCCTAACCTAGTCTCTGACAATGAATCAGGGGTTGTATTGATGATCCCTGTAACGCATTTCTAATATCGTTTTTCGAAGAACAGAAAGGAGGAAAATATTCGCGAGCCCAATACACGGTTAATTTTTACGATCGCCGTAAGATTAAACAAGTTTTTAAAATCGTTACTAAAATTTCCAACGATATTACTAAAAAATCGTAATTTCAATAAATAAATTTTCAAATAATACAATTGAATTTATAGTTTATCTCATAAATCTTTTATGCAATAAAATGAAATTAATATAAATATTAAGTTAATTATTATATATAAATCAAATTGATTAAAAAAAATAGAACTAAATATAAATAAATACGACAAACATTTAATTTCTTTATTTTACAAAAAAAAAAAAATAATATATACATTTAGATCATTTATTTTCGAAATAAAGATAGAAAGAACTTTGAAAAAGGAAAATCTATACATATGTTGCTCTATTTTTACGATAATTTTTAGTAGTTTTAAATAAATACAATAAACATTTAATTTCTTTATTTTACAAAAAAAAAAAAATAATATATGTATTTAGATCATTTATTTTCGAAATGAAAATTAAAAAAAACTTTGAAAAAGGAAAATCTATACACACATATGTTGCTCTATTTTTATGATCACTATAGTAGTTCGGAATTTAAAAAGGAGGTATCATTGTATCACAGTTTTTGAGCCATTCTCAAAGATTCATAAACAGCAAGAAAGAAGAAAATATACCTAAGGCGGAAATCGTACGTCAATTTCACTTCGTTATCCTAACAGTTCAGAGTTAAACGAATACCATGATATCTATTTCAGTTTCCGGGGCCATTTTCAAAGAAAAGTTACATGGTACGTCAATCTCTATGGTCACCGTAGCAGTTGAGGGTTAAAACAAGTATGGGGTGAGGAAAACCTTGGAAGTTGCTCGGAAAATTGCTCTTAAGAACGAGGCAATTATCGCCGTGCGATTGTTCACAGCAATGGTCAGGCTTGAAACATGAAAGTATAGTTGTGTCTATGCGAAGGACGGAAGTTTTGAGGATAAGATTTCGGATAGAGAGTGGCGAGTCATGAAAAGGTGCAGATAGTGAGGAATTTAGAGAGAATAGCGAGTGATTGCAAGGTGTAGATCTTGAGAAAATTATAGCGAGTAACGAATTGTGATAGCACGAGAGTCTAGTTTAATTTTTGCTTAGATTTTTGCCGATCGCTGTATTCTTTCAGCATTCGTTAATTCCTAAATTAAATCAATATATTCATTTTAATCCATGTAAGTCAAACTTCTGTTATTCACCTGCACAAGTATTACTGTATCCATTTCAATTTCTGAACTTCAATTTATACGAAAAATCGACGAACAACAAGAAAGAAAGAAAACGTTTCGCGTATCTTGCGTTAATCTGTAATAATCAAGGGTCAAACAGGTATTGTTGTGTCTATTCTAGTTATTCTAGTTTCTCAGCCTGAAATTTTTCGAAGATCGACAAACAATAAGAGGAAAACGCGTGTAGCGATGAGTTCCAAACACTGCCATTTTCCACAAAGTCTCTCCACTGTCCAGCACTAAACGTGCCGGCATTTTACATATACCTAACTTACCTAATATACCGGTCATTCGACCCCTTATGAATAAACGTTGATCTTTAGAAAGAAATTCTTAATTTACTAAAGGAAATAGTTCGCGACATAACTTCTGATTTCTGAATGAAATAATCAAACATATATTTTTATTTGAATAAAAAAAATAATCAATTAAATGCACTTATTACATATGACTGCGTTTCTCCTTCGTACATTTGTCCGCAGACAAATTTTTTTTGCGAATTATGCAAGTTTGAGTGGTTTTATTACCCGTGCACAATCTTATTTGACATTTTCTTCGTAATTGGGAAATATTGCTTCGGCTGCTTGATGTTCTTTGTTGTAAGTTTTCCTTTCCTTCTTCGAGAAATTCGTGATACTCTGTGACTGAGTTCATCTGTCAATTGCAACAGGAAACGCTGTCTTGATATCTTTCATTCCAGTTGTTTCCCGATAGAGTATCCATGCATTGAATCTAGCTAAATTCAGGATATTGAAGAATACGTGCACAGGTCATCTATTGCATTTGGATTTGACGCTGTATTTTCGCGTCATTTGGTGCAACCACATCGACGCCAAATTTAGTCTTATTGTAACAACTAATTGTTTCGGGTGTTCGCTTTCCATTGTTTTTGTTTTTGACGCATTTATGTCTCGAACTTAGTATCGTAACATTTTTCGATTTATAAATTCAGTCAGAAAAACACGTAAATTTCGCAAGGCGTAAATTTCGAATGACCCCTCGCGGTACATAAGGTATGCAAAGAATTTTTCTCAAGCTAAGAGAAAAACAGAAAGCGTGAAATTGTACAATCAGATGATATAAGAATTTCGTAGAAAGTCAGATTAGCGAGCGAAATAACAATGAATGTACAACGATTTTTTTAAAATAAATTTTGAAAAAGGGGTCATTCGACCCTGCTTGGTACGTTTAGTGCTAGGGTGTGGCCCGCGCCACACAAGCTCGTTCTCCTCTTTCTCTCGTTTCCTAGTACCACCGGATAGAAGCTTGCGGTGGCTGGCGAGAGCTCGTTGACTCGGATGCGATTTATCTCCGGGCCGGGTAGAAGAGAGTAGGTTGTTGCTGGCTTAGCTACTCGGAGCGAGTAGCGAAGCGCGTAGTCGGACGAGCGCGCGACCGACCAGTCTGCCGAGACATTTTATGTCGGAGCGGGTCGCCAAAGATGGTAACAACCATGCTTACCTCGACGGTGGCTTCGTCGACGAAGCATCTTCCACAACCGCGGCCAAGATCTCGTCATCTTAATTCCGATTTTAATGCCAATTATACCCGTAACAGCGTCACGATCGCGTTTTCGTTACACACGGCGTTTACACGCGCCATTATGTTTATTAGTATTAAACATACGAAGCGTATTCTCATCGGACATCATTCGCGAGCATATTACGTGCGCGTGTTGTCTCGAAATTTCGTCGATTTGACACTTTCTATGTGGAAGTGGGGATTACTTGTCGAGTGATTACAGTTTGGCAATGTTGGAGACAAGTATATGATATAAGATGTCAATTTCGAAAAGTACGGTGTTCTACGTACACTTTCTCCTCTAAATACTGTCAAATATATTTTTGGAATTTCAACGGAACATGCGTGGCCATTTTATGTACGTGACAATGACGGGCCATTAATCCCGAAAATCGTCAAACTCCAACATATTATACGAATAGTCGATGACAGTTGAACGTGAAATTCGTACTTTCGTTTACTTTTCAAATAGATATCCTAATATTTCTAAAAGTCTTCCAAAAATAGGAGAAATCTTAGTGTTTAAATAATGTACGTAAAACGTAAAAAGTAAACGAATAATAATAAAATAAAATAAAATAATAATAAATATAAAATAAAATAAAATAATAAAATAATAATAAAATAATGTTTAAATAACATAAATTAATAAGCATTATTTAGTATTTAAAAAAGAAGTTCAATCAAGATTTATTTCAAATTAAGATTAACCCAAATTAATAATTTCAGTTCCATCCTGAATGAAGAAGACTAAGAAATGACAGTTGAAAAGACAGATTCGCGATTTCTCGTTTGGAGTTGTAGCTCTCGGACGTCGAGTGGAAACAGGTGGTTCGACGATCGGTCGTTCGCTTGAAACCGATAACACGAGGGCTATCGACTGACTCGACCTTTACGATTGCGAACCGTCCCGCGAGAGAGGACGTGCGCTACAGCTTCTTCTCGGTCAGAACTGAATCGAATTAACACATATCCGTCCGCATGACGAAAATTCGTCATTTGTATATTGCAGTAGATAATTGATTGTTGTTTTATTAAATCCGAATAAATTAAAACGTAATTTTTACCAAACAGAGATAATCCTACGAAAAAAACTGATTTCAGCTTCAGTTACGTCGTATAAGGGTGCAAACGCAGAAAAAAAAATTAATTTAAAAACGTATTAGTCGGTACTACGTATAGAAGAAGTTTATTCAAAGTTTAAGCACTTGGGTGGTTCGGATATTTAAGAAATTTCAGGGATATTACTTGTTAATTTTCTTAACCGATTTTTATCGAAATCAAATAATAAAGTAAATGTAAAATGGCGAACGAAAAAGAAATATGTGCAGACAATTTATCCGATTGCGAGTCTAGTGATAACATTGAAGATCTTTTAAAATTTAATTTTGATAGTGATGATAGTGACGATAGTGATATTGTTGTGACAAGAAAAAGCCCACGTCTAAATCCTTTACAATATAGTGACTCTGAAAATGATAGTGATTCCGAAGATGACTTGTGGTCTGATACTGGCATAGAACCCGTTTTGGAACCTTTTGAAGGAGTGCCTGTTGTAAAACTTATGCCAAATTCACCGGAAGAAGCGAAGAACTATTAATTATTGATAAAATTAAAAGTTTCGAAAATAATTTACTTTGTCTAATAAAATAACGAGTATGTTTTCAGTAATTCATTTCAATTTTTTTGTGGATTTAATTTTCATTTAACTTCAGAAAGAAAAAAATCAAAAAATAAAGGTGTATATATAAATGCAAATTCATTTTATTCCATTTCCCAAAATTTCATTAAAAAAATATATGACTTTTTAAAAGTTAGGTTGTTTTTATATAGAGCATATCGTTTCTACAAATAGTGTCAAAAAATGCCGGCATTTGGTCAATGGCGGTGCAAATAACGCCGGACGGATAATAGTCTCCGAAAATACGCGATTTCGTGAAATTACGGAATACAGCGAGACTGTGGTTAAATCGTGGCCATTTATCCGGGATCGAGATAGCACGATAAATAAATCGAGAAACTATGAATCGACGGGGATCTACAATTCGCTATATCTTGCGTTTATTCTGCATTTTTTTGCAAATTCGTTGCAAGAAGAAAACAGATAGCGGGTAACGACTCACAGATAAAGAAAGATATGGAGGCACGCGTGAAGATCGCACACGAGCAAAGCAAACTAGCTGCAAAGTTGATCTTTTTTGAAAATAAAATCTTTCAAATCAGGCGACGAATCTGACGATTTGAAAACGAACAACAACTCAGTTGTTGCTAATATTTTAAATTCTTTAAATAACCGATGAATCTACGACGTTTTGAAAACGAATGATATATAATTTAATTATTAGCGTTGTTAATATTTTTCGAATGTTCGCGGAAGCATATATTTGATCCGAAGATTAAACTTCGTAATTGTACGTAATTTTTTATATTAACATATGTGTTGACTCATAATAAGAAAGTAATCAATCCAACTGGAAAGAGATTTCCACGTCAGACTGACGATGATTTAAGTACCTAATTAAAAGCTCGATTATTCGAGAATGCAGATATTTGCATCGTGGTACAAATGTAATACATACGTACAATGGCGAACAAAAGACGATTTAAAAGGCAAATGAGACGAAGCAATCTATAATTTTATAAAATAAACAATTGCTGTATTTAACAAAAAAGAAAATGAACAACTAATTGTTACTAATGTCGAGAAAAGAAAAATGTCTGGTATAAAAATTACTAATCCTCGTACATATACGAGCCACTCGTTTGCTAAATCGTTTTACTCCAAGAAGCAAGAAGTAGAAAAACTGATGAAAGTATATATTCTTCTTCAACATCCCTTTTAAAATTTCAACTTACTACAACAATCGTACAATAATCTTTAGAATAATTACAATATTTTTGAATAATAAATTACTCATTGCTCAAAGATTAAAAGAATTTGTCGTTTAATAGTATTAAGCCTAATTATCGAACAAATTTATTTTAAATCAAATCAAATACTTCGACATCAAAGATTCAAATCAAAAAAGTTGAGTTAATCGCGTCTATCAAATTATTTTCATTTTTGTGAAACAGTTCGTGTGTATATATATATATATATATATATATATATATATATATATATATATATATATATGCGATTCGACAGTATTTGTAGAAATGAATGGTAAGTGCCAATATCGGAAAGTTTGTTTCCTTTAACCAAAAAAAAAAAAAAAAAAAAAAAACACACAAAGAGAAAAATATTCGACGTGTCAGTAGAAATACCACGATGTGCAATTCAAATGGAATTTTCGTTTCATAAATAGTTAATCAATAAAATGTGACATCGCTGGTTACATGAAAATAATTTCAACTCTAGTGGGAAAAAATTTTTGTTTTGACGTTTTCCACGAGTATCATTCAATACCAAACCTTTCTTTCTTCTCTCGCTGCGTATAAAATCGACGATTATTTAACGTACGAATAAAAACATACCGCGAATTGAACTGCGACTCGCCGGATCGATAAGCGGAGAACGGCGTCAAACAGTCTGGCCAGACGATAGATTTCTCGCGGATTATGCAGCTACCTTTCTTTCTCAGGATGGTTCATCGAAACGTACTCGGTGTGATTTTACGGTCTACTGTCGCGACTGCTCCCCATCGAGAGAAATTATCGAGCTAGGTTACGGTTTATCGGGAAATCGCCGATAAAACAGGCAAACGAGATAAGAATAAATTGTTTAATACACGTTAACTGCGGTCACTCTGGATCACCCTAAGGATCAGCGGTTGACTTTTGCATTAAAGTCTGATAATAAGCACGACGTCACAAAATGCAATGAAATGGAAATCGGAGATCAATGCAGAACTGACGAAATCTGCGTGAAACCTGCAATAATCGAAAATCTCAAATTCTGCGTCGATACAGCAGCAAAGGTTGTACGTGACGTTTGCTTAGACCATGGGTGACCAAACTTTTGGATCTTCTGGGCTTCATTGGCCCAACAAAAATTTATCAAAGGCCGCGCATTAGTTTACATATATATTTTCTTAATTATCAGTTCAATGTAATCTGTATTATGTATGAGGATATTAAAGCAACTTTTACAGTGAGACGATACATTGATTAGAAAAAAATATATATTTATATTTTAATTAAAGAAATATGAAAATTTTTAGTAAGAGCACTGAGCCTGTCTTTTTTTAGATGCCAGTTCATCAATATCTGTATCAATGTCTGGTTAAGAGTTATTTTCAAGACGCTTGACTAAAATTTTTATTCTTATTTTATTCTTTGTGTGCGGGGAGAATAAAATAATACCTGCTCGCAAAAATATAATTACTTCCCAAAAAGGGACATCATGAACAGCGCTGAATATTTTTCTCTAGACAGCTGTGGTTTATAAAAGTCTAATAAAGACACTCGGATGAATTTTCCGATTGCAACTCAATACATTTACATGTTCGCTGGTAACATATTGAGATTGGAGTAACCGTCTAAAATAAAAAATATTCCTTGGGAATTATTCGTAATTAATTACTCTGACGTTAAATTAAAAAAAAAAAACAGGTATGATTATTCACGGTTAAAATTAGTCAAATAGTAAAATTCTCAATCAATTATTACATGATAATATAAATAAATAAATAATAAAATAAATAAATAAATAATAAAATAAATAAATAATAAAATTCACAATCAATTATTACAATTATTACATATTAAAATGATTCAAATAATAAAATTAAAATGATTCAAATAATAAAATTCTCAATCAATTTTAGTTACACAGACCCGTGGATTGGACATACCTGGCTTAGAGTTTAAAGAAAAAAATCAACCTTAGGGAGTTAAGGTGTTAAAGGATCGCTGTAAAGGTACGCCGCGTTCGTGAAACCGAACTATTATGAAAATTTCGTGAAAACTTGGTCCACTCTCCGACCACGGAGAGAAGTTTCGTTCCTTCTTCTGGCTCGAAGACTCGCGTGGCCAGAGCAACAGCTCGACAAAGAAGGCATTCACGCAAACCACTCCTCTCGGGATGATCTTTTTCGCTGTGTAAGTCTGTCCTGCCTCTCTCTCTCTCTCTCTCTCTCTCTCTGTCACAGAGGGCGAGAAACTTCGAAAGAAATCGGTCAACGATTTGGCGTCAGGGTTGTTTCGGTTGGACGACAGCCATACTACGAGATCAGCCTAGCTGTTTTTCGTCAGGGGTTCTGTCACGGTGACTGACTGTACGCTCTTCTCTCGCTCGTGAAACTCTTAACCTAACCCAATTTTCAGGCCAGCCGAAGCTTTATTAAGACTTCAGTTGCTTAGGAGAGGAAGCTCCTTAATAACGTAATCTCCGGTGTCTTTGCAAGAAACGTGTAATACATTAAGATTCAAGATTAAGATGTTAAAGGAGGTAGAATTGAAAGTTATTCCAAGAAAATTGAGCGATTTTTTTTTTGAGGAAGAGAAAAGTAGAGACTCGTAAAGGAAGCCTGATTCTAATTCGTCTAGTATTTAGTAAAATCGAAGATCTTTTAGAATTAAAATTAAATGTTTCAAAAGTCTTAAATATTTTTGGGAGAGAAAATTATTTATTATGGGAAAAAATGAAATTATTTATTATTAGAAGAAAAAATTTTAAATACTAAATATTTCAAAAGGAATTCAAATTGACGGAAACAAATCGAGAAATTTCTCAAGGAAAGAAAAGTCATTATCTATAACATAACGTAATATAATATATACATTCAGATTAAAAAAAAAGAGAATGAATAATCTTCTACAATATTCTAAATGAAATTCTGAAACTAGTTCAACCTTATCGGAATATTTAAATTCTGCATTTTTTCTTCGAATTCTTGGTTTATCGAAACGAGTATCAAAGTACATTATAGTTTCGTTCGTATATTCTTGAACAAAAACCAAAACAAAAATAAATAGTTCAACCTATCGGAATATTAAATTCTGCATTTTTTCTTCGAATTCTTGGTTATATTTTCGTATATTCTTGAACCGCGACCAATGAAAATTTTTTCTTTCAGCCCCAGTTTTCTCTGACAAAACAAGAAATCCCCCTTACAAAATAAAATCCAACACCTCGAGAAAGAGAAAGTTTCGAAACCTCACTGAGTCTCCCGAGGATTCGAGTTTCGAGAATTTGGAAAAATTGATTTCGAATCCCATCCCCTTTTATGTGCTACGTATATATTTTGCCAATAGAATCGAAAGGCAAAGGGGGGCGAGAACCCTTGAGAAGAGGGATCAAGGTCGGAATACATTCAGATAAAATAAAACATGAATACATCTTTTATTCATCTTTTATAAATACATTCAGATAAAAAAAAAAGATGAATAATCTTCTATAATATTCTAAATTAAATCCTGAAACTAGTTCAACCTCATCGGAATATTTAAATTCTGCATTTTTTCTTCGAATTCTTGGTTTATATTTTCGTATATTCTTTGAACAGCGACCAATGAAAATTTTTTCTTTCAGCCCCAGTTTTCTCTGACAAAACAAGAAATCCCCCTTACGAAATAAAATCCAACACCTCGAGAGAGAGAAAGTTTCGAAACCTCACTGAGTCTCCCGAGGATTCGAGTTTCGAGAATTTGGAAAAATTGATTTCGAATCCCATCCCCTTTCATGTGCTACGTATATATTTTTCCAATAGAATCGAAGGGCAAAGGGGGGCGAGAACCCTTGAGAAAGGGTGAGAAGGGGGATCAAGGTCGAAAGAAGCGCGTTTACCGTAGAAGTGATCATGTGGGGGAGGGATCGACGCGTCGTAGCCTCGAGCGTATGTGCATGCGGGAGAACAGTTTCGGAACGACCGCGCGCGTAATCCGAATCCGTATTCGAAAACCAGTTTCTGCTGAACGTGGGTCAACAAGACTCGTCCTCTTCTTCGATCTTCCTCTGCTTCGTCTGCCATCGCGTCCATGCCACGTTTGCTACTCCCCCAAATCGAGTCTCCCTCTTTTCATCTCCGGCCAGTTACGATCTTTCTTCCAAATCATCGCGGTTGCTTTCCTTTCCATTCGGATGTTGTTTCAACGATCGTCGATCGATCGTCGAGAATCTTTCAACCCTTTGAAAGAATTTCGACCCTCGATTTGTTTTCAATGTTGTTGCGCAACGTCCGCTTGTATTTATTTTTTATAGTAAATTCGTGCTGTCCAACGGTCGTGAGTTCAAAGGGTTAAATAGTAACAAGCAACAAGCGATAGGTTCGCGCGAATTATTTCAGGATCACGTGCTATCGAGATTGCTTGTCGAGAATTTCTAAAAAAAAAATACCGAATGAATGGGCTCGCAAATGATGCTAGCAGAATTCCTTGGACAAAGAAAGGGAAACATTGCAAATTACAGTCGTGAGTTAGCAAGCAAAGCATTGTACAGTCTGCGATTTAATATAAAATCGAAGTTCAACATATATTCTGGTCAGCAGACCTTTTACCATTAACGAATCAATACTTATATATGATATAATGAAAAACTAGGGCCAAGTATCATTCTCAAAGTTTTACAAAAGCACTCGAAGAGTTGTACATTAAACGTTATTTAAGATTTATTTGATTTCATTGCCAGATCTATATTACGCTAGTCTCACCTGATATTAGTAAAGAATTTTTTTTTAACGGACGAGACGTCTATTTTATTTAATTCTAAATATTTTGAGAATTTCCAAGAGATCGTCTATTTTATTTAACTCTAACTATTTTGAGATGTTCCAAGAATCGTTCACGAGAAAACTATAGAATGACCACAAGATTTTTGCACTGTTATGCAGGGCGTGTGTTTCATAACTACTTGTGTTCTATTCTAGCTACTCGCTAGTTTCAACGCGAATACGATATTGGCTAGTGAACAGACAGTGAACAGTCGAGCCGTTTATTTTGAAATTGGCCCAAGTCGCCTCACTTTTCAATCGAGGTATTTAATTCTTAACACGTTCGTGCCGAATTTTTCGTGTATGTTATATGAATTATAGTGTTTTTTACGTGTATTTTTTATATTAATAAAAATCAAGCGTATTTATGCGTTCACTAAAGTGTCCGACACCGGCCAAACGAATGTTTCGAGCGTCGGTCCCGCCGGACCGACGCCGCCCAAACGAAAAACGGCGCGTCGGCCCGCAGGGACTGACACCGTCTCGAACGTGTTAAGAATTTTTTTTGTTAAACGTGCCAATCGTACTCGTAAACTTCTACCAACGAAATCTCGATAGTTTTTTAACATATTGAAATTGCGAATTGTTTTAAGATGAAAAGACCACGTAGCAGAGTTGTAATTAATCTGGTCACCAACTCGACCTTTTCCAGCGACATTCGAAATAAACGATTCATTCGACTAGTCTGATGAACTAGTCAGTGCAACGCTTCTGTTTCTCGCGTCGATTCCGATACTGCGGCTTTTTCAATAAACCGTTCCGTTAGATAACGCCATACTCGGTTATCGAACTGGAACTCGCGTCTGAGGCTCGTCCATCTTGTCAAGGACTTGGTTGCATCACTCCGCGATTCGAGGAACGAGTTTCATCCCCTTAAGATTACGCCGCGTTAACGCAATGTGAACAGAAATTCAAAGGGGGAAGGGGGAAGGAAGAGAAGAAAATCTAAATAACACGTGTCTCGTTCTGAATTCTGCTCGTATTCAGGATTGCTGTAATTGCTGATTTTAGGCAATTTATTCGGTAAAAAAAAAAAGAAAAAATCAGACTCGAGTTTGAAAAATGGTTTTACCATACACTTTGCCATATTTCGAGACATTTCTGTAATTTTTCCACGATTATCTTCATTGTTCATTTAAATTGTCGCGATGTTTTTCGTAATTTATCAGAGGAAGATCAAAGATACGGATGCTTAATCTGTGAAAGAGTAGTCTGTGGCTTATCTTGTGAAATTTGCAACACCCTAGCAATATTTTATAACTAGCCAATAAATTAGCTGAAAAATACGAGAACACCTCGATTCAGCTGTGGATAAAGCTGTGCTCGTTTTGCACGCTTACTGCGAATTAACCAACGGGAGAAGCAAGGAATGTAAACAGGAACAAAACGAAAAACTATAGCGATTACACTGGCAAAGTACAATACGATACCGATTGTGAATAGAAATTTACAAGCCGGTGCCGATAACAGTCAATGCGGTATCACACATACAACAAATTATGGCCAGCTTTCACCAGCACGTTTTCTTCGTGCATGCGAATAAGAAATTACGTGCGGCCACTGCGAACGTAATTTTTGAAGTAACTGCGCGTTTCTATTGATAGCAGATCTAATGAGATGAGAAGACCGAAGGATCTGAAACTGAACTGAGAGATATTCAACAAATGAACCAACAAGACGTGGCGTAGATCTATCACTACTGAGAGAAACAGTATGACAACTTCGTTCGCGCTATAACTGTGTTTGCAGTTGGAAGAAAAAGTTAGCTGAAGAGAAGAGAATAAAACATAAAAACTTAGATCGATTAAATGAACTCCTGACTGATTGACTTCATTTATCTGAAACGTGAAATACGGAGACTGAAAAGAAAGTTTCGATGTACTCTATACGATGAATTCCATTCGCAGTGTCTCGCGAAAGTATTTTACTATCATATCGGCATGTTTCTTTTTCTTTTTTCTTTTCTTGTGGCAGTTCACGAATTTGTGTATATGTGTATATATAATTATGATATGATAATTATACACACACATTTTACATAATTCACATCACAATTATGTTATATATATATAATCATCAAAAAAATTACCATTACCAGAAACGCTGACGTAATTAATAATAATCGTTTTCAGTCCAAAAAAAAAAAAAAGAAACTAATATTGTCGTATATAATAATTCGCATTAGATTACTAAAATTTGATAATCGATTCGATTTCATTCTATTTCATGCTTCTACTAATTAGGATCGCAGTAATAAAATTCAATTGAACTATCTTGTCTAATTTATGATATCCAATTATAAATTGAAAATCCTCAAAACAATCAAAGATCGACGATCGGCTTCTAAACTTTGAACCCTTCGAACTCGATTTGTTTTATCGCGCGCGTTGTTCATTCGCATTCATTTCAAAACAAATCAACTGAATTAACAATACAATAACGAACTTCAAAGCTTTTTTCATTCATCTGTTCATTATTATCGTAACTATAATTCTTTAAATGATCTCTAATACAATTTGTTATAATTGTCATCACTGTGTGACATACAACGAGTTCAAAGGATTAATCTAAATCAATCTGTGCTTAACTGAACATAATTCTAAGACCGCGACGTCGACGTACACGTCGACGTCGACGTGCAAATCGACTTACGTGGTATGTACAGTGTGTACACAATTGAACAGCGTACTGGCAAGGTGACCATTGGCGTTGCCTTGCCGCGGGCGAGAAAGTGCGCGATTCCGCGCGTGCACGGAACGCGGACCCTGAAGATTCGAAGCGTAATTTAGAGCGGATATACACCGACGAACCTATCGGTGAATACTAACTAAACATGACCATCACTGTGGATGACACAGAACTAAATGGATCTCTCTCTCTCTCTCTCTCTCTCTCTCTCTTACTCTTTTTCTCGATTTTAGAGAAAACGAGTATCGAACGTGAGTATCATGTAGAATGACTCGCATTAAATGCCATTTATAATTATAATTCTGTGAAAAGAGGTCGCATAGTAATAAACTCGGAGCTCGTTAAGCTACTTTTCTTTCTTTTTTTCTTTCTTTCTTTCTTCTTTTTTTCTTTTCTTAAAAATACATCGTTCATTTTAATCTAAAGTTTATTTTCACATAGAGGAGCAGATGGCAAAGTGAAGAGAGAAATCTCTCCTCGAAGATGCTACAGATTGTCACATCTAATGTGAAAACATTGGAAAATCGTTTTTCATGACTGAATTGAAGATCGAGATCTCCTCTTCGGAACCTCTTAAAATTTACTATTTACGATTTCCTTTTTCCCCCTGCCAATTTGTCGAGCCTGATACACAAAGATACTCCGATAAATCATTGCAAAGCGGAAATCTTCGATCCTCAAGTCCATCGTAGATTCGATCGTGAGAGAAAAAAGATTTTTCAACGCACCACGATTTATAGCATTTTAGAGAAGAAAAATATCCTTATTTACTCCTTATTTCAGAACGAAATTAACTCTATTTTGAAAATAGAGGCATCAAGAGCTTTAACCCCTTGACATATAACGACGTCTATTGAATTATCAACTCGTTCTTTCATCATTTTTTATTAATTCTGTTTATGAGTACATTTTACAATATAAATGTAAGAGTATAGAAAAAAATCATCTCTGTCAAGTTTACGCACAAATTGTTTAAAATGAAAAATAAATATCGTTCATATGTCAACGGATTAAAATTTATTGCCCAGATTTATTGCCGCGTGATCTTTTTTTTTACAAAATTATAACAGCTTGAATATTCACTGTCCGATTATTTAAATGTCCGAGTATTAATGGGAGTCAGTGTGCGCACGTTCGACCGGACGTATGGTCGTGAACGAACGAACACGAGAGAAGTAGTAGGCCAGCTCCTTATACGGATCGTTGTTTCGGTCCGCTCGAGGAGGAGAACTTGCTCCGATCCGTTTGACCACCCAAAACGAGCGAGAACCCTGTCGCGAATAACGAAGATTTTTCGTCCGCGAGATCTTCAATTCGTTTCATCTCATCGAAAACCGTTCTTTCCCTTTTTCACCATCCGTCGAAGCCTTCGAATCTAATCTCGAGGGGGGTTGCGCGTATATTTTAAGCTTCTAGGAATACATCCACGTGTACATAAATATACCTGTGAGTTCACAGTCGCGATGAAATACAAGCGAGAGGAGTCTATATACGTTTCAACACATATCCGTCCGCGTGACGAAAATTCGTCATTTGTATATTGACAAAAATTCGTCATTCGTTATTAGATAATTGATTGTTGTTTTATTAAATCCGAATAAATTAAAACGTAATTTTTACCAAACAGAGACAATCCTACGAAAAAAACTGATTTCAGCTTCAGTTCCGTCGTATAAGGGTGCAAAAAAAAATTAATTTAAAAACGTATTAGTCGGTACTACGTATAGAAGAAGTTTATTCAAAGTTTAAGCACTTGGGTGGTTCGGATATTTAAGAAATTTCAGGGATATTACTTGTTAATTTTCTTAACCGATTTTTATCGAAATCAAATAATAAAGTAAATGTAAAATGGCGAACGAAAAAGAAATATGTGCAGACAATTTATCCGATTGCGAGTCTAGTGATAACATTGAAGATCTTTTAAAATCTAATTTTGATAGTGATGATAGTGACGATGGTGATATTGTTGTGACAAGAAAACGCCCACGTCTAAATCCTTTACAATATAGTGACTCTGAAAATGATAGTGATTCCGAAGATGACTTGTGGTCTGATACTGGCATAGAACCCGTTTTGGAACCTTTTGAAGGAGTGCCTGTTGTAAAACTTATGCCAAATTCACCGGAAGAAGCGAAGAACTATTAATTATTGATAAAATTAAAAGTTTCGAAAATAATTTACTTTGTCTAATAAAATAACGAGTATGTTTTCAGTAATTCATTTCAATTTTTTTGTGGATTTAATTTTTATTTAACTTCAGAAAGGAAAAAATCGAAAAATAAAGGTGTATATATAAATGCAAATTCATTTTATTTCATCTCCCAAAATTTCACTAAAAAATATATGACTTTTTAAAAGTTAGGTTGTTTTTATATAGAGCATATCGTTTCTACAAATAGTGTCAAAAAATGCCGGCATTTGGTCAATGTCGGTGCAAATAATGCCGGACGGATATGTGTTAACCTAGTAACCGAGTGATATTATGAATAATAATTTCTTCGAACTTCGTGAAACTGCGAGATTTAATAATAAAATACCGTTTGAAGAATTAACGATTCTCATTTATAATTAATAGTTCTCTTAACCCTTTGAGTGCTCGAAATTATGAGAAATCTAAAAATTTAATACTGTAAGAATGGCGTATAACGAATCAGGACTGCATTCATATGGATCGGGAATAACGAAATTTCAGAAGAAGAAATTTTTCAGGGACAGTCGTGAGTCAGTTGACACTCATCATCATCGAATACACACGGTCAAGTTACCATTCGAATAATTCAGAATAATTCACTTAAAAATAAGCTTCTCACTGCTTCTTACGAAAGTTCGAAATGAAGTGAAGAAAATTGAAATTAATGTTAATGTCATACTTGGATCATACGATCAACAAAATTTCACGCTAAACACCATTTTAAACAGAACGACTATTACGAATGCGATATCACTTTACTTGAAGCGATACTTCACTCACTTTTTCGTAAATAAATAAACTGGTAGAGTTAAACTTTTCATTTTTCAATACTTTCGTGAAGTGTGATCTCGTTTGGTTAAAAACGAAGCTGTGTTCCATCTCAGACGTGTGTCATTCGACTTCAATGAGATTTATACGCATTATTCGCACATGCCGCCCAAGCAATATATACATACATACTTTGTGTATCCACTTAGTAAATATCTTGAAATTCTTTGCCAGTAGAGTGTCCATTTTCATTACAAATGCGTATATCGATTTTAAACACTCCAGCGTATGTCGGACGATATTATAATTTATATGCATTTGTTTTTCTGCGAACGATTTTTAACTCTTGCATTCGCATCGGAACGCATTACAAGCAACCTAGAGTGAGAATTATCCCGTAATATCGCACTCGTAATATCGAGATCTCAATATTTAAAGCAATTACTTAAAGTGCCCAGAAAAATACTTAAAAGCATCATAGATCTATTTTCTAAATAGCAGCTCCACGCCACCGTGCTTAATCGGAAATTAACAACATAATTCTCTCGGTCTTTGTTTTTTGAGTCATAGGTGATCTTCGGTGATTGGCACTTGTACCACGGTGTATAATTGTTCATATATATATATATATATATATATATATATGCATAATGATTTCTTCGAAGCGATCCGAGACGCTTCCATTAGAAGAATCTTATCTGCTGTTAGCGTTAACTCTCATATAAGTTTGTCAAAGCTCGATAAATACGGGGGAAGAGGGGGATCGTTCTTCTCGAATGATTTCGTCAAATTACCATGAGGCCCCTAACTGTCGGTAGGCGAGCCAGGACAAAACATTCGTACGAAACGAGGACCCGGTGCGTTCGTACGTGACCGAGAGAAACGAAAACGACGCGACTCGCGCGCGTTTTCATGGGCAACGCGTGACGAGAGATGCAACGAATCGTTAAAATGCCTCGTAAACTACTTCCCTTCTTTTTTTTCGGCTACAGGGGGGGGGGAAGAAAAAGAAACAACCCACCGAATTGAAAAGCTGCGGGCCCGACGCGGGCCCGTGGATCACGCGATTCGTTCGGATCGATCGAACATGCGTTAACATCGAATTTCTTTTCTCTTTTCTTTTTCTTTTCATTTTCTTCACTTTTTTTTTTTCTCTTCCGTTAAGAAGAAATTGAATTCTGCTCTCGTGTGATAGACAAATACGTGAGTATACGTGATCGAGGCAAATGTTTAAAGGGACAATTCTCCGGTTTTTTTCTTTTTTAATCTTTTATTTGCATTCTGTTGAAGCAAATAAAGTACCTCTTGTATCTTTTATTACTCACATTTGTTCCTTTTTTATTTTATTCGAACTTGAAACGTGTCGTTTTTGATCAACATTTACTACATGTATTAGTGGGAATTTATTTTCGTATATGGAATAAATAATAACGTTGCAAAGAGACATCTTTAGATTTTCGATTCAGTTTGAAAAACTACGACTATAATTTTTTATTTTTATACGCTTATATTCTTTTGTACATTTACATTGTCCTTTTATGCTTTATGTTTATCCATTATACTCCTGTTTCATCCTTCATTTGCATTTTATTGAAGCAACAAACAGGGTCCCTTCGTATCTTTTGTTACTTATACTTGCTCCTTTTTATTTCCAACGAATTTATGTCTCCTTTACATATATACATTTCGTATATTATAATGGGAATTTTTATTCTCGTACATGGAATAAATAACAATACCGTAAAGACGATTTTTAGGTCTTCGAGTTTCTTTTGGGAAACTTACGTAAAGCGTGCCAACGCTTTTATCCTGTTATGTATTTTACATTTATCCTTTTGTACGATATTTTTATATCGAATTATCGGATGATATGCAAGTAAGCAAATCGTTTCTATGAATGTCATTCCGATCCGATACGTTTCTATTTTGGCGATTCATTTCTCGCAATGAATATTAAAGGAGAAAAAAGAGAAAAACACGTGTGGCTCGATGAATAAATAATTCATGCTGCGAATGGACGCGGCAAGACTCGGGTTGCGCGCGAGATACATACGAATTCCCTCGGAGCATAATTTAATCCTTCTGTTTGGCGTTTCTCTTAATCATGTGTTTACTACAAAATCGTAGAATCCTCGTTCGAAGTATTTCCCAGAAATCCTTGCTACGTACTTCTTGGAACGTTTCTTTTATCGTTTTCATTTATTTATTTTTTTTCTTTTTCTTTCGAAGAAACCAAGATTATTTCCTCTCGTTCATTGAAATAATATCGTCGTTCAAGACTCACGTCGATTGTACTGTTTCTATGAAACATTCTCGTTACGAATATTATTTTACTGTTTATAAAAGATAGTTATATAAAATTTTGCCTGTCGATTGTCCATCTAGAAGGATAACAGACACAAGTCTCAGTTTTAATTCATGGAAAAATACGCCGAAGCCATAATCAAAGTAAAATGTACAAAGAGTAATCCAATTGCACATGTAAGACACTCTTCGATACACAGTATATACGTACACTGCGTCTTATAACTCTAAAATGTTACTACTCCAAAATTTTTCAATTCTTACACCAAACGGTAGTAATTAATCGTACAATACAGGTAATGTTGGAAATAACTCCTTCGTTATTCCATTACCATTATTTAAAAGTTCTTTAGTTTTATAGCGCTGAGAATACGCGCTGTAAAATACATACAGGGTGTCCCGTAACTAGCGGTACAACAGAAAAAGAGAAAAAAGCAACCTGACAAGAAACAGTGAAACCTAGTTGAATCCAAGTACACTCGATGAATTTTCAAACTCGAAAGAAAAAAACGAAGGTCTCAGCGAGCAAATTTTGTTCTTTCCTCTCGACTCGTTTTTCTTTTCCTCTCTCTCTCTTTTTCACGTGGAATCACTTCCTGCTTGCACCACTAGTTACGGGACATTATAGTTATCTTGCATACAGTGTGTATACAGTAAAAAGATCAACACTGAGAGAGCACGGCCCGAATAGACAAGCCGTTAACCGGTACGATTAACGCGCGACAAATAATATATATGTCAATAACTCGAGTCGCTTGTGCAAAGTGATCATGTGTAAACTGTACAGGTTATACAATGTACGTAAGTACTTACACAGACTACGAGGGATGATGGCCAATCACGTATCCATGAATTTCGCCGACGTGTCCTTCTCTTCTTTCCTCCGCATGATAATCGGCCTTTGAATTCGTACGGAGCTCCAGATTATCGTGAAGAAGCCCCCCGAACGCCGCTTCGAACGTCTTTCGACACAACTCTTTTTTTTTTATAAATGGCGCGCGCTCTTTCGATTTGCTGTTTACGATTCGTAAGTAACGAATCGCGAACGTTCTATGAAAAGCAAAGAAAATAGGGCAATAAAGAGCAACGTGGAATCCTATATATACATTTATATGTATATATATATGTATATACGTGTATATATATTAGGTTAGGTTAGAGCACAAAATATCAACTACACGTTACATAACACCCATACGTCTCGAGCGTCGCGAGAACACTGAGCCACCGTTCATCGTACAACTCCCCCCACTACTCTGCCACACTCCGTCGAGTCCCATACGCGTATAAACATGCGGCCCTCAGTGGAAAGACCACTTTGCAGTTTTCCTCGATTCTCCCTAGATGGCCGACACTGCTTTCGATCGCCTCGATCCCGTCGATCTTTTTCTGCCGTTCGAGGCACGATTTCCTCTCTCTCTTTTTTTCTCCTTCTCTCTTCCTTGTTTTCCTTTTTCCCCTCTCGTTTCCCCTTCATCTTTTCTCCTTCTTTCCTTCCCTTGTTTTCCCCTCTTCTCTTTTCCTCCACTGCCCTTCCTATTTTCACCCATTATTTTCCTTTCCTTTTTTTTTTTATACTACGTATTTCTCTCTTCGTTCTTAGCTTCGTTCTGGTTGAAAGCTGGTCTGTAAATGTTTCTTCATCTTTTTCCCTCTCGTTCACCATTTCTTTTCTCCTTCTTTCCTTCCTCCGTTTTCCCTTCTTTATTTTCTCTTCTTTTATTTCCTCCCAATCCTTTGCTTTCCTTTTTTTCGTACTATTCCGAGCTTTTAAAAAAAATGCTAAATGTTTCTTTTTTTCTTTTCTTTCTTTACTTTGGCTCGTGTTTTATTGTTAGGTGTGTATGTGTGTGTGTGTGAGAGAATCGTTCGCGTTTGTATACCTGTACACACCAGGGCGCCCTGTCTCGTCCTCGACAAAGGACGACTAGCCCCCATGTTCGAAGGCCAAATCGTCGAAGGTCGATCATCTTTTCGACGAAGCGGTTAGGGACGAGTCTACTCTTCTTCTTCTTCTTCTTCTTCTTCTTCTTTCCTCTGACTCTCGTTCTTTCACTCTCGTCCTGAGATTGGACGATGGATTTGCTTGTCAGATGGGGAAGAAGCGAGTGGGAAGAGGAGGAAATGAAACGATTACGCGTTTACGATTCGAGTCGTTTGCTACCTGCTACCTACGACATCGGACGTGAAACGCGCGGGTGAAGGATCGGGAAGTGTGTTTATTTGTGAACTGGCGCGGGGGAGGGAGAAAGGGTTCGAGCTGAAACAAAACGGGACAAAACGAGGAAGACAAGGTGGGAATTAACACCCGGTTGGATTTTTAATATACCTATAATAATATAATTTTAATATATCTATAATAATAATAATTGATATATCTTTAATAATAATAATAATAATTTTTTTATCTATGATAATAATTTCTAATATATTTATAGTAATATAATAATATATAATAATATAATTTTCATCGAACTAAGCATTCAATTCAAGACTTTTTGGAACATTTGATTCATAATAATAATTGATAGTTGCGATGTTACGATGAACTTTAATTACAGTGGAACTCTGCTTATATAATTAACCTGTCGGTCGAACAAATAGTTTGTGTAATTAGAATTCGTATAACAGGAGTCCACTGATTCTCTCGAGTGATTTATCGGTCATATAACAGGAGTTCAGGTCAAGACAATTGGTTTCCAATTGGTAAGATTTCATTTAATCGTGCATCCATTAAAATTTGGTTTGAATAAACGAACGGAGCACTGTAGCAAATTATTTAGTTTTCGATAGTTTAATAGATGCCTGCGTCTACTCTGGAATTAAAATTAAATATTCTAAAAATCTGCACGAGACAAACTTCTCAAGAAAAGAAGTCATAATAGGTAACGACGAAGAATATAGATAAATGCAGAATAAACACAGTTACGGTACACCTTCGTGCTGTAGTTTATGTTTTTTCAAGTGGAACGAGAACCCTTAAAAAAGAAAAGAGAGAGCGAAAGAAGAAGAAAAAGTGAGAAAAGAGAGTTCAAGGTCGAAAGGATGGAAGAAGCGCGTTTCACCCGTAGGAGTGATCGCGTGTGGGGTAAAACGCGTCGTAGCCCCGAGCTTATGTATACGCGAGAACGGTTTTGGAACGACCCGCGTAATCCGAATCCGTATTCGAAACCAGTTTCTGCTCCGTGGGTCAACCAAACTCGTCCTGTTGTTCAACATCGTCTCCCACCGTGTTCGACCCACGTTCGTTACTCCCCCCAAATCGAGATTCCCTGTTTTCATCTCGGCCAATACACCACCATCCAAATAATCATGGCCAGATCCAATGCTTCCTCTCCATTCGAATGTTTTTCTTTTCTCTTTTTCTTTTTCTGTTTAACGACGCTCTTTTAATGGTGGAAAAAAGCTGCTTTGTCAAATTCTCCCCTGTGTGAACCCGAAATGGACATTATATTTCAACGTACATTATAATGCATACTAAACTATACGTAGTTTTTTAATGTTTGGTTCTGTTATCTGATATAGTTTTACGATCTCTTGCATAGTTCATATTTTTCATAAATATAAATTTCCCAAAAGAGAAAGATATCTGAAGAGATGTAACGCGCTGTAAATGTAAAAACGGTGATAATATTAAAATTAAAATGGCAACGATCAACTGTTACAGACACTTTGATGTAGATCAATTTTTACTTGAAATATAATTGGTAATTATCTAGATAACGTTGACAATATGTTGGTATATTCTTCGTGCATATGATAAAATTCAAGTATGCAAACAGACGAATACAAAACAAAAAAAAGAAAAAGAAAACAGATAATTTGTAGATAATATTCGACATATTTATCGCACAAATAAAAATATGCTCCCATCACGTAAACTAACATCGAATTCAAGCTGTTGTTTGCAAGAAACAAATTGTCCCCTAACATTGCGAAAAAACTTTTGCAAGTAGTGTGCAGCAACATATTTGATGGTTGTCAACGTGGACAAGATGTTGCTTCTTTCTGAGCAATTCACGAATAGTTCACAAGCAACTCCGGCCAAGTGTGAATTCAACGTAATGCTTGTTTCGATGTTAGAAGTTTTTTCTTTTTTTTTTTTTTTTCTTTCAACGAACGTGTCATTTCCGTGGATAACCTCGCGCCCTCTTATCGAAAGCGAGCTCCTCCATTATTACGCGATCTTGTCCAACGACTTGGTCGCATCGTCTCGCCGCGATACGAGCGTTGTACACATGTTATGATTGCCTGTAACAAATTAAATCAATCTTCCAGTCGATCCAGTTTTTATAATGGTGGATCCACAATCTGGCCTTTCGCGAACAGCCCGAAGCAGCGTCGTATCCCATCGTCGTGTCAGCTTGAGAACAAAATACTCGAGAGCAAAACAGTTTTGTCACGGATAAGACGTACGTTCGACGTACACTAAGTGCAAAGATCAGCGTCGTCGATCATTGTCACTGACGATTCTTTCTTTCTTTCTTTCTTTCTTTTTTTTAAATTCTCTTTTAATCGAACGACCGTCTGGTGGCCGATACCACGTCTACTTGTACCGATGAGCGCACGATCCGTAGACGACGAATGACGCGCGTAGAATCGCGGTCGATAAATACGTATCTGCTGGCCTGATGACGCAGCGCGGCGCACAGTCAACGAAAGGTAATGCTTGGAAACGTGGATAGACGATTCGAAGTGGGAAAGAAAGTCTCCTACTGCGCGTCTCGTGTGTGCAGTCGTGCTTTATGTACCGCGACCTCAGGATTCCCGATTTTTCGCTTTAATTCGCGCGGGTAACGCGGGCACTCGCGCTCGCGCTCGTACAAAGAGGGACCAACAGGAGGAAAAAGCAGAGGAAGAAGCTATAAAAAGCCGGAAAACAAAGATGAGGGCACTAGTCAACGTCAGCTGTTGTGTCGCAATAGTCGTCGCAGCGATGTCGTGCAGGTTAGTCGATCGATTTGGCCTTTGGTTTTGCAGCTTAAAGACAAGCCATCAGCGAGATTAAAGAGATACGTATCGATGATACTCGAATAAACTCCGATTGCGGGATGCTCGAAGTCGAAGTCCAATGAAACTTGACGCGCAGATAGGTTCCGCACGTGGAACAAACGTTTCCAGTAATTTTAGCCGACAGATGGTCGACCAATTGTGAGGAATATTTAAACATTTCAAGAAAATCGTACGTTGCTAGTGTCGCGATCCAAAATTAAAACAGTTTCTCTCGAAACAGTCGGAAACTAGTGATTATTTTATCATCTGTCCAATTAATCAATAGTTAATAAACTATTAATTTACCGAAGGACAAATCTATTTTTGTCGCGATTGATCTCAAATTTTAAGCGGATACAGTTTTTTTTTCCTATAAAAATCAACTTATCTCTTCTGATCTTCAATTAATACAACGATTACAAAAATACCTTTCATTGTACTCATATTGAGCAATCCAATGAATGGATTGTTCAAAAGATAACTATAAAGTACCGGTACGAATGCCCAAATTCGTTGAAATATTGACATTAATATTACAATATACTAGAATATATGGAGAACTTAAAAACTAATCAGTCTAACAGGTAAGTCATCTTTCACAAGGCAAACACACTTTTGGTGTTCGAAAATCTTGAAAGCAGTTCGATCACAATAATTACATTACAGTGTCTAAAACGATTCGATTGACAATTTTAATAACAATAATTCGCAAGAATGGCGCGAATTATTTTTAACGAGAAAACGATTTGCGTCGCATCTGATCTCTGAGTCCTCCCGACACGTGTATATATCTCGTAATAGCAAAAAGCATTAGCAGTTTAGCACCCGGTAGCTAACAACAAATTACGATGATTACATATCGAGAAAGTTGCACCATTTGGCGCGACAATACGATGGACACAGGATGGAAAATCGATAAGCGTTAACGCGATATATTAGTTTCATTAGATAAGTCGCAGTGTGTGTTTATTTAGCAAAGGCAACTTTCTCCGCCGCGCTTTCTTCGCCGCGTGCAAGAAATTGGCCAGACACACTGCACAACGGACGGAGTAACATAATTTCGAAGTAACGCTGCATTTCGACTGATAACAGATCTAACGGGCAAGTGTTGGGCGGAACGGATTGGCTGAGAGGTCTCAACGAGAACATCGAAGCTCTGAACAGAAACATCCAGCAGAATGTACAGCAATTGAACCAACGGATACACGAAACGGTGCAGGAGAACTTGGCGCATGTTCACCGAATGACAGAAAATCTGAACGAGGAACTGGGTGAGGTGGAATAACATTGAAATTAACCGCGCCTGTTGGAAGGGAATTTCAGTTTAGTTAGATCAATGAAATGTTAAAACAAAAAGAAAAGCTTCGATTCACTATACGTTCGTGTGAACTCTATTTATAGCAGCTCACGGAAAGCTTTTACGAAATTTCCTTTCGAGTCACGTATTTGGATAGATTTATTGAACTCATTTAACGATGCTCGTTAAGAACGAAATTTCGAATGAATATATGAATAAAGTCATCTCTGTTCGTTGAGATAAGAATATTTACATAGCACTAGAGTTACACGGCACCGCGAAACGTGTGTGTCAGTATAATATTTTCATTTTTCAACGAAGCGTTTCTTCGTCGGATTCAGCACTTTGTTTTCATAATATTGGAAATTGTTTTAATTTAATGAAAGAGTTCACTAAATTTAAATGATATTTAAATATTTGGATGATCTTTAAAATATTTGGAATTAATTAACTTTAATTAATTGCATGTATGTAAATGCTGTAATAAATATAACGATGTACGAATACCATTTTGAAGATTCGTTGTATATATAAAATTATTTATAATTCGACACGTGTGCATAACACGTAGTTTATTCGTTAGAAGAGTATGACTAATGCGACTACGTAACCGGTATGAATAATTCTCCGATGAGAACTATTGTTTCTGCTCCGAAGTGAACTATTACATGGACAATCGTGGCTAATAATATTACACGAATTCTATAAATATATAAATCTAACTAACGGTATCCATATTGTATGAATTTCACATGAACAGTGGTGCTTATGGATAGATTCAGATAAAAAGAGTTCTACCTTGCACGATAAACCGATTATTCGACTTTTTTTCTCCTCGATTGTTTCTTCAACTCAACAGTGTCGGGAAATTACAGCAATTATACCTAAACGTTAACGTAAACGTTCCTTTCACCATCGAGATCCGTTCTCTCTCTTCGCTTTTCAAGGCGATTGAAAGTTCTTTTTTTCCTTTTTTTCTCCAATCGCGGTATTTGCATCGCGTGTTTGATATTTCCCAATTGAGAGATACGTGTCAAGTTTATACTTGCAGATTTCTTGATGTTAATGTTAATCGGTTAACAAGATAATTGCAAAAAAAAAAGAAAAGAAAAGAAAACAAATCTCTTAAATTGGAAGATGTAAATCCGACCCTAAAAACAGATGATACGTCTGTTAAAGATTAAATATATATCACGACCTCGAAATGTTCAGAAATCAAAATACGAGAGTAGTGAAACGTGAAACATTAGTCCTATCTGATATCTAAGTTCTAAGAGCCTAACTTAGAAGCCAATTAGGTCACTTCTATGCAAATATCCTTTTGTCAATTGTCAAAATCTTCAGTCGATGAAAGAATTTAAGATAATCTCATACAGTGCAGCATAATATAGTCATTGCGATACTACAACTAAATAGTTCCCTTGACTGAAGGTTTCAAGAACGAAAGTATTTTTAATGGAAACTGATGATTATATTTTTGATTCCTAATTGCTTGTCATTTTATCATTTCCTTGCTCGATCTCGCAATTATCTAACGAAATTTGAATTTCTAGCGAATGCTCCTGCTTCGGTGTACACAGTTGGAGGCGGCAGCAGCGTGATTCAAACCAACGATGGGACGAGGATCGTACAGTCTGGTCGCACTTCGGATGGAAAACCATACGTTCGCGAGAGCACGGACAAAATCGTGGGCGATACCCTTCGACACGTTGAGAGAATTTACGATCCCACGACGAATTCCACGAAGGTGCACGGCTACACGTTGGATTTGAAGGATCCGAACGCTAAACCTGTTCCAATAAACGAGTCCTCTTAAACCGACCGAGAGAGAGATCGAAAAATAAATAAGAAGAAAAAAGAAAGAAAAAAAAAAGAATCGATCGATAGAAACGCGTTCTTCCAATAGATTCCATTGATTACGAATTGCGACTGTCTGGCTTTGGACAGAATCGAATCGTTCAGACGATTGAATAATTTCATTTTGCCAACGACAATGAGCAAGCCTCTTTCGAAACTTTTATTGCACGTTGAATTTTCATGAGAATTGCAACGTTGCCGCGACGCGGTCGACGTGAAAATTTTCGCAGCGAGAAAGAGAGAGAGAGAGAGAGAGAGAGAGAGAGGAGACCGCAAACTCGACACGAAAAAGTATGTTACTCGAGTGGTTGTAAACAGTTTCGCGAATATGCGTGTCAAAGTGGCGCCGAGTGAAACGGGAGATCGCACGCGGGGTGCCTTAAATGGAAATGCCCCTGGCTTGTCCTCGATCTCTCGCGTTCCTCTCGCCTTCTCTTTCAACACGTTTTCTCTCTCTCCGCCTCCGACGAGTTCCGTTTCGTCATTTTCTGACCTTTCCCCCGTTTCACCCTTTTCCTTCGTAATTATCTTTCTCCCTCTCTTTCTGTAGAGAATTTATCATATTTTTCTCGATTTTATCTTGATGTTTATTAAATTCCCTGAACTGACAGTATATTAGATTTGTACCGCGCGAAAAGATATTCAGTAACTTCTCGCGATTATTTTTTTAAATATTATATATATATATATATATATATTATTTATATATTTTATAATATATTATAATATTTACTTTTATAATATACATATATTTATAGGCTAAGTGAGTGATAGATCTTCATTTATAGTGGCTTGTCTTTAATGGGATCTTATTTATAATATTATGAATAATGATTAAAACAACAGCTTGATAGATATTGACCAATGGTACTATGAATAAAACTACATTAAATTCAGATTAATTTAGGTATTGATTATATTCATAATGGTCGCTTAGCCCATAATATTGACAAAGTAATTGAAATAATTAATAATTAAAAATTAACATGTTGCATTAATGCATAATGAGTTAAAGGATTAGTTACCAGATTAACAAAGATCGTGTCGGTACGTACAATTGCTTTGCAGTGATCGATACTGATCGATGAGAATTATCTACAGCGCAAATCACTCCGTACGCCTTGATTTCTGCAAATGAAAGACTCAACTGTATGACGGGTTGCATATTTAGGAAACATGCGCGCGTATATAAGCGATTGTTTCATTCATTCTCTAACACTGGTCGTCCAACGTTCTGACTTACGATTAATTTTGGTCAACGTAGTTAATTAGAGATGCAGATTCAAAGGGAACTAGTGCAATCAGTGTTCCTTCTATGTGTGTTCTGCACGTCGTCACTTGCTCGATCTTCTACCTATAACAAGAACACAACAGGTAAGTTTCACGTTCTTTAAAACAATGCTTGAAAACAATGGGTGAAAACAATGCTTCGTTTGGTGACAATTTTGTTAATTTATTAAATGGGAAATGAATTTGAATCGTTATTTGAATTGCCAGTCTTTTAGACATACATAACAATCCTTTTATACTCTATCCTCTTACGTGTCGTTTCATTTCTGATAGAAATAAATTGCTTTTACTATCAAAATTGAATTACACTAAAAAGTGATAAACACAATATTTACTATTGTTAAATGTAGCGCACTACAAATCTAATTGAAATTTATCTTGATTAATTTTCACAACTTTGTGAATCACTCGGGATAGATAATCCGAAAGATTAATATAATAACAAGCAGAACTTGTTTCTAGTACAGAAGAATTCATAGTTTACACGTATGTTGATTGAAAAAATTCACAACACAGATTTGTCTGCTATCTGCGAGAAAAGAAATTTTTTCATTTCGTTTCCGAACGGACATAACGGAGAGACTTATCTATGCTGGACATCCTCTAGGCGATATCGTTGATCATTTGCTTTATCATTGACAGATTTTACAGAGCGTATCAATCACGGAACAGCCTCTTCAATCGAAACGGTACACACAAGTGCATGAACATCCGCAGTCTAGTCTAGTTGTAAGATAACTAATACAACTGTGACAGCGTTTAAGCAAAAGATAATTTTGCATATTTAGGTAACGCAGTCGTCGAAGTGTGTCGGATTAAACAATGAAGCGGGATCCTGCGAGTATTTGAGACGATGCCTTTCTCAGGAGTACGATTCGAATTTTACGCTTGCTATGGATCACTTGTGCACGATCGATAACACGTAAGCACGTATCCCGTCGTTTTTCTCTACGTAAAAAAGTTTTCTCAGTGGAACTGAATCGAACGAAACGGAAAACAGGTACACAGGCGTTTGTTGCTCGAAACGTGCGAGTGAAATGGTGAAAAAATCTACGAAGGACAGGAGTTTCGCCGATATTCTTCCGCTGATCGTCAGTACGTCGCAATTGATCAACAGGTCGACTGTCGTTACACGATCGTTACATCTAGAAATATTTCAGAGCAACTCAAAGACGTATATCATCGACAAGCAAATTTTAAATAACATAAAGACATAAACATCCACGATAATAATATTCTATTAATATTATAATATTATATTGTATCAATACGTAATGATTGTAGATAAAATGGACACGTTTATCAGAACATGATATTTTATAAAAATTAAACATTCCGTCACACAGGCGAGACTTAACATAAATTTCGCGTGGCAGCAGTCGACGTGTTCAAGTAAAGAAGAAAACGGATCGATAACGATTCAGTCGGCTTGTACGTGCAATCTCGTTCGCAATAACTTACTTATAAACTTATAATGCTGCGCATTTGGCATTTCGTTTTAGCGAACGACGATGGAAAACAAAACGAGACGATCTTGCGTAATATGAGCAGAATCGTTTGGTCGGTGGATCACGGCACAACGTCTCGACGTCGAAATCCAGCACTGAGAGGATGCGGAACGACGTTGAAGAGTCGAAGCAGATTAGTGGGCGGTAGACCGGCCGATCCTACCGAATGGCCTTGGATGGTTGCTGTTCTTAGAGGAGATCGAATTCAGTACTGTGGCGGGGTCCTTATCACCGACAGACACGTTTTAACTGCTGCTCACTGCGTCTACACGTAAATCTTTGTCCAATAGATTAAGAACTTTGGCGCCGATATTTGGTACATATACGCGTAGTTAAAATAAAATAACGAGGAACAGCATTTGTTGCGACAATGCGATGAGATATAACATAAAAACTTATAAATTAAAATTATAATTGAGAAAGCAACTTACAACGTTAAATGTTGTAAGTTATATTGCAAAGCAGCATAATAAGCGACTATTCATCTATCTTGTTTCACGATTGACAAAATAAATATTCGACTTTTTTGGATTAGAAGTGATCCAGCAACTGCTACAGGGAGGGTTAACACGTGTTATATGTACCTGAGTGGCGGTAAGGACAAATGTTGCCGAAAGATTTCGACACGCGACAACTACCATTAAACGAAACTAATCGTATAACGGGAAATAATAACAAGAAATAATATTAAACAGAATATAACTACAAGGTATAACAAGAAATAATATTAAACAGAATATAACTTAAATATTGAGTATAATATGCAAAGAGAATATGCTACACATACCTTTATTTTTTAACGATTAATGTTATGAATTAAACTGACATAACTGACCTGTCAAAAAGAACTTTTCAAATTATCTATAATCTCCAAAATTATTATTTTAAATAAACTACTTTTTGAGATTTAAGATATCTACCTAGAACATTAGTTATAATTTTCTTTGTATTTACAAATAGTGTGCACATATTGATATTCCTAAATATTAGATGAGATTTTCATTTCAAAGAAATAAAGATTATTTCAATCTAGCGTATAAAAACTAACGATTGTGAACAACTTGTTAGACCTTTTTTCCTCTTGTCTCCTTTACAGCAGCATAATGTTAATTCCAAGTTATGTTTGTCAGATTGAGACCACAAGACGTCAAAGTCAGACTCGGTGAATACGATTTCGAGGAGTCGGAAGAGACAAGGTCCCTGGACTTCACGATCACCGAAATACGCGTGCATCGAGACTACGATCTCACCACGTACGAGAATGACATAGCGATACTGAAAATGTACCGGCCTACCATCTTCGACAGTTACATCTGGCCTGTGTGCCTGCCGCCGATCGATCAAACGTTCGAGCACAAGGACGCGATCGTAACAGGTTGGCGATCGTTTAAGAAATATCAAGAACTTATGTGAAAGCTTATAGAAAGACACAGAAATGGCGAAAAATATTCTTTGAAAAAAAGAAAAGTACCTATGTAGTCCCGAGTGTCGGCAAAATCGGATAAAATCTGACGGTTGAAAATTTAGGTTGGGGTACACAATATTACGGTGGTCCTGCCAGCACGATTCTGATGGAAGTCGCGGTTCCAGTATGGTCGCAAAACAAATGCTCGAACAGTTACGTTCAACGAATACCGAACACCGTGATGTGCGCCGGCGCTTACGAAGGCGGAGCCGATGCTTGTCAGGTGCGTAAAGCAGATTCTCTATCTATTCTATCAGAGACAAGATAATTCCCCGATCGGTGATCCTCTGGTGTTTGCGTGCAGGGTGACTCTGGCGGACCGCTGTTACATCAACTGGCGAACGGCAGATGGGTAAACATCGGGATAGTGTCTTGGGGAATTCGATGCGGTGACCGTGGAAGACCTGGAATATACACGCGTGTCAATTCGTATCTAGACTGGATATTCGAGAACGTTGTACTCTGAGCTTGTGGATTTTTTTATCTCGTTAACTGCTTACAGCTTGATATATGAAAACTAAAATTAAGAGTCAATAAAGATAAACTTCAACCGAAGTCGGCTTTGCTTTTGCAAATCTCAATACAATGTAAATCATTTCTAACGAAAA
Source organism: Tetragonula carbonaria (assembly GCA_032399595.1). NCBI lineage: Eukaryota > Metazoa > Arthropoda > Insecta > Hymenoptera > Apidae > Tetragonula > Tetragonula carbonaria. Next base: position 7,010,895 of record JAUCRC010000008.1, read on the forward strand.
TGAAACGAACGTTTAAAAGAAATTCTAAAGATTTTCCAACGAAGATGTTGTGTCAATTTAACGGGGGAAAAGGGTTTCCAGACTCTGAGTATATCGGGACTTGCTATTGTCCAGTTCCATAGTCTGAGGTTGGGTCAGTACTGTCACCATTGAGACTCGCGATTATTTACCTAAATATTTGTCTACCTCCTAGAGGAGATATTGTTCCTAGATATTTACCCGTGGACAATGTCACTTCTGTGAAACTGATGGCCCTTCTATGGTCAAACGAACCACTCACCTCACTTCTTTGTCATCCTCCCTGCGGGATCTGTAGACGATAGCTTTGGTTGCCTGAAACGGAACATGAAACAGTGAGCGATCGTAAATGTGAAAAGCTGAGGCAAGAGACATAAACCATTGTCAAATATCAGGATTCACGCCACTATTTCAAATCTTCTTATCGAGATGCGAAGCTCCACGGCTCGGTGCATGCCGCGTTCTTCTTCTTTTGTCTCTCCATCGTGTACGAAACGATGACCTCTTCAAATAAGAAAAATAACATTCCAATGTAATGTGACAGGTCTTTTTGACGATGACGTGACACCAATACGTTGGCACCATGTAAAATAAGAATAAAGAACACGCAGGTTTCTGATATTCGAAAGGTCTCTCCACGAGCGGAGACACGAAGAGATGATAGAAAAATCGACATAAAAAGGAAATCATCCTTGGTGCAACCTTTCGAATTAGCGAGAAATCCTTCTAGGTCAGGTAGTCATGTACATTGCCACAGGGAAAAGGCGAGAGTGGAAGAAGAGAAGACTGGCGAGCAGATGATTAGGATTCGGTGATGAGGAAATAATTGGAGATGACGGAACTTCACGGAATTCTCTTCAAAATTCAGGTGATTTCGATGGCCAGGTAACGAAGAAATAGCTGGAGATGATGAGCTTCGCGGGATTCTCATCAATATAGAAGATACTATTAATACAGGCTGTATCACGAAATAACGACTAAATTATTTTCAATTTCTTCGAGTGAGAAAAAAAAAACTTAAAAAAAAGAAAAAAACCGATCGAAACTTACCTTGGATGTTTCGAAAATATGAATAAAATATCTCGTTGCCATTGCCATCGCGGCGCTCGTTCGATGCGAATCGGCTGACGAGTCGGCGTTGTTGTGCGTGGAAACGAAGAAACTTTATTTTCCGAATATATCGATTGTTACATCGTTCAAAAAAGAGATTGACACGAATAGAGAGAAATTCGATTCTTAGGATACGTGTGTGGCGCTTGTCGCGCTAGACCGCAATTTTCATACTTTCTTTTGTCGCGTTTTAGCCGCGCATAATCGCAACAGCAACGCGCGTGCACGATGCTACGATGCGATCGATTTCCGCATGGCGAAATAAGCGTTCGAAGATTCAACGACTGAATCTTCCATCGTTTGACAACGATGATTTTCGAACGAGGTCCAGCCTCTTTTTTTTTTCTTTCTTTTTTCGTTATGTACACCGATATATAACTTCAACTCTTCATAAATGTGTGTGTGTGTGTGTGTATGTATATATAGATTTATGTGTGAAAATCTACGCACACAGAGTGTCACGCCTAAAACAGGTCACCCAATTATCCTCGGCGTTTTCAACCGCATAGAGGATATCCGCTAACCATAAGCATCGAGACATCTGGCATTTTATTTATTAGAAATTTAGCGCTCATTATGCACTTTTTGGTCTTTTAGTCTGTTATTTCATTCGCACGAGAACATTTATTAGTAGATTGCGAATTCTCTATGCAAATTCACATCTTTGGAAAGCCAATGAAAGTATGCAGACACAGCAGACATCTGTTTCATTTACTGAATAAGTTTCTTCTAACGAGTAGTACTATACCTCAGACATATTACATTTTTTTTTTTTTTTTTCATATCTTTAACTCGGCTTAGACGTGTCGTGAAAAATCCGCAATCTACTCGAGACGATTTATTCAACAAATGTAACGAGTAGATACCTATCTCTCAAGACTTATGGCCAACAGCCATTTATTTAAATTTGCTAGCGCAGGACTCAATGCTGTGCAGAGTACTCCGAATTTTACTCTCTCGGATTTCGTATGCAGTTTTTTTCCAACTTTTCGAACGCGAATGAATAATTCGTCAATGAACTTGCGAAGACGAGATAGACGATTAGATGTCCCTTTTTTAAGTCGATCACGCTGTGTGTGTGTTTGTGTGTGTGTTTGTGTGTGTGTATGTATATATATACATATACGCTCGTTTTCATCAAATATAGAAACGTGTGCGCGTAAAATTTCCATTTTCTACAAACGTAACATTTTTTTGTCCATTATTTCTCCATTGTTCTCTGTTCTAATCGCTCATCCTTTTGAATATCAAGCGTGACATTTCTATTACAGCGGGGCGTGCTTCGATCGAATCGACGACATTATCAACAGCAATAGATACTAACGCTGAAAAGAAAAAACGCGGAAGACAAAGTGTTCGGACGATTTTTTTCTCTAACATTCAAAGCTAGTCGCTTATTACTCCTTTTTAAATAAGGTTTTTTTCGCTTTTCCGTTGAAAGTTTCGAAATACATTACGATCGCTCTCCTTTACCGTCACCGTTCCTCCTTGCCTTTTCGATCGATTTCCGCGCACGCGCGTAAATAATAATTCGTCTCACGATGTGTCTCGCACTTAGGGACTTTAATGGTTCATCTACTGAAAGCGCTGGTCCTTGTAATGTCGTTAGTGACGTTATTTATCGAGATATGAAACGGATATCTGGTAAAAGAGAAAGAGGTGAAGAAGAGGGAGAGAGGAAAGGGATGATAGGAACAGAGGGAGGGAGAGAAAGACACGAAGCTTCTTTGCATCGAGGAACTAAGAGGCTGCCCGCTTTTCCATCCCGAGGATACACAGTATATGTATAACGTAATAAATGGAAGCGATATAGCGAGGTCGTAAAGTCAACCGGTAGTGACAGTTCTCAAGTTTCATTGACAGAAGTATGTGTACCTAGAGTTCTCATTTCATCAGGATCGTACTCAATATCAAACCTAAAGCTTTTAAAATAATTTATCTCTTCGAAAAGAGTTATACTATAGCGGAACCCCATTTATTCGAACAAGCCAGAGGATAGTTTGGATAATCGAGTACTTATCTAGTAGCTAATAGGAATTTATTAATACTGGTAACTCATCAATTCCACGAATAACACTGATTATCTAACTAAGTAGTTATTTCTGTTTCACTCGATTGCAGGTTCGAATAATAGGATGTGAGTTTGCACGTACGAAGCTGAGCGTTAACTTATACCTGTAAACGAAATGCGGATTAACGAGACTCTGGCTACAACTCCTTTCTAATTTGTATACCCGAAGCTCGTTGAACTGCGGCTGCGATCAATTAGCAACGATGCTCAACGTTTCCACGTTTTCACGATCCCCACTACTGCTTCCATCTACGATACATCCGCTCTACGATGCACTTGGATCCCTCCGTCCCTCCGTGTAATAAATAACGACCGTGTTCCCGTAATGTTCATTTTTACTTCGAAAGGCGTTTCCCTTTCGAATCGTGTGGACCCAAATTTCGATCGGATGATCGCCGATCATCGGAGAATGTTTAGCCTGCTACTCTACACGAAACGATGATACACGTATTATTCGGATGAGCTGTCGACCTCTGGCTGAAGGGTCGCAACACATGTGTGATTGATTCACTTGAACAAGAATCGCATGGCAAGGCGCGAGCTTAGACTCGCGAGGGGGGTGTCGTCGGCACGAGAAGCGGCGCGTTTGGACCGCTCTCCGTGTGATTCGGCACGCTCTCGCCGGCCTGATAGGAACGTCGACCTTGAGAGATCACGCTGCTCGATGCCGAACCGACGGACGAACGATTCCGAGATGGCGAGCCGTCGACGAACGAACCGCTGCCTATCGTACGACCACGACTCGCCACGCCGTTTCCCGTCGCGTTTAACGTTCCCCCACCGTTATTTCCGCCACCACTGCTGCTGTTGTTCCGTCCCATACCGCCGCCACCACCACCTCCACCACCGCCACCACCACCTCCACCACCGCCACCCTCGTCGCCACCGGCAGCACGACTAGCGTCGCCACTACTTCCGTCGCTGCTGCTGCCGCCTTTCCGATTCTGCATCGATCCCTCGCGTTGACTCGCTTGTTGGACTTGCTGTCGATACGGGACTTGCTGTTGGCTCTTCGGCTGTTGGCTGTTCGACTGCGAGCGTTGCTGCTGCTCTTGAAGCAACTTCTGAGCTGCTCGATGATTTTGATCATGGTAATTCTGCTGCGACGGATTTATTATTTTTGATTGCGCGACTACTGGGTCGACGACTCGGTTTGGCGATACGCTCGTACGATCGTCGCGCGGAGGTTCGATCGTTGTTGCGATTGGCGTGCTTGTCGTCGCCATGGTCGTTGTCATGGTTGTTACCGGCATGATCGACGACGACGAGGCGGAAGCGTTTGCTTGTTGATTGTTGCTCGCTGATTTTTCGCCGATCAACCAGTACGTGGTCATCGTACCTTTGCCCTGGAATTAGAATAGCAGATTTGCCGTTCTTACTGTCTTTCTTTTTTTTTTGAGAATGTTGAGAGACTTACCTTTAGAGTAACCTCGCCTCTACAAACGAGTTCGAACGTTCCAAAAGTGTCCAGAATTTCTTTCGTCTTCGGGCTGACATGGATCCTCAGAGCTGCAAGTAGATAGTTCAAGCATAGTTTATTGTTTGCATTATCGTCGTATCGTGTTAACTCAAACTCAAGCATCGAGTTTACTGTGCCCAGTGGCCGAGAATTCACCATTCGAATCATTCATATTGTTAATTTCGAACTGAAGACACGCGACTCGTTCGGCTACTGAGAACAGTTCAACTCGTAACGAAAATTCATCTCGTGAGGATTAGGAGGATTGTTTCAAAAAAAAAAAAAAAATATCGGCGTCAAATACCTTCTCCGTTACTCTCCATTCTAGATGCAGTATTGACGGTGTCTCCGAATAAGCAATATCTAGGCATCTTCAAACCAACTACACCAGCCACGCAAGGTCCTGAAATTGCGACTAGTCTTTCGTATCTACGAAAGTGTAATATGCAAGTTGCGGCAACACACACACACACACACACACACACATACACGCACGCGCGTTACAAGAAAGCCGTAACATATCGGTTTATTGATACTAATTAATCGTACTACGCTTCTAGAATTTAAGTGATCTCAATGTTAAGTAACCTTGTCTCAACAAGTTAAAAAAAAAGGCTCTCAATACTTTAGCGTATATAACTGCTAACTTTAGCACAGTTAACTGAAGTAAAGAAAAAAGAAAAAATCATGCACATTAATAACGACGACTCATTCGTGTTTGCTGGATTTTCAAGGTCGGTTTCATATTTTACCAGAATGCATCCCAATTCGAAGTTTCAGTTGTTCGTTCGGTCTGTGACGTATACTAAATGTCATTACGGTATCTCTTAATGCTAAGCTCATTCTCGCAATCTCCCTGGCATGATTCGTCCCGTTTCTCACCGGTAATCCTGACACAACCATATAAGCGTCGCCTATTGTTTCCACCTGAGAAGAAATATGAAACGAATTTTCACGAAACGGCTGGCAACGATACACATTCGTATACAATGAAACTGATCTTTGGCACAGATAAACGAATAATTTCTCTTTCATAGAAGAGGAGAATCTATTGTGTGAATATTAGAAGAAAAAAATAAATTGAAACATTAAATTTTGAAATATTAAAACGGGAAATATTAATATTAAAATAAACATCGTTCATTTTAAATACAAATATTAACACGTTAACTGCCACGTTCGATTTACATTGTCAGACGGCTACAAGAGGATTTTCATTATTTTAACCATGTAATTTTTTGCGACGCAATATATAACGTTTTAATTAAAATGTGCGTTTTCGTCTAGTTGTGACGTTCAAAAAAACGTTTTTTTTATCTTGCATTCATTTTATTTCGCTTGTTCGAAAACGGCATTTAAAACACTTCGGTTCACTGATGACCGCTATAACGTGGCAGTCAACGTTGCAGTCAATATATCAAAAGTTAAAGAATGATTGATAAAAAGTGCAACGTGTAATAAATTTTCGATTAATCACGGATGATCGTCGATGCGTTACGCGTTACGTATGACGGAATAATACTGTATCAGCGTTCCGGTAATCAAGATTCTATTGTACTGGGAAATTGTCACTTTACTTTGTAAACGTCAAAGTTCTCGATGATGGAGTCGAAACAGGTATACAGATCGTTAAGTAAGTCCACCACTTGAAGAGGCGTACTCTCGGCCGAGAGCTTCGTAAATCCTACGATATCGCTAAAGTAGATCGTCACTTGATCGTACGTTTCGGCTATCACGCTTTGGCCGAGTATCAACTGGGACGCGACAGATCTGGAAATTTCATTTAAAATTCCATCGATGAGTATCGTAGACAAAAGTCGACACACAAGGTTACAAAGCGACATGTACACAGTGTCCGAATAGAATGGCCAATTGTGTGACTTCAATTCTGCGACAATAAGCGAGTAATATCTCTTACTTTGGTTGCACTGCTTACTTTGGTAACAACTGGTACAGCAGTTCCTCGCATTTACGTTTTTCCTCGAAGTAATCCGCGGTACGTTCCTCCACCAGAGTCTCCAAATTCGTTGCGTACTGCTCCATACGGGAGAGCAAATTGTCGAGGATGTTACTGCTCTCGTAATCTCTGAAACGAGAGAGAACCCTTTTTCTCGATTCGTCGTTCCAGAGGAAAAGCACTTGCTGTTCCGAAAGGGGCAGCAAAATACTTTGCCACGTCGTCATTGTTGTCATTTTGCAAGGTAAACTATTAATTGATTAATTTTTGAAGAGGTTCGAGCGACATGATAGAATTTATCTCAGAGTGGTTTATCGAATTCAATTTTCAGACGATTAAATTTTAGACTATTTTGGCTGGGTCCACGAAACTCTAATTTATACAAACTATTCATCTTTCACATTCGTTCGATTCTTTATTTATAAGAGTGTGATTTTTATTCGTATTATTAGAATAGAAGAACTTATTAGAAGCCATGTTACATTTTGGTGAAAATTGAGTTAACAATATGATACAACAGTCCCTTTAAATCAGACAGATTGCAAATATTTCATCAGAGGAAAAAAGAAGCACATAATTTACAAACTGTGAGCCGCGTTATCTCGGAATCTGGCAAACGTAAAAATCCCTATTCGAGATTTTGACTCAATTATTAAACATAATAATATAAACAAATAAATATTCTCAATTGCGATTGTCATGATTCAGCAACGTGCGTATATTATCTCGTTTCTCGTTTCATCATCTATTTGAAATTGCCCCTCGTATAAAACTTTCTCGTTAACTCAGGGATCTCTATAACAGAATCGTTCTATTCATTATCTCGTCTTTGATGTCATTCTCTTTTAAATCGAACGCAAAGTAACGCGACACTTTTTTTTTTTTATTCCTTCGTTATCACGTTAAAGACTATAACTTCATTGCGCCGTGCAATGTTCTATTTGAAAATGTTCAAACTCGTCTTAAGCGAAGCTTGAATAATGCTAATCGTTCTTAAGAATATCAGGTCCCTCGTCGTATTTTCCTCGTCGACGGAGGAAAGCTCGCGACCAATTGTGGCCCGCTGACGTGTTTCTACGAAGAATCTTTTCTATATGAATTCGCAAACAGCTCGAGAGGAAGACTATCGCTGCTGACTTTAGCGTGGTTCAACGCGAGAGCTGACAACTACGTCAATATTGGAAGAGTAGCTGGCAAGAGGGTGAGAAAAATGAGGAAGGAAAGTACAACACCGGTTCGCAAGTATTAAAACACTCAAGGGGAAACAAGGTAAATTTAATAAATTATTAAGGTAAACTTCTTGGTTAAAATCCTGAAAACTTACTGCCTCGTTTAAAATTTATAAACTGTATTATATATAGGATTTTATTATTATAATTATAAATTTTAGTTCTATTAATTGCAATAAGTTTCGTTATTATAATAAATGCAGTCATTTGTTCGATAAATTCTTCGCGAACACGGTGCTAGTTCCCTTTCAATTTTCCGAAACATTAAACGTCGTATGTAATGAAACAAAATATTTCTAGTTAAATTTCACAAGTGACAAGTTGCAATATATGGATAAAAATTGCAATTCTCATGCTTGGGGAATAACGAGATAAAATATCACTAAAAAAAGAGGTGAAATATCCTTTCTCTGTTAAACGTATTTTGGAGCATGAAATAATACATTAGCATTAAAAACATAATGCGTGAAGTCGTAATGTCACATCGAAAAAAATTTCTCTCTTTCTTCTGTTTTTCGCCATGACTATTGGAAAGTCGATTAGAGCCCGTTAATATGTATAATAAATATTATAAATAAACCGTTGTGTAACATCAACGAGCTTGGCGACGAAAGAGATGAAACATTACGAGTAAATGCCATTAATTATACACGTCGTTTCGTCATTCTATTTGATTTAAAATCAAATAGATTTGTAAAGCGAATCGACAAATTTGTAACTCGCGACATTAAACTAATGTCATTACGTAGTTGAGAACGGTTTTAATACTTATACAACAATTTAACATTTAATACTTAAACAAGAGTGTACACAGTGAGCGAAAAAAGAAGTTGCTCTAAACTTTTCACTTTCTTTTCTCGCTGCTTTTATTTCATCCTCGGTTCTTCCGTCTGACGATTTTCCATCCTCGATTACACGATGGAACTTTTTTTTTTTTTTTAAAAAAAACAGCTATCAAAGAAACATTTTCTTATCAACGTAGCCACTCACTTGTTAATTTTCCGTATAGTTTGCTTGAGCGCGGGGAAATCGGGTCTGTCGGCGGCATCTTGAGCCCAACATCGCCTCATTAACGTAGCTACCTGTACAAAATGGTTGCGAAATTTCCGGTAAGTTTAACATTACACAATTACCGACCGCTAAAATATCAAAGAAACTGACTCGTTAAGCAGTCAACGTTGTATCAATGTTGGCAGTTCTCTTCGATCCGTGTCGTCAAATTTTATGTCCGTTATTCGTTTCGTTCGTCAATTTTCAATTCATATTTACAAATTCCAAATATTTCGAATTCTCGATAATTTTTTTCCTTTTCTACCTATTTTTACCTATAGTACAATAATTTCACGAGATTGGAAGAAATCGAAGATATTTATAAGATAAATCATAACGCGAAGACCCTTAACGAGAAAATTAAGGGAAAAATTCGCAACAGATTAAAGAACTAATATTTAGACAAAGAGAGAGAGAGAGAGAGAGAGAGAGAGAGAGTGATCAATTAAATCTCTAAAAACGCAGATCTATCTATCGAAATAATAAAATAACAAGTGTTTTTCAAACAATAAAACAATCGTGCGATAAATCTGCGAGATTTCAACGTTAACGAAATTAGTGTGCGCTGGTTTTGACCGCTTTTGACTGCAAGTTTCCTAATTGTTATGAGACTAGAGAAGCTTACTTCTTCCTCGACGGCGGACTCGTCGATCGCAGGCCTCAACGGTGAACCTCCGCCTCTTTTCACTCCATCCACGATTTCTGGAACAAAGGAAGAGACAAGCTTGCGACGCGACACGATCCGAAACTTCGATTTATTATGTTAGACTTCTATACGCAACCGCTTGATTCAACCGCGTTAATAATTCATGCAAGCGTCTCGTTTGCGATAAATTTATATATATGCAAACTGTGAAATCAGTGTCGAGAGTTTCTGTAACATTTCACATGTAAATTTTGATCGGTGAACGACGAACTGTTTGCGAATTCACAGTGAAAGTTACAATTAATAATTTGTCGGCGATGGATCGATGGACACGAAATTAATAAAATTTAATGAAATTTATAGATTCTTTGCTTTTCAAAGCGAGACGCTGTGCGCGAGGCAAGTAATGTCTCAGATCGTCTAATAGACACGACACTCTATATCAGTAGAATAAAGAATCGATAGAAGTAGACTAGAAATTTTACAACTACCTGTAACGTGGTGATCAATAGGTACTTTTGAAATAAACAATTACGAAATTAATATTCGTAATAATTACTGTGATAATTCCACTGGCAAATTTAGCAAAACGACAATTTCGATAACACACTGTGTCCTCGAGTATTTTTTGTGGTAAGTGTTCAAATACTTTCTTCAATCACTATGTACATGTGCAAAAAGAACTTTCGGCTGGATTTACAACAGTGTTATAAATCGTCGTGCCGGCTCGATCTCTGTTCTTACTACTTAACCGCGCGTTCCAGTGAAACAAGCCGTGCTTGGTCGAACGTGGCTCTCGCCATGGCTCGCGTTGCCACAGCCAAAGACAATCACTTTTCGTGCATAGTACTCCCGTATAACGCGAGTCCCCATATACTGCTTTCGTATAACGCGCTGGAATGTAATAAAATGCAGGAACTCCCCACATTTGAAAGTTAAATTTCCTTTAGTTTAACATTACAATTTTAATTGCATAACAAGATTTGTCTGATTATTTCTTTCGTTAGATTTCTGTGAAATAAAACAGATTTTGTATACGTACTTTTTGTTTGCACACTTCAATACGTAAAAGATGATACACACGTATCACTCCACATTAGTATGTGTTTCTTTTTTTTTCATTTTTAAATCAATAGCATATCGAAGAAAGAAAGAAATGATATCACTTTTCAACATGATCGGGATCCTAAACGTATCGAGTGAAAAACGTTCAAATGGTTGGACGAACAAGAATCTTCTGTATCAGTGTGGCCGGTACACAAAGCCTTAATCTCAATCCCACCGAGAATTTACGAGCATTCTTAAAACAAAAAATGCAAACTTCACACGAAGCTGTACCATCGTCGATTATACAACTTCAGCAAAGAATCGAGGGGGGGGCAACGGGTTTTTATTGGCGCGTTGTAGAAAGCCAAGACACATTGCTAACGTCATAAAAGCAAAAAAGGCTTATACTCTCAAATACTAGTAACTTGTTAAAAACTAGAAACGTTTATTGCTAGAATAACAGTGCGAAATTGTAACATTTGTACAATACACATAAACAAGGAAGTGTTTCGCGACTTTGAAAAATTGCCTCTGTCACTGTTAATTGTACTTGTAAACGCAATAAAAAAAATTCAGATATTGATATAGTTACGCGCTTCACTGTACACGTTATATATTAAAAAAGAAAAAAAAGAAAAGAAGAAAAGAAGAAGAAAACTGTCCTATTCGATGAAATAAATTCAACGCGGCAGCAATCATTCTAAACGTGTTATTTTATATTATTCTCTCGTTACACTCTGAGAGAAAAATTCTCACCGTTTCCCACGTATGACGCGAAATTCATACAACGTGACGTGACGTTATACGGGAGTCTACCGTGCGTAGAATGTTCACCTTAGAAGGAACAAATAACGCGCGAGGCGAGTCAGAATAGATTCGGGAAGCGAATCGAATCGAATCGAATAGAAGAGGGAAGATCGTAAGAATTTGAAAACGAAAGACAGGTGACAGGTGAATGATAAATATGCAACCTACTGTGCCGGTACAAATCCTCCAAGAAGGCGTTGCAAGTCTCGCAGTTGAGGGTGCAGTGAGGCCTACGGACTTCGAGCAAGGGACTGACGGCCCTTCGAGGACTGGCCCCGCCGTCGGGGCTGGCGCCGGGCATCGCCGGCAACGTTAAACTACTTGTGCTCGACGTATTGCTTCTATCCGCCATCTCTTCTTCTTTTTCCCCTCTTTTCTATCTACGTCGATCGCTATATCTCTCTCTATCAACGATCCATTCGAATTTTACCATTTATCTCTTTCACACTTCATCTTGCACTCTTTCTCTCTATTCTCTTTCTCTCTAATTCATTTACACTCTTTCTCCCTTTCGTTCACGCAATTACACACGCGTTCTCGCGACAGTTATCCGTTTAATCGGTGTGAAATATTGGACGTGTATTATAGAGTAAATACGACTATAATTTGATCGTTACATTCTTCCGGGGATGATTGATCGCGTTTAATATTGCGGTGAGAAGCGCGACCGAACGAACGACGATGAGGAAAAATTGTCGATACTTTAAAACTGTTATGACTTAATGAAAAAATCCAATTCAATTTCCAATTTAAAGGCTTCCGCTTCGCCGCGAGTTCTTCTTTTTTTTTTTCTTTTCTTTTCTTTTCGAAAATATTTGATGTCATATATAACAGGTGGAAATTGAAGGATACTTTCATTCTCGACTATCATGATAAAAATTCAAACGAAACATTTTTCTAGAAACGAAGATTAGATCCATCATTGTTTTGGGGGATCTCTTTGTAACGATTCCTTAAAATTTGCTGTACAATTTTTCTTTTTTTTGCCATTTTATCGGACTTTGAATATGAGAACTAAACGATGAAAATTCAAGAAATCCTAACGTTTCACCTTCTAACGTTCAAAGTTCAATGAAAGTCGTACAGCAAATTCGAAGACGTCACTGTACAAGGAAAATTTCAGTCTTCAAGCTCGTTATACGAAAAATTTTAATTAATCGTTTTAGACGTTTTTAACGTTTGAAGTTTGTTTCACGATCTCCGAGAAAGAAAATAACTTTACTTTCTCACTTGTTACATAATGTAAAAACTTTTTTTTCTTTCTTCAAAAAATCAGTGATCTACTGTCAAAGCAGACAGGGGCTTTATACGCTTTGAAATGAACCCAATAAATAAATCGTTGCATGATTCTCTTTTACGAAATAGCAAAAGTTCAATGTATCGACAATTTTTCATCGTTCACTGTGCGCACATGCAATTAATACACCGAATTTTCGACACGATAAAAAAGAAAAGAAAAAAGAAAGATTTTTGAATTGCTCGTTGTTTACGAATTCTGCTCGCCAGGAAGAATGAATTCCCATTATTCTCGGTCTTCTATATGAAATTTCAACGGTGACAAACGAATTCTCATCACGTTCGGTATTGTCTGTCGAATCATATGAAATTTCTGTGGTGACAAAGAGTGAAAGACTACGCGGTTATTTTTATTTTCCCTGCGGAGCAAACGAAGGGATTCTCCCGTTTTCTAAAATTTCGACTTTCCAATTATTCTTTGCCCAGCTGACATCAAGATACGCAACTCTTTCATTTACGAGAAGTGTTTCTTTGCCTGATGGAACATTCTCTGTCCCCCCCCCTCGAATGTTACGTTCTCGAAATAATCGAAATTTCAATTTCGATTTAATCATCCCTTATCCAGTCTAGCTCTTCTAAAAGCTGTCTCTTTGTTTCAACAGACTACTCGTTTCTCGGAAACTTTAGTTATCTCTATCTCGATTATATTTCTATCACGATCACGTTCGTCGTTATTTTGTCTTTCATTTCCTCATGTTCCTCATGTCAGCGTCACGTTCTCAAAAAAAAAAAGATGGAAATTTCATAGTGAATTCAGTGATTTCCTACAATCACGATCGGTCACCACAGAAGCCATAGATTCAAGTTACGTCCCCTTTGATTTACGAGAGTTGTTCTCTTTCTCATCGACATCGAATATGCTCCCGGGTGCTGCGTGCTCTCTCGAACAAAAATTGAAAACTTCCGCCGGACGAAGGAACCCCAACGCGTTGCATAATATCGTTATTTACAAGAACCGAGAGCGAGCAGCCGTCAAATCGTTTTTCCCTGCTTATGCAACGCTCTCTCTCTCTCTCTCTTTCTCTCTCTCTCTCTCTGTTTATATTGACTTTTCAACGACGTTATCTGTCGTTCGCGAGAGAAGTCCGACGAATGCGAAGAACTCAGCCTCGTCCACGTAATCGTGGCCACGCGACGGAAAAGTTATTCGATTTTCCCTCGAACCGATTCACCCCCGCCCCCTCCCCTCCCCTCGATCGTTCAATCCACCCTACGTGTGAATGGTAAACGAGCAATTTCGCCAACGATCGGCGCCCATCGCCGTCCCGTATGAAATAATCAATTAAATCGCCGGATATCTCGTATACGAAATCAGGGTAATTGGCTTTGAAAGAGAAAAGAAGAAAAGTGGTGGAGAATAAAAGAAGACGACAGGATTCAAATAGAGAGAGGGAGAGAGAGAGAGAGAGAGAGAGAGAGTGAGGAAAAGAGGGAAAAGAAGGGAGAAAGAGCGAGGAAGGAAAATAGAGGTGGGAGAGGGTTGGATAGGCGACAGAGGAGGGGAGAAGAGTGGGGGCGAGTTAGAAAGGGGATAGGGGGGGGGGGTTGAATATCGAGCAAAAAGGAAAATCGGGCCGCGTAAATGGAACGGTCAAACGATTGGTAAACACAAGCACGTACCGAGTTAGACGTAGGCATGCAGGCATGCAGGCATGTAGGCACGCAGCCACACAACACAGACACGCAAACAATCGGAACACGCAGCACGCATGATGGCACGCGCGCACACACGTTCCTCTCTCTCCCCGAGAGAGGGTTGGTTGGCGAGAGAGGACGGTTAATTAAACGGGGTGGTGGGACCGGTGAAACCGAGTCCTAGCCGCGTTTCGCGTACCGGAGATCGCCTCACGGGGATCTTACACATATCGCTGGCTGCGTATCGCCAAGTCGATTTCACGTGTTGTCACTCACCCAATGTCTCCCCGGTGTCGTACGTACGAGAGAAGAAGGGAAAAAAAAAGAAACAAAAACAAAGATCGAGAAGAGAGAAAGAGAGAACGCGAGAACGAACGAACGAACGAACGAAAGAAGAGGAGAGGAAGACGAGGAAAAGCGCTCGTGCGAAACCCGTGTACGTTCCAGGACGCGTGAAAGCTTCGACTGAGCTTTCAACCCCGGTCTCGAAACGTTCCCAGCCTACTTGTGGCACGTTCCATCCTTTCATCGATCCTGCACGCTCGCGACGAAACCGAGCTTGCGAAAGCTCGTAAACTTCGTTACCGATCGATCCGGCGCACCGACGCGCCGTTAACTCGCGTTTCAGTCCGCGTGGATTCACTTCTCCTACGAGCTCTATCGTCGTTTTCGTCGGTCCTCGTGTACCAACCACGTACAACCGACGCATCACGGTCGATACGAATCACTCTACGCTGTTCTCTACCGGCGGTGACAAAACTCCCTTACCGGTTGGTCGGTCGTCCGCGTTGATCGATTTATGGCAAACGACGGTTCGCGGCAAAAACGACGTCGTTCAAATATTTCGATTCGCGTACACGCGCGAAATGCGCAAAACGAAATCGTGATTATTTTAAACATTCGTGACCGGTTGTAAATGAACGAGTGTAAGTCACGATATATTTGATATTTTGTTTCTAACCACTTCTGACCGCTAGAACATTTCCTAAAATGTTAAAGAGATTCGACACGAGTCGAGTTCGCTCCTGAATTTCTCCGTCTCGTGGCTCGATTCGACACGATCTTTACGGTGATTGTGACACGACGAACGTGTGTGTGTGCGTGTGTGTGTGTGTGTTGTACACGAGGGCACTTACCCTTTGGGGAAACGTCGCAGTCATCGCCTAAGTAGAACGGTCCGCGACGTACCACGATCTCGTGAACGATTATGGCGAAGCTGTACACGTCGCCCTTTTGGGTACCTTCCGGCGGTCGCCTCTCCATTCGCAACAATTCCGGAGCTGTCCACAGCTGTCCTGCAACATCAAACGATATTTTATGATCGTTTAATCTCGCGACATTGACGCGATATTAATGCGTGAAACATGTGGTTGTGTCACACTTTCAACGTAAAGAGAGAGAAAGAGGGAGACATGTGTCAATTTCTTCCAGTTGATTCGTGCTCGCATCTCGATAAACTCTTGTTACACATTGCGAGTAACACTCGCCTCTCTGACCAAACTTTTAGTATACAGAGACCGAGGAAGAGAGAGACAGAGTTAGCTGATTGGCATATTGATGGATGCTCTCGTTACTTTATCCCGGCTAATGACTACTTTTCCTTTGCCAAATTTGAAACGAAGAAACAACGAATCAAATATTTGCTTTAAATAACACTATTAAAAATAACTGATTTAATAGCCATTTCTTGTTTTACTTCCGCGTGAAATATATGTTCAGGTTCAAATTCAAATACAATATCTATCAATGATTGTCGTTATCGGGAATATTTATTTTAAAATTGTCACTTAAAGCGAATCATAATTTACGCGAATATGAAATTATCATTTAAACAAAGTAAATTTACATGAATATACTATTAAAAATAACACTATTAAAACTAGTGGTTTAAATTATTTCAAATAATTACTTCTTGCTTCGCGTAAAGTACTGTCAGGTTTGAACTGAAATGCAATACATATTATCGAGCAATAATTGTCGTTATCTGAAATATTTACTTTAAAATTGTTATTTAAAGCAAATTTTGTCCAGATGTAGTATACAGCGACCGACAAAAAAAGAAAGTCTAAAAAACAAGAGAATATATGATATTTTCTAGAAAACACCAGAGTGTGAAATATACTTCAAGCATTGTTACTAACATGGCGAAAGATTTATTTTTATACATTTTAGTACATCAATTTGTTAGATATTCAATTCAGGGAAGACAAGTCTGTTCAAGCGTTCATAAAATTGCGCATTTGATAAAACGAATAAAGAAAAAAAGAGGAAAGAACAACTATAAATAGTGTTCCTATTATAAACTTCCTTCTTTCCTTAGTTCTCGTCCAATTCTCGGGGACACTCACCTCTCCAATAAGCGTAACTATCCTCGTAGTCTTCGTCGGTGCAGCTCGCTTTCCTCAGCTCGTGCAGTCCAAAGTCCGTGATCTTCAGAACGAATCGCGAGTCAACGACGCAATTCGATGACTTCAGGTTACCGTGGCTCTTCACTTCGGACGCGTGAAGGTACGCCATACCGCGGACGATGTCGTGGATCAACGATCCACGGAACACGCGATCCAGTTTGATCTGCTCGTTCTCCAATATATCCTGTCGGCGAAGATCAACGATTAAATGTCGGTGAGAGAGAGAGAGAGAGAGAGAGAGAGAGAGATTCAACGACCGAGTCGAATCGGGTCGAAGAGGGAAGAAAAGTAAACTTTGATCACCGGGACATTGATTAAATTTTTAATCGAGCACTCGATAACGAATGCATGCCGCCACGAACCGACTCGGACCAAAGTTAATCCCGTTTTTCTCTCCTACCCAACTGCAGTCAGATAGCTAACGTGTAACTAACGGCAAACTGTTTTTATTGAGCAGCCGTCGTTTCGCCGCGCACCGAGCTTTATCACGTTACTCCCGTCTATTTCGTTCGTGACCATTAGGACGTTCACCGAACGTCTGACGGGCCGCTATGAAATAATGAAACCTTGTTTAATAATTTGCAACTGCAGCCGACCGTGAGGAATAACATTCAATATGCGAGATAATGAAAACTTACACGGTGGTGTAACCGGAAAGTTATATACAAAGGGGTGTTTTCTTGGGGCTGTCTTTCTCGTAAAAGGATCAGGATGAGATGTACGAAGGATAAAATTTTGTTGCTCCAGGCTTAGTTATCTCGAGAAAATTGAACTCGAGAATTTCGTGAAATCTGTGAATCTCGCTACTTGTTTACTTGCAAGTAATAAAAAAACAGGCGCGAAAGACTGTTTTCTCTTCTTCATATATGAGAGAATATGGAAGAATCCGACGGACCAAAGCATTATATGTATAGAGTAAAATACATGTACACTTTGATAAGCGCAAGGGACTGATAGTATTACATACTCTATTCTTACAATAGATTTATATATAAAATTGTAGAATATATAAAATTTTTGCAAAAATGCAGGGACAAAAATTTAAAATGAAATTCGTCGTTTGAAGGAAAACAAGATTTGAATATGCTTAGTTAAAGACTGGCTCGGCGCAGGTGTACTTTTAATAAATATTCAAATGTCATCCTCTCGGAAACGAAACGCTCTGTGGAAAGATTTTAATCTTTTACATTTCCAATTTATTTTCGCATGTAGAATAACCTGCTGTCAATTTTTCATACTCGTTCTAGAATCAGCCGGATTCAAGTGCACCCGGGCAAATTCTCAAATTCGTGTTTTAAACAAGTAAAAATCTAACCTGAAGTGATCCTTTTGGACAATACTCGGTTAAAAGACAGCAGTACGGAGGATCGACGCAAGCACCATAAAACCGCACCAAATGATCGTGCTGAAGGTCCTTCATCTGCAGCGAGAAACAGATAAAACATCATTGTTGGCAACAATTATAATTCAAAAACAGAAAAAGAAAGCTTCTGCACCAATCGATTATTCACAAAACTTTTTAGCTTATTCCTTCTGCTCGTTATAAATTCGAGAAGTTTCTTTTATGGAAGAAAGTACTCACCCTTTTTAATTCGAGCAGCAAAGGCCGTGAGATTTCCACCTTGTTCCTTGGTATCACTTTTATGGCCACCTTAGAATTCTGTGACGAGTCGTATTTTATACGTATCACCGGCAAAAATAATTGACTCATGACGTTTGCAATTCGCGGTTAACATGTTCGATACCAGCAAAATATAAAGATCACAGATAGAAAACAGGATAAATACGTGCTTGTTCGTTTTTTGGTTCTATGGAACGTCACTTGATGATTGCAAAATGAATTTTAGAAAGAATCTGTCTATTTTAAAAATATTTCCTAGCAAAATATACTACTACGTTCTTTATGTAAAACACATTATCGTGTACTTACAAAGTTGATTTATAATACAGTGACAAAAAAATTTTAAATTGAACATTTACAAAAAAGAAATGATTATGGAATATTTATCATCAGTGTTATATGTGTCCCATTAAAAATAAGAACACATTTCATGAAAACAAATAACAGAGTTTAATGGACGGTGGATATTTTGGCCCAACATTTTGTGGTAGCGAACGTGTTAATCATTTTTGAGCAAAGAAATTTGAAAGTAACGATGAAATGAGACAAAAAGGGGAGGAGAGAAAGAAGAGAAGATGAAGAAAAAAATAAGATAAAAGAGCAGCATATATATGCGGATCAGGTGATGGATAAAATATCTAGAGACGCGCTGCTTTACCGTCAGTAAAGTCGAACCTTGTAAATTCCCGTTGGAATGTAGACGTTTCTATCTACTCCGCCTGGTAAGCTAATGTTTTCGTCCGAGTATATGGTCTGCAATGAAAGAAAAAGCCATTCGTTTTGATTCGGCTCGTTTTTCTAGTTGCCTCTGGCGCAAATGCGTCACGCGAGTCATTTTTTTTTATGACGTTCCTAAAATATGCTTAGAAGAGAACAAAGGAAAATCCTATTTTTCCACGCTGTGTAAATTTCATGTATATCGCGAATTTCCTTTGAAAAAAAAAAAGGAAAAAAAGCAACAACGTAAAGGAAAGTTTCCACCGTGAGTGTGAAACTGAAATTCCCTATTTTAGTAAAACAGAGCATGCACGAAAGCTACGAAAGTTTACGCGCGCACCTACCACAGAGAATTTCAACGAAACCTTTGTAAATCTTCTAAGCATATTCGGTTCGTGCCAGCATTTTTACCAAAGTGGCACTATAAAGTACCATCATGTTATAAAAGATTCAAACAACTGTTGCTACCGCTGTCCTTTGTAAGCTCGGTGTTCGAAAAATAAACGTACATTTCACTCGTGATCTATCGATACTCTTTCGAGTGAATATCACACGTAATGTTCGCTCGATATTTCCCTCGATATAAATGGAACTTCGATCGTTACATATTGGAGTAAAAATCATGAGATACGAGTAAAATAGAGAAAGTATTCGTATCAGTTCGACAACTGAGTAACACA
This sequence comes from Tetragonula carbonaria, assembly GCA_032399595.1. Classification (NCBI taxonomy): domain Eukaryota; kingdom Metazoa; phylum Arthropoda; class Insecta; order Hymenoptera; family Apidae; genus Tetragonula; species Tetragonula carbonaria. The sequence goes on from JAUCRC010000008.1 coordinate 7,030,646, forward strand.
TTTGTATATCAATTTTTTTCACCATTCTAATATCCAGAATTTTATAAAATATCTCTCGTCTTACGTATCTTAGAACATCCTTGTGTATTTTCAACAATTCGGAACTATCCGAAGTACACTTATCTGTACGAAACTACGATACTTTGCTTTAGAGCTATATTTGAAATATACAATATAGATGAAGAAATATAATAATATAGATATTGAAACGTACAATGCAGATAAAAAGATACTACGATTACAAAAGCAACGATATAGATAAAAATCGTGCATCGTATCGAGATCATTCTCTCCTAGAACAAAAGCAATAATTGGTATTCACCAGTTGGCTACCGCGCATCCTGTTCCCAATCAGCGAATACATGGAGCCCCGTGTTTTTGCGTTCGGTACGACGATAATATCATCCCAGTGCACCTTCCACGTCATCGAGGCTATTTCCGCTTCGAGCTTGAAGTGCCTGTAACAGGCGAAAAGGAAGGGAAAAATGTTTTCCCCGGTGCAAATGCTATTGCCGCAAAATGTAATTCACTGGCCCGAGGTTCAAAATTACCGAAGCCAGCGGAAACTATTATACACCGTAACGCTGGTCATTTCAACGCGCGGTCAATCCGCGGTTAATACCACGTTTTAACACGTAAGATCAGCCGTAACACGTATGAGAATTTAACGCATGCTGGAACGTCTCGTTTAATTCATGATTTCTCTGTGGATCGAGAAATTAATAGGATTATGCTGAAGAAGAAGATAGGGGAGAAGCGAGTGGGGGGAGAGGGGGAGGAGGACAACGAAGGAACGAGGCCGAGTCCTGTTTCTTAATTGGAGATAGAAAAGCGATCGATTAATCGCGGTGAGCTTACCTGTAAATGAAGACCGAGGCAACGACTAGAACCACGACGATTGAGCTCAACACCATCGAAAGGATCGCGTGCGCTGGCAAAGCTACGCAAAAGGAAGAAGATCGATCGAAAAGATGATGCTCAGATTCTTTTTTCGTTAAGTATGGAACTGGCTTGTCAAAAGTTTGGGACTGCTTTGCGTTAATTTAGAATCTCGGCTGATAGATATTTCTGCTAAGCAATTTTTCTTCTAAATTTATCACGCAAAATGGGATAATGATCCGAAGCATTCTTTGAAATTGAGTGTATTTTAATAAGCATGAATTAATGACCGCCTCAGCCGCACGATCTTAACTTAGAATTGTTCTGGAAAGAGCTTGACAAACAAGTAAATCTTCAAACCTTAGAAAAACATCTAATGGAGATTTTACGACACTGTTGGGACCATATGCGGTTTGAATATTGAAATAAATTATTCGAAAGAATGCCTGAAATAGTAGAAGTTCTATTGAAAAGCAATATAGTAACATACGTTAGAAATTATTATCATCATTATTTTTTTACTTAACTAATATTTATAGACATTATCAGTATTTGGATATTTCTTAAATAAAATGGAAGTTTCTTTCTTAACATGTATAATAGTCTTAAACTTTTGACCAGCAGTGTATAGCCACATATGATGATTGATAAGTATTGGGACAGCGACACGAAATTAAAATAATTTAAAATTATATATTTCGTTTGAAACATCTTGAAACATGGAGACTTCACATGTATATTTCATGTAATAAAGATCTCATGAAATTGAGCTTTCTTCTTATTAATACTTTCTTTGGAGTTACCAAAGACGTTTACCTTAAACGTTTCATCATATATTATAAAATACTTATCGTATTTTAATTCATTCCGCGAGCACAGAATTTTCAGCAAACTCCTATGAATTTCGCCGTATATTTAGAAGTTTTCTGATTTATTTGTACGATATTTTTGCTTAAAACGAGTAACTCATCTTACCAATACAAGCATCTCTCGAAAGCTAAGAAAATGAACGTTAATCTTATGCGAAAGTATATACGCACGAAAGAAATTCTACTTAGGTAAAAATACATCATGTAGACGCGTTTGTGCATAAATAAAGCCTCGCGATCTTTCTTCATATTTTTCTTCAGATCCCTTAAACTTTTTACCTTAACTTTACTTTAGCTTGAAAAAGTATTTCATATTAAATTGCAGAACACAGACGTTGGCTTCATCGGGAAAAACACGAGATAAGTTTTCCAAGATAATCTTCTTCTTTTTACGAATTTGAATAACTTTCATTGCAATTTAATCTCTATAACTTGATGAAAAATTCGAGCGAACTAAACAGTATATTCTGCGCGCCTAAGACTCGAAGAAAATTATCGTCAGACAAATCAGATAAATCAGCTTATCTTCTTAACGTGGTGAAATTATATGTTGGAAACGAATGAGACTTACAGTTGTTACACAGAGAGCCATCGAAGCCGCAGGTGGGTGTATCCGGTGGTGGTTCTGATCGACCACCCGACCAGTGAATCCTTTTTCCAGATATATATTGCAACGTCTTATTAGCGCCGTAGTAATTGGCCACGATCTACGACACACATGATTCACGGTGACCAGGCTTTCGAACAAGCGTTACGCGGCCAGATATTTTACCTCGAACTTGGACGTTTCCGGGTTCATGTCGAGAAGAGAATAATCCGCTATTCGATCGCCATTCTCGTCGATGTTCACATCGCCGGTTATACCTGCAACAGAACGATAATCCGAACGAGATGAACGAGAAATGAGTAAAATTTCAACGACCCATCAAGGACTACACAGAGTGACGCGACGGGTATAAAAATCAAAGTGAACGTAACGTCATTAGAAGAAATTTACGAAATTTCTTTCCCCATGAAATGTAGAAATGCAAATAAAAAGGAAAATTTGTATGAAGTTTTCATTGTAATTTATTACAATGTTACAAGCTGACATTGTGCGCAGCATGAAATATGCGCATAGATTATTATCAGCGTGAAATATGTGCACGAATCTTTTTTTATCAGAAAATATGAAAAATCGCAATATTAAGTGATTAATAATTTTTTTCTCGTTGAACCTAAGAGAATTTTCGCGCGATAGAAAAAATGAACTAGCATAAAATTTCGTCCCCAATGAACGAGAATTGATTACTCTCTTTTGATCATCAATCAAAATTAGAAAATCCTCCCTGCCTTCAGTTATTCATAAAGTACAAACAAGAGAGAATCAATAAAGAGAATAATATTAAGCGGAAGTTAATCTTGAAAGTTCCTTTTCATAATCGAATGACTCGAGCAAAATTGAATAATGCGAACTGACGTAAATTGGGAGATACACCGAAAGTGAAATATTGCATCGCTGGTAACGTTAGCCCTTAATGAGTTAAGAAAACTGCATGAGAGACAACTGCAAGAGCGCGGGGGAAATAACATTGGATAGAGAAGATCACACGGCCACACCTTTGAAGCTTCTACCCCACATCCTCCGGGTCAGATTACCACCGTCCAGATTCACTCTGCCAGGATGTTCCGGCAAGCTTTCCTTAAGCGCAAGAGCATACAGGAGGACAGCGTCGTAGAACGCCGTCACGAACGTCGAGACGGAATTGTTTCCAAACGTGAAGTTATATCTGGTTTGCGCCAGAGCTTTAACCTCCCTGGAAAAGTTCTGATACTCGACGTTATCGGGAGTTCGGGCGGTGACTGTTAATAACGCCTGATAAGCCTTTCGAGCTTTTTCGTTCCTCTCCTCCGTGTCGGTGTCCACCCTCCATGGTTCTCTCGAGTTGTTGTCGCTGAAACATTGGATCGATGATCATCCGAGTGTATATTTCTGTTACTATGCACTTCTTCGGTAAATCAGTTCAAAATTCCTCTTAAAACGAATACGTTTATCGAATGACAGTGTAGTGATACTAGTGATGGTAATATAGTAAAGTAGTCGAATTTTTAGCAAAACTTTGAATGTTTAGTACATTCTTGAGAATAATATTAGTTGTATAATTGAATGGATCTTGAATCGTAGCACGAGTTAACACGCTAAATATCAAATCTTTCATTTTATTAGTTAAAAAATCTATTAATTTTTACAAAAGGACCGAAAGTTATTACAAACAACGTGTTATTAAGGATAAGTTATTAAAGACAATGCAAATGTAAAATTATAAAAGGATAAATATATTCTTATTTTTATTAATATATTTAATGTATTGCTCACATTCTTTATATTTATATTTATTAATATATATTCTTATATGTTAAAAGAATATATATCTATAAATTAATATACGTATAATTGGATCTTTATTTAATCATCTAATAACAATTTCAAGGAAAAATAAACGTGTACCAAGAGACATTTTTCTTTGCACATGTGCGCTCTGATTTATTCTATGCTAACGTGCTCCATTTTTCTCTACATGAGATAATTTAGCAAACACTTAATATTTGCACTTCAACGCGAGATAAAAGTATTGGCGAAACTTTGAAACTGTAAGGACATACAAAGTGACCTATCCAGCACAACTTTATCAATAAATTCTGAAATAATAAGTGAAAATGAGAAAGAAATGTCACATAAATATACACTGAGAAATCATTCGTTATAGAACTATACACTTAGAAAATTCGAAAAATAATATTACTTAATTTCACTTCTCAGAGTGTTGTCCATTTTTATGAATACAGATTTGACATCTATCAAAACTTGAATTTGTTACATTTCAAATTTCAAAGTTGATTTGCTTTCATTTATACGCGTTGTAAATTGTTTGCATTAATTTTTCACGCGTATAAACTGTTGTTTTAATACCCCCCCCCCAAGAGAATATTAAAAATCTAATGACCTCGAAGGAGTTGGTCCTCCTCGACTTGTCCATCTTTGTGAATAACGCTGATTTAGCCATTGCACTTGTACTGCATAATGACAGTCCAGGACAGTCGAGTAAACATCTCCTAAAATCTTTGGCTCCAAAGTCTTCGTTTTGTAGAAAACTTAATCTCAACTATCAAGCATCTCCTTGTGCAAACAGATTAGATGACGTTTCATTCAAGCGAAACCTTATTACGTTGTTATTTCGAATTTTCTAAGTTACAGTTCTTTAAGGAGGAATTTTTGAAGAACAGCGTGTGTTTTCTATTTTTTTCTTTTTCTTTTTATTATTTTCACGGAATCTACTATCAAAATTTTTGAAAAAGTAGGAAAAAGTAGGGACACCCCGTACGTGATAAAACACAATGCCCACCATCGCTGCGAGTGAGTTCTCGAAATAAAAGATAAAAGCAGCAGTATCTGCGGTATATTGTTATAAAAGATTGAACGAAAAACTCCCTTCTCTATTTGTTTGCACTCACCTGGATGAAAGCTCGATAGAAAAGAACACGTACTCTCCGGAATCGACCATACCGAGTTGTTCGGCAGCTAAAAGAATTTCCCTGATGGTTGTCGAATTGGCACACATCACTACAACTGAAACGGAGAAAAACCTGTTTACCTTTCCATCGTTTTTACCGTCCTATTTACGCGACGAGACTCGCTGCCAGTTTCAACCTGGTTCGAATATCCCCCGCATCGAAACGACAACAGCGTTTGTTCGCAAACAAAATTTGCTGAGAATTCTTAGCCCTTTGGGGTTTGTCTGCACACGATCAAGAATATATATCAATGTGAACCACTGAAATTCTTTCCCCGACGAATAACTGTCTGTATAAATTTTCTCACTTTCGTGACGAAATAAATTCTGTCATATTTGTGCTTGGGGAATCGTCGATAATTCGATCGAAATCCCAAAGATTGACCACTATTTAATTCATACACCTGAAAAAAAAATGTAAATATTCTGCACGTACAAAATAAAAAAAAAATATATTTATGTCAACTCTCGAATAATATCGTTGGCTATAACAATTTACACGTTAGATTATATTAATTATATCAGGTAAAAATTTAAGATATTCAATTTATATTCTATATTTTACATTCTATATGACAGATAAAATTCAATCGAATCAAAAAACTGTTGAACCAGTTGTAACTTCGTTCCAAATTATTACTGAAATTCCAATTATTATTAATGTCGATCGACTTTAACAGCGTTAGGTCGAATATTGAAGCTAATTCGTCTTGATTCACCTTGTGCGCGGAAGTTTCTGATTAACGACTCGAGTAACTCGATTACCAAGATAATGAGTGCAGAAATTCGGGACGGTGTTGCAAGTTAAATAAACGAGTGAACTGGGGATGGGTTAAACTAGTCGAATAAATCTGTACGAGGCCCGAGAGGGATAGAGCGAGACCTCCAACTTACTTCTAGCGGACTTCGCGAGAAAAGTGAGCAACTGTCGATAGTCTTCGACGGTGGTCGACTCCTGGTTGAAGCTTTTGTGAACCGGTGTCTGATTCAGACTGGTGAAAACAGCGCTCAGAGTGAAGTGACACTCGGAGTTGCCGCGGCTGGTCGTCATCGCGTGATTGTGATAAATAAGCCCGGCGATCTTCCATCCGAATCGTTTCAAGATATGTTTGAGCGCCTCGCCTACCAGTCGGTGAGAGCCCATCATTCTGGTCAACGTTGGATAGTGTTCGCCCTTGTAACGAAACGCGTCCGCCTGAGCACCCACCGTTAACACCGGTATACCCCATACGCCCGCGTATCTCGCCACTGGCGCGATCACGTAGTCGCAGATCGGGCCGAAGAAGGCATCTGTATTCACAAACGTTCCACCAGTTTCAGAAAACCCGCCCTGCCCTTTCTATTATTAGCTTCTCCCATTCAGATATAACTTTGTGTAATTAATTATACGATTGAAAATTACATTAAATTGAAAGAAAGCCCACCCTGCCATTTCTATTATTAGCTTCTCCTATTCAGATCTAACTTTGTGTAATTAATTATACAATTGAAAATTACGTTATATAATTACATTAAATTGAAAGAAAGCCCACCCTGCCCTTTCTATTATTAGCTTCTCCCTTTCAGATATAATTTTGTGTAATTAATTATACAATTGAAAATTACATTAAATTGAAAGAAAGCCTACCCTGCCCTTTCTATTATTAGCTTCTCCCTTTCAGATATAATTTTGTGTAATTAATTATACAATTGAAAATTACATTAAATTGAAAGAAAGCCCACCCTGCCCTTTCTATTATTAGCTTCTCCCTTTCAGATCTAACCTTATGTAATTAATTATACAATTGAAGATTACATTAAATTGAAAGAAAACCCACCCTGCCCTTTCTATTATTAGCTTCTCCCTTTCAGATCTAACCTTATGTAATTAATTATACAATTGAAGATTACATTAAATTGAAAGAAAACCCACCCTGCCCTTTCTATTATTAGCTTCACCTAATCGGCATTTAGATCTAACTTTATATAATTGAATATCATATAATTAAAAGTTATATTTATTTTTCTTCATATATATATATATATATATATATATATATGTAAGTAAACAGGCGATATTTATAAAGTATGAATTTCAAAAAGTTTAACACGAAGAAATTCGTTCATGTACAAGTGCATTCTTTAATTTAAAAATAATTCTTAATTTTACGCTAGAGGCACACTGACAATTGTCACGGTTCAACGAATCAACTGACGAACCTTTCTTTCTGCAATATTTTATTGACATTTTACATTTCTCTGAGAGCAGGAATGACGGCAGAATTTTGCCTGTTATATTTGCCTCATTTGCTTCAGCGAGAGAAATGTACAAAAAATATTTGAAAAGAAAACATAGATTGATCAGTTGATTGAGTTAATATTTAATCTACCAAAGAGTCGAAACTTTCTCCATCTATTTCGAATGATTTTTCGTAAGTTACTTATTGCAGATTTTCTATTCTCTGAGCTTTAATTTCTTTGACGCGTCGTTAGTACCTCGGTCTTGTTTTTACACGGTGATTTTTTTTCACCTTTTTCACATTTTATTCAACAGTTTTGTTTACACGTTAGTGGAAAAACGATACAATTAAGTACTAAACTAAATTCTGTTATGGTAAAACACAGCCGGAAATGTGTTATAACAATAGATACCTCGAGCGATAATGAATAAAATGCTGGCCTCTTAAAAAAATAATGAGTTTTTCCACTTTTTTCATTGCTCTGTATTTTTTTACGTTACACGATTGTTTTCTTCACCATGTAAAACGAGATCTACGTATATTTATTGTTTCTATCGCCTCTAACTCGGAAAATAAAGCTCAAACAATATCGAGCATGAATATGAATCTTCTTTTTACGATCTTGACGTCTAGGTCTTCTTTCATTTTGTAAATATCGCACACTTTTATCTCTCTATGTATTTACGAGTAGTAGATAGTCTTAACGGCGGTTTCGTGTGGCGCAAGATGATAGCCGCGTCGTCGGGAATTAAAATTATTCTCCTCACGCGTCCGTACAGCTCAAATCAGCGATTTAATTTCATCGGGTGAGTTTCTCTCTACTTTATCATCCACCTTTTCTACTTCCCTTTTCTCCCTTTCCACTTGTGCCTATTTATATGGACAGATTGTCCTCGAGTTATGATATAATAGACAGTGCCATTCGAAAAACAGTGAAATCACAGAAAAAAATAAAAACTCGCGACGATAAAATCAAGCTTTGCAGAAACGTAATTCTTTTTTCTAAATTTGTTATCGCCCGTCTTAAATTTCCCACGGATACGAATTTTCGTTCCTGATACCAATTGAGAGCCAATATATCGATGGATTTTTGCTTATCGAAACTATGTCAAGTCTTTCGTCCAGCTGAACGAGAAGTAGAACAGCTCAAAGAGGAGACATCACTTGCAATATTCGAGCAACTTTAAAAGCAAAAAATACGTCTGAAAAATATCGAGAGAAGCGTAATACGTTAATACGTTAACGCCAAAAAAAAAAAAAAAAAATCGGGAATCATTTCTAACAGTTTTTATATTAATACGATCAATTCTGGAGCAACAAGTACTCTCGTTTCGTCGTTCATCATTTATGTACACATGTACTGTTTATCACGGTGATATCTGTCAAGCGTAGATGAGTTCGCGTGTAAGTGCATACACATATGAAGATGACGAAGAACAACATTCATACAAAAAATAAATATTATTCTACATTTTCATTTTGCTTCTTCATGGAAAACTCACTCCCACTTCGGACTGTACCACCAGTTGGAAAATATTCTGAGCGTTTATTTCTATCTCCATTTCTTTTTTTTTTTTTCTTTACCTTTCTCCGTACAACCGAAGCGAAACAGTAATTTTCTCAATTTCACGATCTTGCAATATCATTTGCAATTTCTTGTCGACGGAAATTTATAGAACGACAGCTTCAAGAGAAAGAGAGAGAGAGAGATCGAACGGTTTCCTGCAGTTTCACGATTCGAGTCGAGACGCCGTAAAAGCATGTTAACGTAGAATGCATATAAAAGGATCGAGGAACAGGGTGGCAGCGAGGGTGGCAGAAATAGTCGGAGGACGGTTCAGCATCTACTAAGTAAACGAGAAAAGATTAATGCCACGAAGAGATGGTGAATTTCGTAGCCAGCCGAGCAGACGATGGCCGCGAGACGGTTTGCATACAATGTAGATCCAATTCATTATAAATTCCAGTCTCGATTGAGACTCTTTTATATCGCGCAAAAATTACAGAGAAAGAGAGAGTAAGAGAAAGAGAGAGAGAGAGAGAGAGAGAGAGAGAGAGAAATTGGAGCAAACGATTGTCATTTTAACAAACAATTATCGTTTTAACGCATACGTCGAACTACCTGACGTTGAAAATAGTTAAACACATGATTCTTTTTCATTGGATGTAATTCGATTTCAATTGTCATCGTGACAATTCAACGTACAATAAAATTGTATTAACAACGAAATATTGGCATTCGAATGGATATGATTTTAACGAATCTATACTTTTTTGCACCGTACGACCTTCTTGCATTTACAAAATGAATAAAAATTCATTACTTTCACGTGATATTCTCCGAAATTATTCCCCAGGAGCTTCGTCGGTCTTTTTTCTTTTTTTACAAAATCACGCCGTAGAAAGACGAAGCTAGGTTCTTCCTACCCGAGTAATTCATGCGCGGACAGCAATTCGGAAGTTCCGGAAAGAAAAAAAAAGGTTTTGAAAAAAAAATGCCGTCCGCGGTAAAAAAACACACACACGCACGAATGGTCGAGCAGCGAGTAAGTTTCAAGCAAGTATCCGCCAGTGTATTGGATAATGAGAGAATTTACGTGACTACGCGCTACGCGACATAACACGGTGAACCGGTGGGAAAAAAAACTCTGGCGGTTTTTTCCTCTCTGGCGAACATTTTCTCGTTGGCCGATCGATAGGACGCGGCCAAATGAATCGTTTCAACTTCGATACGGGGAATTCAAATGCATGCCAGCCAGCCAGCCTGCCTGGCTGTTCGAGAACGCGGAGTAGAATTATATTGGAACGCGTGTTTGCAGCGAAAAGAATCGTCGCTGATGATTACCGCGTGTGTTCAATCGGGATCGCTTTTACTGCTGCTCGTCACGTAAACACAGCCCAACACAATCCACCGCGTAGTACGATCGGTAGAGATGGCGTCGAGTACCTCGCAAGTAGCTTCGAATTTCTTTCAACCCCTATCTAAGGTAATGTTAAATAGTTCGTTTGCTTTTTTCCCCGACTTTCATTTTACTTCAAATATGCGCCGCAACTTGACCTTAGTTAATAAAGAATACAATATGGAAAACAGTTAATAAAGAATAGTTGATAAAGAAAACAATATTTCAATATTTCATATATGCACCGCAACTTTAGTTAATAAAGAATACAATATGGAAAACAGTTAATAAAGAATAGTTGATAAAGAAAACAATATATCAATATTTTAAATACATGCTGCAACTTTAGTTAATAAAGAATATAATATAGAAAACAATTAATGAAGAATAATTGATAAAGGAAATAATATTTCAATATTTCAAATATGCGCCGCAACCTCACACCTAGTTAATAAAGAATATAATATGGAAAACAGTTAATAAAAAATAGTTGATAAAGAAAACAATATTTCAATATTTCAAATATGCGCCGCAACTTGACCTTAGTTAATAAAGAAAACAGTTAATAAAAAATAGTTGATAGAGAAAACAATATTTCAATATTTCAAACATGCGCCGCAACTTGACCTTAGTTAATAAAGAATACAATATGGAAAACAGTTAATAAAGAATAGTTGATAAAGAAAACAATATTTCAATATTTCAAATATGCGCCGCAACCTGACACCTAGTTAATAAAGAATATAATATGGAAAACAGTTAATAAAGAATAGTTGATAAAGAAAACAATATATCAATATTTTAAATACATGCTGCAACTTTAGTTAATAAAGAATATAATATGGAAAACAATTAATAAAGAATAATTGATAAAGAAAACAATATTTCAATATTTCAAATATGCGCCGCAACCTGACACCTAGTTAATAAAGAATATAATATGGAAAACAGTTAATAAAAAATAGTTGATAAAGAAAACAATATTTCAATATTTCAAATATGCGCCGCAACTTGACCTTAGTTAATAAAGAATACAATATGGAAAACAGTTAATAAAGAATAGTTGATAGAGAAAACAATATTTCAATATTTCAAATATGCGCTACAACTTTAGTTAATAAAGAATAAAATATGGAAAACAGTTAATAAAGAATAGTTGATAAAGAAAACAATATTTCAATATTTCAAACATGCGCCGCAACTTGACCTTAGTTAAGAATACAATATGGAAAACAGTTAATAAAAAATATTTAATAAAATATGGCAAACAGTAAAGAAAACAGTTAATAAAGAATAGTTGATAAAGAAAACAATATGGAAAAGAAATACCATTGATAATATATATCTTTTAGTTCTGCGAACTGCTGAATCTGATTAGAGGTGGTGTCCTTTTCTATATATAGGGACATGCTTCTTCATTGATCCACATAAATGCCTCTCACTATATTGTATATTGACGTATATGTGTGTAAGAATTGAAAAGAAATTAAAATTTCTTTTTAAAGGAAATACACATAAATATACAATACAGACAGTATTATTTTCGCGTGCGATTGGCTTTTCCTTTAGATCCTCCAACAAATGGAAAGGATTCTGATTTCCAAGATTCGAATACTACTGTGTACTTTCAAACAGTTACAAAAATCGAACTATTTATGAGTACGTAAAAAGCTTAGAAGCCAGCTTTCATATGTTCTACCAAAACAGTGAATATATCGATATACTTGCATGAAATGGAAACATTGTTTTCATGCATTGTACTCGTACATTTCATTGAAATATTTCTACGAATAATGAAACGGGACGAAACTTAGATATCTGACTCGGATTCGTAAGTACATATTTGTTCCCATGGATTTGTTCCCATTTCCAACGATTCGTTCGAATAGTAGACTGAAACTGATTCCGATACGCTTTCGTGAAGTTTGAATTTGAATTAACCCCTTGTAATCGTATACTTCGTTCTCAGATAGCAAAGCTCATTTACTGAGGTAAAGCAAAGCGTAAAGCAAAGCAAAGAGATTATATATCATAGTGACAAGGAAATTTTCCAATCTGGGAAAGTCAGAGATTATGAAAGGAGATATGTAGAACACGTATGAACGTATGATGTTCGTATTAACGATCGCGATAATTTGTCTGGCCATTTTGTTGACCTGATGAAAGGCAAGTCTCTCGAAAGTTGAAATTGCGGTAAAAACGCAATTAAAAGTTTTTGGAGGAACTTTTCACTCGATGAAAGAAAGTAGCGAACAAAAGAATCGAAATTTCGAAACTCTTCGATGTAAACGTATTTTCGAGTTCTCGAAGCTCCCAAAACTTACGAGAGTGTCACGACTTAGTATGAATTTAGTTTTGTTCAAACTAGAAATTCTACGGTGGAACAAAAGGAGAGAAAAAAAGGAATACGAAGCACTTGTGGTTTTTTCGTTTTTAAAGTTACGCGATTTCGAGCGAAAACTCAAGATTCTAGAAATCAATTTTCGACTCGTATTTAGTAGATAACAACGTACTGATTAAAGATTCTTAAAGATTTACAAATTAAAAAGGAAAAACATTAAGAAACAAATACTACACGATAGAAATACCAAGATTGCGAAATTCTTCTGGCTTAGACAGCGATTCTCAAATACTATGGCTGAGAAAAGGGAGGAGACAAAATGGAAATGCTACGACATCGAGGCGTTTGATTAAATAACACGATTTTGATGAGTAGATACACGAATATGACGTCAATGGAGGATGTTCGGTCCCTTTCCGTTCTGCGGTTCACCACGAGTCTAAGCGTCGACGACGAAACAAACTGTGATTAACGCTAAATGATCGTTCCAGCGGACGCGCGAATCGATTTCCGGCGGCAACGCGAATCGAGTCATTCTCGAGTGATCATTGTCACACGATAACACACACTTCCATGATAAAAAAAAACACGGTCGGTGACTGTACGAAAAAAAAAAGAAAAGAAAAAAATGTGCGAGCGCGTAAACAGTTCTAATTTTAGAACTCGTGATAAGCGGACCGGCCGGTGCGTCAAGTGGAGCAAAGATCGGTATTTATTTGTGAAATTCGGCTCGTGCGTCAGCCTTTGTAAAAAAAAAAAAAAAAAAAAAAGATTGACCATCGAGAGCAGAGCAGATTAACTTAGAAAGAAGAGAAAAGGAAATTGGATGGATCAGCTTGTTTGAAGATTCGTTCGTTCAAGTAGATAGAAAGGAAGATCGAGTTAGTCGAGTGGTAGCGAAGAAGCAAAGAAAAAGAAAAAAGAAAAAAAAAAAGAAATGAAAGAATCGTCACAGCCACGAATAATATCGTCGAACAAAGCGATGACCACTTCATTCCTTCTGTTTGAATTTGAGAGAAAAGAATGGTCGAATAAAATGGGATAGATCGAATGAAAGAAATAAATTGGAAATAGATTGGATAGTAGATTGAAAGAAAAATGAAAAAAAAAGAAAATCCATCAACCGAATGACACGGACGATGGGGAGGAAAAAAATGATCAGAAAAACGAACGACCTGCGGTCCGGTTGATGTAAAACTCGAACGCAGCCAACGGGCCGTAAGTGCTGGAGCATCGAGAGTTACGATGATCAACCGTGATGTTCCATCCTGGTAGAAGTCCCTTGGCAGAACTGACTGCCTTCACCGCGAGTAGAACGGCCGGTAATATCCTCGGCAAGCTCTGCTCGTGTCGAGAGTCAGCCGGCGCTATCACTGCCAATTTCACTTCCCTTTCGTACTCTAGCCGCGTCTCGTGGCACTCGCTTACAGACTGAACGCTTACGGTTTCGGTGGTATTCGCGTTTGCGCTCGCACAAATCATCGCCAAGAACAAGGTCAGCCTCGTCGATAGGACGCTTCCGCGTCTTTGCATTTCGTTTCCGCTTTGATCCGTCCGCTCATTGACATCGGAATCCGATCCGATACTTTTTCAATCTCATCGCCCCTCCACGCGCGGCGCATACCTCAAACCGTCGTTTAATCTCGTCGTCGGTCGACCGTTTCGCATTTTCATCTCTTTTTTATTTGCTTCTGGTATTCGCAGGAATACAAAGGCCTGAGGCCACCTGAGGGTGGCAATATCACGTGCGAAGATCGACGATACGATCACCGAATCGATGGCGGTGATCGGCGTGTCATGTTGAACCGAAAGAAGCCTTTCTTCTCGTACCGATTGCAACCCCTATTCTGTACAATGGAACAACTGCGCGATTGTTCATCTGTACCATTGAAATTCAACCATTTGTCGTTGGAATTATTTTATCTTCAATCGATAATGTAACAGAAATGTTTATGGGTGAGGCTTTAACCCATGACTGGCAATGATTACCGCTTTTGTGGTAATTTGGAAAACACGTGCAATTAACAATAGATACGTAATCCATGACATCGCGTTTTGTAAGTTTCTAAACATCCCTGTTTATGTGATAAAATTATTCCACCAGGTCGGATCAATCGAACTTGACGCTAATTGTAAGTTGTAAGAAATAGTAGTAAAACGTTGACCAGAAGCGAGAGCTTTTAAAATAATTCCGTTTCTTTCTTTCTCGGTCTGTTCCCTTTTCCTTTCTTCTCGAATAAGCGTCAATCGGAATCGGAAGAAACGACCGCGTGTTATTTCAAACAAGGGGAGAGCTTCGCGGGCGAAACGAGCGAGCTCAGACCGCGCGAACAGAACTGACAAGCCAATCTTCGAAGCCTTCCCGTTTTACTCCGAATCGTGCCGCCACCGATGCCGGACGGTCGTTCTCTTCCTTTTACTCTTTCTCTGCCCGCTCCTTCCGTCCTTCTCGGCCGCTTCTCTTCGCCCCTCTAACCCTAGGATAGATACCTTGCTGCGCCGATCGCGAAGATAGGGAGTAGAACAGCAGAAACGCATGCGTCCGAACTTTGCACATCCTCCGCCTTCTATCAATTGTCATCTCCCACCCCTTTGCTAGTACACGCTCTCATCTATATAGCATTATCGTTTCATGTGAATATTAATGACTAAAATTCGTAAAAGCTTCTTTCCCATTTTATTTATTTATTTTGTTTTTCTTCTTCTTCTTCTTCTTGTTCTTTTAATCTCAATCTGTAAATTTGTACGGTTGGTTTGGTGGAAAGAATTTTAGCATTCAACAGACAGTTTTTAAGTGTCTAAATTGGTAAATAGATTTTAAAATATACATTTTGTACGTACACACGTAAGTAGATTGCGTTCGTTGCACATTTCTTTTTTTTCCCCCCTGAAATCTAAGCTCACAAATCTATCAATGAAATCGTGAAATTTAAAGTGTTCGATTCCTGAATATGACTTGTTCTCTAAATGATTTGATCAATCGTTAATAAAGTGTTAATAAATATTTTAAGAAAGTAAATATGAGAAGACAGTTTGACTTATCGACGAACGACAGAACAACGACAATCAATTATCGACAAAAGGTATGCTTCTTATCGACGGGAGCAACGGAATTCGTCGATTCATCCCGCGTCGTTCAAACGTCGCGAAATCGCAAATTCGCCAATACTACTGTAGATTTAATTGGTCAACAAACAATACTTTAACAGCAGGTTTAGTATATCAGCCTTGTAACACTTAATGGATATCAAACGCGTGCACGTTCTTTTTTACATTATTTGTTGAAAAGTATAGTTTAAATATAGACATTGTGACGCGTCTGTCGTGTATCGTACTGCGGCAGAGCAATAATAGAAATGCTTCGACTCGTTGATAACGTGTTGTGATAACGCATAGGAAACAATGCGATAACAGTGACTTCGGTTAATTGATACGGGCAATTAGATCAACGATCGCACTCCTGTTTTTCTCGGTCCTCGATCAACCGTGGAAGTCAATAGTGAAAAAATATGAAAAATCGAGCGGTAGCAATCGCGAACGTAGAAAAACAAGGTTCGTTTTGTCGAGATAAAAGTTAAGTACACGATTGAAGCGTTTTACCATATCATACAAGTGTGATCGTGTGTACATTCATTTACACATTCTCCAGTTTTCGTTTCGAAAATTCCCTCGTTGTAACCGTCCCCTTTTAACAATGTCAACTTCGTCGATGTAATACCCCCGATGAGCGACGAACGTGATAACGAAAAGTATGCTCAAAGTCGAATATTAGATATTTATATCTGGTCTGTATGCGAAAACGTTTCTTCTCGTTGCATCTGCTTCTCGTACGATTTCGTCTGAAATCGACGATATCGTTTACTCGATAGCGACGAGGGGAGAGCCAGGCAAAAATGTTTCTCGCATTAGTGGTTCCGTATTCATTCGCGTAAACGTTTTATAACGTTGGCCAGTGATTCGCGAGGCACGTCAAAAAGTGTACGTTAACACTTATAGTTAGAAGCTTATGGTTAGTCTTGGCGGGGTCTCGTCAACGATAAAAAGCGGATATTTGAAAATGTCTGGGAAACTTACCACCGTACCAGTTCCCCACGTGGTTCTGCAATGCTTTTGCGTAATCTTCGGAAACGCTGGTTTCGACATCGAACGCGCCGAACGTAAAGTTTGGTTGTATCTTGATAAACTCTACCATGGACTTCATCATTAACTGACAAGTATGTTTGCCGGCAACTTGGCTCTGTCCGTTCGTTGCGTACACCATATGTATCTTCCGCCACTCGTATCTGCGGCAACGTAATAACATTAGAGTAGAAATTGCCCAAGTTGAAGACAGAGTCGCTTTCGAAGCTACTCCACGGTTCATTACATCGGTTGATCAATTCTCTTCTCATTTACCGATTCATTAAAGCTACAAAGAAATTGGTGAGATCCCTGAAGGCCACGTTTCCGATCCGCGTTGTCATGAAGTACTCGTCCTTGCACTCGGTCTTCTTGTTCGTGAAGTCGAAGGTGAATCCACCGGTGGTAATTAACGGCGCACCGAAGAATTTCACCACTCTGCCGACAGCCGCTGAAATTAAACATCAAGCCTTGAACGAAACCCGAAAATTGCAGACTAATAGCAGACGTCCCTACTTACGCTACTACTTACCTACGCAATAATCGCAGGCAGGTCCGAGAAACAGATGAACGCAATTCGAGAAGCTATCGATCGCGCCGATTTGGGCGTACGTCGCATCGCAATGATCGTCCTGCGAAAGAAACTTTAGATTCAACCAGTGGGGTAGAAGTCCTCGCGATCTGGCTTCGTAGATAGCCAAATCTGTGAATGTAACCGGCGATGAACAAGTTTTCGAGACTGTCGAAAAAATGCGTTTGCAATTCGTTTCGAAATAACGTTCTCATAATACAATAAAATTTGCTGCTAAGTATCGCGCGAAAAAGCAGCAACAACGATATCTTGAACGATGAAGAAGACAAACTTACCGAGAACTGGAAGAACTTTCGGCAACGCGATGTCGAACGTAGGATCCGCCGGCAGAACAACCGCGACTCTCAGCTCGCACGAGATCGTGCCGTTACGAGTTTTCTTGCAAAGGGCCTCGCAATCGCGGGCCAGTTGTACCTCGCGGCAGGTGACTTTCCCATTCACCGGACACCAGCCAATTAGCCAGGTGATCGTCAATGCAACGATCCAATTAGTATCCATCTATGTGACACGTACACGATTCTTCTCACTGCTCTTGCCCCGTTACGCGTTTCGCACACGTCTTTTCTCTCTTCTTCAAACGAGATCGGTGGTGTACCGCTCTAAACGTTTCAACAACGATGAACCCTTGTTCGTTACTACTGTTTCGCGAATGTCACGACCAATGATCCCTGTCTTGCTCGAGTCCATCCTTTTCCTTATAAGTCTTCGTTTCTCCCCCTAATTTCTTCTTCCTTCGATCGCCCGTGCTGTCAATCAGAATGAACCAGCGCTGGTGCAACTCGATACGTCGAATCTACACTCCGGAACTGAAAAAGATCCACGATGTAATCTATGCTTCCAGCTACTCCATCCAACTATTCTCGGGAATACCCTTCCCGTTGGAATGTTTCGGCGCCTAACCGCTACCTACCGTGAGATCCCCTCGAAACGATACGTTTCCAAATTTCCATCGATCAAAAGGAACAACGATCGCTGGAAGTGGATTTCGCGGCCCACTCCGCTATCACGATCACCTGTGTGTTTTCACCCCTCTTGTGAAACGGCACGAGATCAATCTGAGGGATTGATACGAACGATCGAAAAGAAGGGACAAGCTCCCGAGACTGAAAATAGTACCACTGACACTCTGCCCGATGATCTTGAACCGCATTAGCCAGTCGCAAACACCCAAGTATACCTCTTGTTCGCTCGTGTCGCGTTATCGCTGATTTTCTATCGCGTCGATTGATAATAGCTATCGAAAGCTTCGCTCACTTCCTCTCGCATTTTCTTCCACAGTTTTGATTAATAATCTAATGTCATTCTTTTCTCGCGCCGTACGTACGTACGTATGTATACATGTTACCTTTGTGTTTGTCGTCGATATATCCATACGGGAACCGCGGGATCTTCCCCAAAGTCCAGAAATTCTACCGCACACTTTCTTTCCAAACTCTTTGATTTTTGTGCTGTCCTGTCTATCGTGACACGTAGAACAATTCGCCGTTTTGATAATATCTATTTAGATCTAATTATGTCTCAATCGTGTTTTTGTTTCAATGCGAAACAAAGATTGGATCTTATTATTCTTATATTATTATATATTTATATTATATTATAAACAAAGATTGGATCTTATTATTCTTAATATTTTTCATCCGACGCTTTCGCAAGATGCTGCAAAGTGAAAATAGAATAAACTCGTGTTCGCGCTGCAAGAATGTTAAATTTCAAGACTGATGATTGATTGTTTCTCATTCGTTATCTTTTTCCTTTTTTTCTTTTCTACATTAACGATTGCAAGAACAGTGAATATATTACAAGAAAGAAAATTAGTCAGGATGTACTGACATACGAATTACGTTTGAAACAGCTCAATTTTTGATAGATATTGCTATTCTGCAACTAGAACAGTCGTTAGCAGCCAATTTATATTTCAAACATTTAAAGTGCAGTTTCTATGAACGTAACGTACGCTGCGATCTTTTCGAATAGTATTACAGGACGATCTTGCATGTAACAATTGCAGAAAGTTACATATAAACAATTATTTGTGCATTTTATCATTGTTTATTATTTGAGGCGTTTCGAAACAATATTCTCGTTAAGAATATTTCGCAATTTATTTATCTCCCTTTGATAACAGATGGAAACATGCGTTTCAAAACTTTCGGTTCAAAAAACCTGCATATTCGAGTTAGTTAGTTCATGGTTACATTTTGGCGCGAAGGAGCATATTTCTCGTTACGCATCTAGGTTTTTGGTTACGTTTGCCTAAAATTTTATCTCGTCATTAAGCATGAGTGAAATCAACTTTCAGAAATTTTACGACGCCAAAATAATTGTAAAGGTGGAAAAACAGAACGCAGATAGCGAGCAAGAAGTGTCAAAAACATGGGCGAAAGAACATCAAAAAATGCCATTAAGCATTTTAGGGCCGCGCGAATTTGAGATGAACTTTCACAAACAAATAGATGCGCTTAATAAAGCTTCGAAAGAGAGTAACGATTATGATATGCTTTGCACTTTCGTTTATCAGGTAGACAATGGTTATCGCAAATTCGTGGTAATTCATCCGGAAATCTATTGGCGGTGTTATAAGCATTTACCGCCAGAAAGAAGGTGTTCTTACGAGGTACGTTCCCGGTAATGTTTTATTGTGTTCGTAAATGTTTCAGAGATATGTGTGCGTAGAGACAAGGTAATAAATTAATATTTAAACTCAGGTAATTCCAGAAAATCATCCTTGTCGATTGTATCTGGATTTAGAGTATTCAATCGAACTGAACTTGGGACATGACGGGTCGTCTATGACAAATACTTTAATCGACATTTTCTCTATGTATTTACTCGTGCGCTGTCACGTAATATGCAATAGATACAACGTAGTTAATTTAGATTCAAGTACTAGCGAAAAATTTAGTAGACACATTATATTTAATACCAGAGACGTAGTCTTCAAAGATAATTATCATGCTGGTAGACTTGTAAAATCTGTGTGCACAGATATTTTGAATTATGTTACATCCAAGGAAAAACAACACGATATTTTAAGCTGCTTTGACAAAACACAGCTAGAACAACTAATTGTTGAAACAAAAAAAGGAAAAAGATTGTTTGTTGATACTGCAGTTTATTCGAAGAATAGACATTTTAGAATATATAAATCCACTAAATGGGGAAAACAATCAAATCTGGAGATCTCAAATGATTCTAAATATATTCCATCCACTGTGTACGATGACAAAGAGTTAAGCATATTTTTAGATTCCTTGATATCATATTTTGCTATGAAAAAGAACTTGATTTTATTAGAGTATTCTGAAAATGATACAGTAAACACAAATTGTTTCAAGGATATAGTACAACGATACAATTATCAAGAAAGTGATAGTCCGTGTTCAAAATATCCAATGTTGGATAGATATATTAACAATTTAATATCTCCTGGAAAAATACGCACATGCAGACATTTTGAGACTGCAAAAATATTAATTTACGAAACTGTGGGATACAGGTATTTATAATTCTTTATATAAGAGTATTATTTATTTTTTAAAGTAGATTTACACTTAGAGATATTAAATCTGATTACCTGTGTATTCCTGCTTATATTTATAAACACATTATAATTTTGTGTAATTCTAAGTCATGCAACAATAAATTCACAGTAGTTTAATCAATAATATAATTACTTTAGTTACTTACAAAGTGTTGAAAATATCATCTTTGATGTTGCAAACAAATTCTTATTCAACGATTTAAATAAGCTTGATAAGTATTGTTATTTTTATATACATCATATCATCATAAAAATAGCTTGTGTTAAAAATAACCGAAATCGTCATTACCTAATTGAATAAGAATTTAGACACATGAATTATCAGTTAATGCTTTTGTAATTTGCTATACAAGAATTTATTTACAGATGCAAGTTTATAGGTATCAAGAGTGATATTTTTTGCATTTTGTAAATCATTCGTATAAATTGTTAAAACTTATTTCATTATGTAACATAATACCAAGTTTTGAGTGATATTTATAATAATAAATGGTTATAATCCTTCCCAATTGATCACAATTTTAGAATTATCTTATATACAATAATAAAAAAATAAAAAATATTTTCTTACTAATAGGTATTGTGAAAATATTGGTAGATGCCATAAAAGTAACAATGTTTTTTTGATTGTAAACTTAGAAAACAAAATAATATATCAAAAATGTCACGATCAAGACTGTTTTGGTTTTAAATCCAAATCAAAACAATTACCAGAAGAAATTTATTTTCAAATCGACGAGGAAGGTGATATGTTATTGAATAGTGCTATAACGGAACATAGTGTAGAAAAATAGTCTTATCAAAAATTGATTGAAGTAGAAATACCTGGAAGACAATATTGTTAAATAGAACATTGAGGTGAGAACAAGGTTTTTGAACAATTTCAGATAGATATAATACTTAGCTTTGTTTCCACGATATTTTTTCCTGAAATTGAAACAAAATGCATAATGTCAAAATAACAGTTACATGCTTTCAGGTTCTTACAAGTGCCAAATAATTGTGCAATATTACATCCAATATTGCAAATGTATATTATTAATTACATTAAAATATATACTACATTACACAGATTATTTACAGTTTATATAAGCCAATGTAAATTAATTCCATGTATATAGGCGTACATATAATATAAAAGAAAAAATTTGAATATATGTACGTATAAAAAAATTAATTTTTCACATTTTATGCAGCTATTTATATTTGCACTATATTCTGAGTGTACAGATACAATATGATATTTTAGCTATGTAAAATTACGCAGACGTGAATAAAAAGATCTTGTACAAATTATAATTTACTTTACAATATATTGCAAGTGAACACTTTCTTCTTTCCACATTTCTCTTTTGTACTATGTAATAGTGTAAATGAAACTAATTATAAATATAATCAGTCTCGTGTTCATAACATTATAAAGAATATCATAAAAACAATGTGGGTATTTTTCAAAAGTCTTCTCATTTGAGAAAAAGTGTATATTTCATGCACATTTTGGTGCGTTATCGATGCAACCCCGATGATCCAATGTATCCACTTATTCGTACCTGTATCTTTGTATCGCGATCGCGGTCGTTACACTACCATTCTGCTTGCACAACGTCATGTTAAAGACTTTCTATTAGCCAAAATCAATTTCATTATTTCAAATTATTGAAATTATTTAAATTATTGGTCAAACAAATAATTTTGTAAAAAAGAAATAACGTAATAAACCCCTGCCTTCGTCGATTGAATCTTCTGTATCTTCATCGCTCTCATCACTTTCTTCCGTTTCTGATGTCAGTATATCAACTTCTTCATCAAAATCACATTCTACTGCATCACTTTCATTCAGTGTTTTACTCTCTTTATTGTTTTCTACGTTATACTCGGATACAATCTCTTCGCTCGAAGAAATATGACTAGCATCAGAAACATTTTCCTTTTCCTTTGTGAGTTTATAACTTTGATAATTTTTCGACGCATGCCTCATCCGAATTAAAAAGTCTGGCAACCCTAGAATTTATAAATACAGAGATAAATTGAAATTTATATAAAAAAGAGACACATTTATTTTTTTTAATTTCTTTCTGAATATGAACAAGACATACCTGACATTGCAACCCACGAAGTAATCGCAGAAGGAATATTTACACCAGGATCATCAAAATAAGTTAATCCAAATTCTATGCCTGGTTGGTGGAGATCTGTATAAGGCTTTATCACCATATAGGACCAATACGTTGTGACTCTGTTATGTATGCACAGTTCAAATTATTTAACAATAAAATATCCGTTAAGATTCTTCTACTACTTTTATATTTAAAACTAAAACATACTGATCTAGTAACTTAACAGTATCATATACAAATACATGTGTTGTGTGTGTGTGTGTGTGTGTGTGTGTGTTTATTTACGTTGTAAAAATTAAAAAAGAAAAATGTTCTAAAATATCCACGATACCTGTATATTCCTTGTTTGGTAGGGGTATTAGGATGTTCCGTTACTTTACTTATAATTACAATTAACCGCTTTTCTTTATCCATGATCCATCGTCGTTGATATACATAATCCCTATTTGTGAACAATCTCTGAAATCAGACATTACAGAATATTAAAATTTAAACAAGAAGATTAAGTGATTTATATTACAAATAGCTAGCTTTACGTGAGTTACCACATACCGGCCATATCGTTTCCCAATATACAACATCAATACCACTATCAGCAGATTCTTTCGATTCCGGATCAGTATCTATGATTTTTAATTCTCGAGCAGTGCAATCCCATTTTTTCCGATAATCCAGATCTATTTGAGTTTGTAAAAAATCTTCTGCTGTAACATCCGAAAATGTACCATAGACTTTATATGCAAATAATCCTCCAGAGTTTGGTTCTTCTTTTCTCCAAATGAGCATATCTTGTCTTTCTATATACGGTCTCCATCCTTCAGCTAAAACCAAAAGTCACATACCAATACAATTATCAATATATTTGTTTAGCAGTGACGTTCAGAAAAAAAATAATTACGTACGATCTTGATTAGAAGTAGCGCTAAATTTACCATCATTACATGTGCAATAATTTATATCTGGTTGTTGAGTATCTATCATAACTCTTAAATGACATTTTGGACAAATAAGCGTGATATCTTTTAGCCTGTGAATTTCTTCAATATCCCTTTTACAACTAGCAAGCATAAAAAGCAAAATAGTCAATGTTAATGATACATTTTGATAGATATATAAGACTGCTTTTCTTAAATTATCTTTTGTATTCATAGTTAATAAGTTAATAAAAACAAATAATAATAAAAACTCAATTTTAATTAAATTAACTCTAGTTTTTGAAAAAGCTGATGCTATTTACTTTTAAATTAAATGACAAAGAAATTAAAAGAGCTGCGGCACTAAGGAGACAGCTCCATTTTTCTACTAATAACTTGACTAAATCAATAAAAAATCAATTCAAAATTATTCAAAATCAAATCAATTCTTCAAACATGTTATAGATTCATAGCCAACTATTATTTATATAGATTTTGCATTCCAAATTAACCCTTTTGCAAATCATCTTTTTGTACTATAAATTAATCCTGTTGTAGATCATATTCATCCAAATTCATATTCACATATCAAATTCACTCGTTTGCAAATCAAGTTTTCTTAAATTATTGTAATATAAATAAAATCCGATGTACAGTTATTCTGAAATAAAAATTTTATTGTATATATGTAATAATACTTACACAGAAAATAACATAAAATACTTAACATTAAAAGTACTTTCATACACATATATAGATTCATGGATAATAGTTCGTTGTATGGGATAGTTTTATATATACATTTATATAATAATTCTATAGTTGCAACAGAATGATTAATAATACCCACTAAATGGTCATGATTTGAAGGGTCAGCCAAAAAATTTCTTCAGTGGTATTTATCATTAGAGAGTAGTTAAAAAACAATAAAATGCTTTGTCTGATCAATAAGATTTCTGAATTTTGTGAAAGCTTATATTGGTCACCTTTCAAGTACTAATTTCGCATACTAATTACAACTTTCGCATATTAACTGCAACTTTCACGGCTAATTACAAATTAAATCACAAATAACAAAATGACATTGTATTATTTTACCTTTGAATTACCCACAAGATAAATTTGATTAGTAGAAAGGTGAACATGATCTGCAAAAGTGATTAATTTATAATGCAAAAAAATGAACATGATGTGCAAAAAAGTTAATTTGGAATGAAAAATCTTTAATTTTCGAATTTGCAGTAAACTTTTGCACTTTTGAATATGCAACCTGTACCTTATTAGAGTTGCCTCTTCAGTTTGCAAAAAACCATTCATTTTACCTATTGAGTTCTTCTTCGCTTATTCTTTCACGGTCCCAGTTGTACATTGTTACGCCGATGCTACTTGTTAGAAAGTGTCTAGCATTCCTCATTGCACGATGTTTCCAACTTTTCATAAATTCCTTGAGTGCTACCTCGTCCCATATCCGTGTGTACAAATGAAATATCTGCAAGCTCCTCCTAATACGTTGCGCAGCGATGAACTCGAACTGTCTGGTACAAGCTTTGACTACCTGTCCACTCTGTTTCAACCACAATGCTACCCTAGTCCGGTATTCGCGGAATCTTCCACAATTCTCGTGCTGGCCGAAAGAAGATGCTAACCTTGTTCCACCTCGGATACAATTTGAACTCAATTGCTTCGTTAACAACCCAGAATATTGCACCACGTACATCGTTAGCCTAGTGTTTCTTGAGAAAGTTTTTTTTCAAACAACAGAATTCAAATCAACTGCTATTAACCGTTTGGTACTTCGTAACCTAAACCTTATTCTCCAGTAACAAGTTACAGGTTATGTTTTGTGACAATTAGATATCAATCGAAAGACATTACTTGTTACATTGATCTCAGTAAGTTTTATGGTAACGTGTACATTGTATTTCAATTCACAAAATTATAAATTACTTATGAAACTTATAAAACATGTTGACATCGTGGTACGTGCTCAACTACCTATCGCGAAATCATGTAACATTCATATAGATTTACGAGTATGTCGATATCTCGATTGCGAACGTATCGAACGTAAAAACATGAAAAGTAATCTGGAAATGTATCGATATATCGAGCCTTGTCGAGTATACCGTTGCAATTCGTATATCCGTAATTTTCGCATGTTTTTAAGAATATACCTTTCAGAAATTAGTAAAAAATAAGTTATTATCGAATCGATGTCAAAACGCAGATATTCGTAGACTGCAACGCATCCCAACAAACGTCAACAACAACGAACGAGTGTAAAGTTAAAAAATAGCTTAAGATCGAGTGGTTAGATCTGATAGTAATTTGTGCAATATGGGAATAATGTCGGAGGTACGCAATAATTCGAAAGTGACGAGTACACATTCCCAGCCGGGCAATCTACTAAATATCCCTCGAGAATTCCGTGTTCGTTGCGTACACATTTGAAATATTTGCTGGAACAAATTTTGTTGTATGGGAACTGACCCTCCCTCGGACATAGTACCTCATTCGAACGGTGAAGCTGCAAAAAAAAAAAAAAAAAAAAACGACAAAAATGGTAAGTTTGTAACAGCTCGTAAAAATATTTGAACGTTTTAATAGAAAACTATTATTTTCAAATTTATTTCAGACCAATAGCCCGGTAGTGCAGACGAGTAGTTCGTGTAAACTTGTAGTGAAATTTTACGTCCGTTTTCACATTTAAACATTATTGATCGAAAAATGATTGCAAATCGCTCGTTTGAATTGATTTATATAAAATAATACTGCCTCACCGCCGATTCTTTGTTTACGTGACATTTAGCAAAATTGTAAACTGCTTCATATAAATTAATATTTTTCACAATATTAATATTTTCGCTCGTCTGTAATTGTCACATCTCTGTTACAGTATTAATTTGAAAAAGATGTATTTTCTGTTTTGCTATGTATTCGGATATTTTCGCCAATTCACGCACCGTGATTTCGTACTTCGTACGAAAGAAGAAAGAAAGAAAAATGAGAGAAAACAGATGTGCTTACGATTGTAATCGAACTGGACTGTTTGTCAAATTCAAATTTCGCGCAATTGTGTGTCACGTCGGCGCACAGCAATCTCTCCTCGTCAAAGATGGCGCCCTTTGGACACCCGAACAGTATGAAACTCCCCTGCATGTTATTGTTGACAGTACACTGATGAAATAGATTGCAATATTTCGAGTGTCGCCGAAAACCACTCGGGCAAACGATAGTAAACTTATCTTCGCTTAGATTGCCAATTGTAGGATTGTCCTCGATTTTGGGCGTTAAAAACTGTACGGGTACTGCTATCTCGGGGTGCTTCTCGCGTTTGCACGCGTGCAGGCTTTGTATTTGCCTTGGAAAATTACAAGTTTCCTTCCAATTATCCCAAAATGTTCCAACGGGGCAAGAGAATTGATACTTGATCAAAATGGATCCAACTACCACGCATCTATAAAATTTTGAACAATTCTCAGGATCAGGGAAGAAACCTTCTCTGACACAAGTCGGTTTCTCAATACTGCTCTCAATAGTCGTTGTGGAAACTGATAACGTAGTATCCTCGTTTTCTTGAACAGTAACATTGGTAAAGCTATTGTAATCTTCCTCTTCGTTTTCGTCGTATGAACTCGCGGTGTCACTATCGTTGTCTGAATCCGTTGACTCGATCCCGTGTGAATCCGTAGTATCAGTATCGTCATCTGAATTCGTTGAATCGGTTTCACAGGAATCGTTAGTGTCACTATCATCGTCTGAATCCATCGAGTTAATTTCGTCGTACGGATCCGCAGTGACAGTATCGCCGTCTGAATTTATAATTAGTGTCGTCTGTGTTACGTCTAGCAGATCTTTTATGTAATAGTCTCCAAAATCTGCAATATAAATGATCAAAATCCATTTTATCTCCGTGTTTCTCGTCAAATTCGATGATCCACGAATCTAGAGAGTTTTCAAATCATTTAAACAGGCAAATTTGTTCGAAAGAAATTGTACGATTTCTAACTAACAGTTCGACAAAAATGGTGTTTATCGTTTCGATAATGATTCTTAATTAGCATCTTATTATAAATGATCAAAATCCATTTTATCTCCGTGTTTCTCGTTAAATTCGATGATCCACGAAGATTTTTCAAATAATTTCAAGAGGCAAATTTGTTCGAAAGAAATTGTACGATTTCTAACTAACAGTTCGACAAAAATGGTGTTCATCGTTTCGATAATGATTCTTAATTAGCATCTGATTTCGTAGTAGTAGTAGTAGTATATTTAATAATATAGTATAATATAATATTATAGTACATTTAATATTAATATATTTAATATTTAATATAGTATTTAATGTTATAGCATAGTACATAGTAAGTAGCAAAATATATTATTATCGCGTCTTTCGAATTAAAATTTATAATTTTGCGTTTCCATGAAAATGTGGTATACACTTGTTATTAATTAACAAATTTCGAAGGTTACTGTACCTTTACTAAACTGCGGCTGCGGCTGCGGCTGCGGTTGTGGTTGTAGCCACGGCTGTGATATAAGTTGCTGCGGCTGCGGTACAGATTGTGTGTGCGTTTGTGCGGGACATTCTGCTCTGTCACTGTTTTCTAGATATACACACTTTTTTTGATTAATCGAGTATACACGGTTACCGAGACAATCGAAAGTGTTTGCAGGATGCACGCCGAGCAGGGTATTGCATCTATAAAATCGCTTGCAGTTTTTCGCGTCCGCGAAAAAGCCTGATTCCAGGCATTTAATGTGTTCCCCATACTTCCGAGACACTTCTTCACTGTTTCGCGGCTGCTTTAAAATCCAACCTATAAAAGTAACATGTTAAGCAGTAGTTCAATTTTGAAGAATCAGGATTGAATTATTTTGTCAAAAAATGTATAAAGTTTTTTTGTCTGGCTAGACAAATATCGTAGAATCTGTAGTATGAAATAAGATGAAATAAACCTACGTGTATACTACGTGTAGGCAATTTTATTTATTTCCTTCTTATCTAATGGTACGAGAAAACTATAGTATTTGAATTGCAATTTTAATAGAATTGAAAACATGCATTATATAATATATTGTCGTGTGAAAATAACTAATTTCCTGAGTAAAATAAAGAATATAAATGTTGCTAATTCTTCACTTACCCAAATTATTAAAAAAAATTGCACTAGTTCCAATCACATACAGAACGCTAATCGCATAAATGTTCGCCCACATTCTCGACGTTCGATCGTTCGATCTCTATAATAGTTCAATTTCGAGGGGCAAGTACAATAAGATATAAATTCTAATCGTTTGAAAATGAAAAGGAAAAGAACAGAGGCGATGCTGCTGCCGATAGATTATTGATTATTCGACGGACGAATGAGCAAATCGTCCACGACACGAGACTTATGTAGGTACGGCAAAGATCGTTAAAAAAAAATATGATTGTTAAAAATTAAAGGCTTCGGATCGATCTCGATCGATCGATAAGCCGTAATCGGACAAGTTTATGTCACGTAAAAAAAAAAAGAAAAGAAAAACGAATAAATATACGAACGTACGAACGAACAAAGGAAGGACAACATGATAGATCCTTTACTACTCATTGTTTGTATTATCGTTCGTATTGGTTATTTTACAAAGCACGTTCGAGCGGGAAAATACATTCGGGCGGGAAATTTTTCGAGGCAACTTTTGCTTGACAGATCCGGATACTTCGTTCTTAAAGTTCCAGTGTTGTTTTCAAACGAGGTGCAAATCGTTAAAAGATACACGGTTCCGAACGGCTTCCTCGAACAAGTCCAATATATCTAGTCTACGATGTTTCCTCTAATCCGCCAATCCAGTCTTGAATTTATTCGTTCAGCTTCCGACAGTTCAGCATCCTTCGCGCTTCCATCTGCGAACGAAACGAAAAGAAAAAGAAAAGTGCTTTCGATTCAGTAACGCTTCCTCTTTCCTATGAGATTCTTAAAGAGAATTCACACTGCAAGTATTTTTTTTTTTTAAATAATATCATTTTAAATCGGCATATTATAAATGCTATTACAAAAATATCTGAAATATTAAGGAAATGTCAAGGAGATCCAAGACTACGAATCTTTTTTTTTTTTTAATCTTTCACGTTAAACAAATTTACGTGAGAGTTATGCTCCTTTCTACGTTCTCGATCTTAGCGATCTAGAAAAAAAAAAAAAGAAAAAGAAAAAAAAGAAAATCGAAAGGAGCGTACCTGTATCAATTGGTAAACGGTTAGCAGTTGTTCCAGAAAGGGTCTAGTCTGTGAAGCGCATTCGGTTTTAAGGGCACCCCATTCGAGCCTTTGGTTTCTTTTTCCCCAACCGGTCGAGAAGTTTAGCTGGGCTTCAGTTCCGGGGTGCAAGATCAAGCATAATAGCAATATTATCGAGAAAAAGGCCAGTCGAGCCTTACGATGCCTACGAAACGAGAACAGCAGAAAACAAAACGAAATGGTCATTGACGTGAATGAATTCGAAATTGAGAGATACATATGGAAAGATGAATGCATCGATCATCGTTAGATAAACGTCAGACTGTTTGTAGGTGCTCTTGGTGCAGAAGATATAAATTAGACGAGGTCATAAATTAGAGCCATAAGTCACGAAATTAAGTAAACACTATGATTGATCTAGCCGTAGTTAGTGCCATATGCGTTTCTGGACGCGCGTCCTCATCAATCTGAAGACACTCGAAAATTGCGACGTTTGAAATTAAAATAAGCGTACAAGCTGCAAACGTTGCTTTTTGGCAAATTGAACTTCTAAACTTCTTCGTTTGTAATTTCGTTGAAACTTGTACTTAACTGTAGCCTTAATCCGCCATTGCTTTCTATATTAACTCGTGTATTGGTAAAAATTAACAACCTACAGCTGCAATGAAATGTTTACCACGATCGAAAAATTCCGTTACTTTTATTCCTTGAAGAGAAAAGAAGCCAGTTATTTTATACAAAATTTCTATTATTCAATCATCGTCGTAACATTCATTTAGTCTGTCTCTTATTAATTTCTATTCCTAGTATCGAGAATCATTCTTACGAAGAGATCTCTCATTGAAATTAATATTATTTCGCGCGTCATTATTTCTACGACAGAAAGTTTTTCATGTTTTCAGCTAATTCCACACACTCCTTGTCGTATATTTAAAGTTGATTGTTATCTATATTTTGCATTAATATCAATTGCGCAAATCGTTTCGTATTAACACGTTAGCAGCCGGCACGATATAACAATCTTAGCATTCTTGTTCCATAAAACGAAATTTCGTCGATGATGCACGATATATACTGTTGGCAGTACAACGTCGGGATATTAAATTATAAAAAATAATAAGTGAATACAGAGTCAATTATGTTCACACACAGACAGATCACTTACATGTCGTCAGCAGGAATCGCATCTAGAGCGAGCAACGTGATTCGAAAAGATCGTCCTCTCCTCGTTTCTCAGCCTAAAGGATCGTCTGTCGGCGCGAGGTGAACACGTCTCTGTGAGAGGGTAACGAGGTCGTGGACTATTTTATAGGTTCACAGCAACCCCTTCTCGAGCCTGTTGCTAATTCACAGTGCAAGCCCCGATGTCGATGACGCGGGCAGTTTAGTTTTGTCATCAGCAGAGATTGAAATCTGTGAGAACCAGACGCGTGTCGCAACCAAGTGTCGATCCAAGGGTTTCTTTCTCGTTTGGCGAACGTCACTGCGAAGCCCCGAATTTTCGTTAATTAACGTTTAAGGTCCAGTGAAAACTCGGGGAAATTTCCGGCGTAGAAGAAGTCGTCAAGCCAGTGCGATGGGTACATATCACGACAGAAGAGATACGACAGAGAATTTCGCGGTGATAGATCTGCAACGTGAAGAATTTTCACGTGAATTTCGAGCGGTTTGTTCCATATCGATGGGGATTGATTTTCACTCTACGAAGCGAATTGTGAAAAGATTCGAGTACACAAAATTGATATTTTAACGTAACTTCACAATCCGAATATCTTTGCGACATTAAATTTCTCGCTAACTGTGCTATGTGTTTGTATTACACTTGTGGTATGGATATTAAAGAGGGGCAAAATTCAGTAAAATTTCAGATCATTTCTCTATTATTATTTATTTACGAACGAATTGAATTAAGAAACTTGAAAATTAAACTGAAAAATTATTTGGAAATTATTTGTTCGATCTTAACACGAAGCGAAATCAGTTTCTCCGAAATGGAAGTACTACTCTGTAAAATCAATTTTACCCTCCTTCGAAAGAAAATTTACCCAAGTCCGATTATCAATGTGCTGTACATTTCGTTTTATCGCACGAAAGTGAATGATAAATATATTATCGGCAATTGTCGCGAGTATCTCGCGTTGGCCTGAGAACTTCTTAAAACGCAAACCATGTTCTCTTCTTCCAATGTCATCGTCTTTTATTATTGCTACAAAAAAAAGAACACGAAGTTACACGTATCTCCGACGACGGTAGATGGATCTCGCGAGTAAAGATGGAAGGTGTGCCTGTGATCACAACTATCACACGTCGAGTGGGTCACATCGCGAATAAACCATATTTGGTCGAGCGTGCCCTGAACATAATTTACAAGAAGCCTGGTGCACGCGTATGCTTCTGGCTAGACCGTGTTATCCACGACTCTCTTTTGCCGACGCCGATCGAAGAGAACGCAATAAAGTTTCACATAAGTCGGACATAAGTTACTTGAATTCAAGCAACAATAAATTCTTGACTTGAAACTCTGGGATATCCTTTTTTTAAGTTTCTACGCCTGTATTTCCATTAGTCTTGATTTCATGAATAATTCGATCAATCGACAAATAACGTCGATCTGTTAATGTTATTTCAAGGAAGAAATTTCAATTTTTTCTTCAGTTTTCTTTGAAACATTACCGATCTTCTGGAATCTATTCTGTCCCATTGAGAGTTTCATTGAGAAGTATATCTTTCCGAGGTTTTAAATTTGCTTCGTGTACGTTAACATTTGCTAACTAGCTATTTCCAGCTTATCTTTCGCCAGACGTCTCGAAGTCAAGTCACTTGAACTCAAATAATCGAATTTAAACGTGGACGAAGCTTCAAGCACGTCGTCACTGTCGGAACACTTGGTCGGCTAGATATCCGGTCGCGAAAACAGAACCGTCGTTTCTCTTTTTTTCTTCGCTTGTCGTCTCTTTTCTTTAATTGTACATAAGGGCAGTGTTCGAGTATATAGCATAAGTAGCGTATAGCGAAACAAGTTTCGCCTGTGATGTAGTCAATTATCGCCGCGATAAACATGTCTCACACACGCGCCGAAATCGAGCGGAATTTCGCCGAATGATTCGCGAAACCGATGTCGCATTTTTTTTTTTTTTTTTTTTTTTATTCACCGTTCGCCGACGGAGAAGTTCTTTGTACTGCGACGGAGTGTATCGTTAAAAAGACGGCCATCTATTTCATAGGACAGATGGAGATCGCTTACATATTCTTCTTAGTATTCCAACAATGTTTCTCGATGTTGCTCGTGTGCCCGTGCAATCGTTCGACGACTAACGTCAACGACCAAGTCAGAAAGGAAATTATTCGTTTCCTGGATATCGATGCGCACGAATCACCAAATCATACGCATCTTCTGAGATCACACGCTTTCGCCTAAGCTGCACTCGTTTCTTTTTTTTTTTTTCTTCTTCTTAATCGTATAAATTACACGTTCACTCTTTCGAGGACGTCTTTTGAAGTTGATTCAGGGGGACAGTAAGTTTGTTAATCCTTTGCGCACGTCTGCTCTTCAGCCATTGAAACATCGTTTACTTTCAGTTTCAGTATTTCTGTACTTTCAGGATTTTTAACTCGTTAAGGACCAACCTTCGCGATCCTTAAAACCGTGAACGCGACGTCGTTGTAAAATCTGAATAACGTGAGTAGTTATTTTGTCAAACTAAAAAAAGAAAAAAAAATGTATGACGCACTATAAAAACTTGTTCCAAAGTTCCAGGGTGCAAAAAGAATTCTACAATTCTGGGATCGATACAAGTGATATAAAATAGTACGAGTTCCTTCAAATTTCATAAAAACTTTGTAAAACACATTGAGCTTCTTTTCTGATCTTGAAATCCATTTTCACAGCTGCGGTATGAAATCTGAGTCTAAATGAAATTAAAAAGACAAATGTTGGCGCCAACATAATAAGTTTGGTCCTTAATAAGTTAATAAGACTTCAGCGCAGTTGGACATTTCCGTTTCTTAAAATATCTACTAATGAATGTATTGTTAAAAATGGCAGAAAGGCAATTAGTAATTGCGAGACAACAGATATTGCGGATATTTATACAAATTATTCGTATAACACTTTTATGAACACAGTCAAGACAGTAGTAGTAGTAGAAGATTTATTTCATATTGCTAAACATCATAACAAGTGTACGCTACCTTATATACTTCTCTATATATTTTTATATCTTTAAATCTCTCAGAAAAATGTATAAAAACCCGCAATTTAATTGTTAGCGCTCAACGAAGGTCAATCCCGACTTGTATATAAACCGCCAAAAGATTAACAGTCCACCTGAACCACCGTCAATATACATTTGCGTATTTTTATTACTGTTGTTGCTCTTGTTCTTGTTGTGTTACCATTATTATTATACATATGCATATCGCCGTCGATGTATCGTACAAAAAGCTTACAAATTATTATCACATATATACGTGTACGTACGTGCGCGAACGCCTACAAAGGTACACGGATATACATACATATACGTATATATATGCATATACTTGAGAATGTCCGTAGGCGCACACGCGCGTCTAGAATGCGCCTTCGCGATTGGAACAAAACTGAATACCGTGTGGCACACGATTATTATCGATCAGCGGAGAAAGAAATGTCAAACAATCGCGACAAGAACTGTTTGACGCCGGCAATGTTACGATCGTACATTCAATTCACGTGTATTCGTTCGTGTGTTCACGTGCAATTGTTCGGTGGATCGATTTTTTTAGATTTTTAGATTTTTAGATTTCGGGCGCACGATATGGCACTCGGATCTCTTCTCGCCGATTCAAGGGTCATTACGCACACCTACGCGTATTCTATTGTTTCCAATGTTTCGCTCTAGCCTGTACTACGCGCAGCGCACACATACATCTGTGTACAGTACAGATTCGATATTCAAGTTTATATCTATCTATATATATAGGTGTATTCGCGTGTGTGTAAAGTTTCGCACACCCCCTACACGGTTTTCTAATCGCACTCACGCACATATAACTGATTAACAAAATAGTCTATAAGTTAAATATAAAGGAGCGTTGACGCTCCGACGCTGCCTTTGTTCCATCGTTTCTTTCTTTTCTTTTTTTTCTCTTTTTCCTGTTTTTTATTTCCTTCTATCGCTACACGCCTCCCTCATTCGTTTCGTTCTCTCTCTCTCTCTCATTCTCTCTACATTCTATATATCCATACCCACGACATTCTCGCGAACGTAGGCATATACATACATACACATACATATATTTATATTCGTCTCTATGTAATATACGTATAAAAAAATAAGTCCAGTCCTCGTAACTCGAATGATTGCCAAAAATGAATTCACCAACATTCCTCCTCATCTGCGTCCTCGTACGAAGAGGGATCTCCTCGCTGTCTCTTTCGCGCTGCAAATCGTTCTCTTCCGGTTACCGTCGTGAAATCCACGCACGAAATTAAATCGTTTTGAACGCGATGAACGAGCAGCGCGTGTCCGTTTTCGCGATACTAGGCAGCCGAGTTGTCTTTGTCGCTCGGCCGATGCGTCGATTTTTTTTTTTTTTTTTTTTTTGTTCACTACCATCTGTAGTGTCTCCCTTTATTTCCTCTATTTCATACGCTCGCCTCAATAGGAAAGAATACTATCATCTTTGATTCTCGTCGTCTCGTCTCGAGTCTCTCGCCGCTGTGTTGTCTATTCGTAAAGCTCGCGTATTATAACGTCATCGCTCCACGGAACATTCATTCGCGGGCAATCGATCGTTCCGCTTGAAAACTGGGCTGCGAGCAAGAGAAAAGGCATGGAAGAAAACAAAAGTGGATAAAACAAAAGAAGAAGAAGAAGAAGAAGGGAAAGAAGGAAATTACCGCGCTCCGATTGCGTGTTTTTTTTCTCTTTTTTTTCTTTTTTTCTCTCTTGTCGAAACGATATGTTGTACGCTACCGATACCGCGATTCGGCACTGTGTGTCCTCGGAATACAAGAATACAACTTCGAACGTGGTATTCCCAAGTCCGAGTTAAGTACACGGGGCGACACGACGAAGCTGCGCGCGGATTTGTCGCTTCGTCGAGAACTATCGGGGAATCAGCCGGAGTTGATCGTCGCGAGCTGTTTCGAGTTCGAAAAGCCGCGCGTGGCTCAACACCAGCTCTCGCTTTCCCGCTCTCCAACACCGTCGCTCTCCTCGTCGCTCGGCTCCTCGCCGTACATGTCCGCTAATTTTCGGAACCTCGGGCCAAAGTTCGACAAGTAATTGAACTTCAGATCGCCGTCATCCGTACCTGAAAAAGGAACAGTACATTGTAGAAGTTTACAAGATGTTCGTGCGTCCATCATTTGTTCAACGAATTGCCCCCAACTGTGTTTATAAAAATATGAAATTCCAGAAGCATAGAATTATTAATATATATAAATTAATTATATTATATTATTAATATGTATTATATATTATTATATATATTATATATTATATATTATGTTATGTGTTATATGTTATATGTTACATGTTATTATATAATATATATTATATTATTAATATTATATACAATATAATTAATATAATACAATATAATTAATTATATCAATACATGCATACGTACATTATTATAAATTTTTTTTTAGTGATTAGTATATAGGAATGACAAAAAGAGCGCGTAAAATAAGGAAACAATTACGTCTGACAAAAGACGGTGAATTGAACGAAACTATTCGCGTGATGCAGATACGTAGATGGAGGCGACAATTGCGAGGTCGTGGAAATCGATCGCCGAAGTTTACAACCGCGGCAAATAATTTAAAACGTACTGGGAATCGCAAGGAATCTAGTATGCACGTACGCAAGCAAGCCCGATAGAGCTTATTGTTACAGGCCAATTGGCACGCGGCGGAAATAAATTCTGAGCGGTTAGAAAAATTGCGCAGTGCCACGTACTTTAACCGATTTGAACAATGAGGCCTTGTTTAGCACGCGCCCAACTCCAAGAGGAGTGCACTCCAGGCACAATGGGAAAGAGGGTCGGGGATTTCGTTTCGAAAGGTCCGTGAAACCGAAGAGAAAAAGAAAATATCAGATGTCAAGTCGTAAAATAAAAAGTCGAGTCTTTTCGAAAAGA
Organism: Tetragonula carbonaria; assembly: GCA_032399595.1. Taxonomy (NCBI): domain Eukaryota; kingdom Metazoa; phylum Arthropoda; class Insecta; order Hymenoptera; family Apidae; genus Tetragonula; species Tetragonula carbonaria. The sequence continues at coordinate 7,068,042 of JAUCRC010000008.1, forward strand.
GCCCACTACTCTTTTCAAAAACGGTCCGTCGAAAATGTTCAAGAAGTGATTAACATAATCATCTGGACGCGCGCACACCCCGCGTGAAATAGTTATTACTCATTCGTAATTTACGTTCTGGTAGTTTCCGATTTTATGACTCATCGTTAAATTGCCAACGATGATAGATCGGTGACCCTACTTAACGTTTTGCTTTACGACCAAGCTGTATGGCAGCAACTCCAATTATTGGCCACCAGAGTCCATAACAATTTACGATTCTCACTATACGCTCGGAAAGGTTGTTTTTCTATTTCATAATATCTCACGGAAGATTGTAAATCCGACGATTTTTCTTTAAGAATCGTAAAGCTGTTTATTTTCCTTTAAGAATTTGATCGGGCGGTGTTATTTGTTTCTATCGATTACGCTGGTGTATATATTGATTCGCGTATACGTACATGAAGCCAAAGACGATAAAGAACCTTCGGAATTGCCTTCTCCTTCGTACGCGTAGTGCCTGACATCGTCGAATGGGTTTGTGTCGGGATCCTTGTCGCAGCTCTCCTTCTTGCCGTCCAGGAAGCCGCAAATGTCCGGCACTTCGTCAGGGCCTGAGAAATGAAGGAAAAGCAGACAGATGTATATTATTTATTTTACGCAGCATGCACTTATTTACCAGCCTCTCGCTGTTTTTCTCTTCTTATCTGTTTGCAAACCTACTACTTTAATAGCCTATTTACCAACCCTCTTACTAGTCTATTTACTTTCTCTTACCTCTGGTTTGCAAGCCAACTGGCGCTATTTTCGAATCGATAGGCGGCGCGTCGTAAATCGTTCGAAGAACGTTCAAGTCAAAGCCCGTGTCGACCTCGCCGCCACCCTCGTCCTCGTAGTTAATAATATTCTCCCTTATGTCGTCCATATCCTTGAAGAGGTCGTCGGTCTTTCGCCTGTGCACCACCACCGCGAACAACAGTATCAACAAAATCGCGATGCAGACCAAGATCGCGACAAGGAAGTTGGTGTCGATCCCGAAGGACACGGCTTTCGCCATTCCATGATCGCAACCGGGATCCGCGTTTTTGGATAACGATGGCATCCCTAAATTGTACGTCTGAAACGTGACAATGAAATAACGCGTGAAAACCTATTAGATCAAAAATACTATTAGATTAGAGAAACTGAAGCAAGAGACAATGTACAATTTAATATGAAATTCAATCGTCGATTAAATTATTAAATTTCCTCTTCTTTTATATCATAGATCGCGGTCTAAAATCATTAAGATTAAATCAAAAATGTCACTAAGAGAACACTATTAGATTAAAAATTATTATTAGAGAAACTAGATTACATTTGTATGAATTTAATATGAAGTTCAATCGTCAATTAAATTATTAAACTTCCTTTTCTCTTCATAGTCGTAGTCTAAAATCATATGATATGAAAAGGTTAAATTAAGAAATGTCACTAAGAGAAAACTATTGGAGAAACTGAATTCGTATGAATTTAATATGAAATTCAATCGTCGATTAAATTATTAAATTTCCTCTTTTTTTATATCATAGATCGCGGTCTAAAATCATTAAGATTAAATCAAAAATGTCACTAAGAGAATACTATTAGATTAAAAATCACTGGAGAAACTAGATTTGTATGAATTTAATATGAAGTTCAATCGTCAATTAAATTATTAAATTTCCTTTTCTTTTTATATTTTTCTTTTTCTAAAATCAATTTAGACTACGACATATGACATAAAGAGATTAAATCAGAAATGTCACTAAGAGAAAACTATTGGAGAAACTGAATTCGTATGAATTTAATATGAAATTCAATCGTCGATTAAATTATTAAATTCCCACATTACTGCCTACAGTTAGAAACGCTTCCTCTCTAATATGCTGTTTCTCTAATATGCAATTACGAACAGTGGATGTGTTAAAAGGGAAAAAAGTACAAGAGAGAGGGAAGGTAAAGAAAAATTTTTGAAACGTTACATTTCCATTGAAGGTCATGTTACGTATGCATCCGACGAATCCTCTCTCAGTGGGTATATAATCCCATCCTAATTCCGAAGCTAGCTGCGCGAGATTAATCAGAGTTCCACCAATCTGCATGGGGCTGTTCACGTTTAAAAATCCATTTGGTGCCTGCGGTGCGGTTAGGCTCATGCACGCGGAGATTCCGCAGTTGTCCACTTTCATTTCGATCGCCTGCAGCACAAAGCACAAAGTATGCGATTTCACTCGTTGAAGTAAGAGTCGCAGCGTGATTCAAAATAAAAGGATTAAAAAATAAAAAAAAAAAAAAAAAAATTACAGAATAGAAAAAAGATTGAGAAAAAGTTGCACCAATTATGCTTACGTTCTTCGTAAAGTAAACATCTATCCTATGACTTTTTCCATCGGTGAGCTTGATGTGCGGTTGGTCGAGCCTGACAGTACCAGACCCGTAGTCCATGTAAAGAACGGCGTATCCCTGTTGAAGCTCCAGCGCCATGAAATCTTGGATCTTGATCTTCGTGCTGTAAGTCATCGGGCCGAAGTAAAACACCAAGCCGTTGTCTATGTGAGGCGTTATCTCGAGACCTGAGAATGCAAACGGGCTTGCGTTACGGGATGATACGCCGTTCAAATTTCAATTCAAATTGAAGATGCATAGGGGAAGCATGCATTTCTGCATGTTTGAATTTGAAATTTAAAGCAGGACAGAGCAGGATAGAAGAACGAGCGATTCAAAAATCAACATATCAAAGTATAAGCAGCGTAAGCTGAAAAGAATAAGCGAAAGGAAGAGAAACGGAACACGTGTACTAACCCAAGTGAGAATCGTCGCAAGCCTGACCAGGCGGAGGCATTATAGCCCAGCCATCGCCGTGAAAACCGATTCCGAGAAGCTCGCACCTCGGTCCCTCGAGATCCGGGGGACACTCGCACCGATCGGCCAACGGTGTGCCACCGTTCAGGCAAACGATCGGCTCAGCAACGTGGCACGTGCACTGCGGATCCACGACGGCTCGCACGCCGACAAACGTGCTCGTGTTCGTGTAAACAGGATAGGGGACCGTGCTCGCGTTCAAATAATTGCGACAAGTATTATTGCAATGCTGTTTCTCGATAAGGCACTCGTCGATGTTCACAAGCAGGATGTCAGTTCTCAGCTCCCGTTCGATCTCTTTCGTGTGCTGCGCCAGGATCGTGTTCAGTTTCTCCGGCGCGTAATAAGGGCTGCCGTGCGCCGAGAATCGCACGTCCAACAGGCTGTCGTTGTTATGATGCGGCGAATGAAGCACCGTGAACACGTCCACGTTCTCCACCGAGGTATTCAGCATATTCGCTATTCGCTCTTGGAATATCTCCTTTTTACTGACGCCGGTGGTCTCGTCGGGCGCGACGAATTCCGTGGCGGTCATCCCGAAGAAACGCACGGAGCCTGACCTGGCGACCGCCTCCTCCGGCAGCTCCTTCACCGTCACGTTCACGTACGCGTTCACCTGGTGTCGCGGTATCTGAGCGCTGTACTCGGTCACTATGAACTTGAGGACGAACGTGTCGTTGGAGATGCCCGGCAGCAACGTGATCATGCCGGTCTCCTGATTCAAAAGAAATCCCTCGTGCGTCGACGCCCAGGCGAAATGCTTGTCCGCCAGGTCCCAGTCGTCGGCGTCGTTCACGTACACTCTGCCGATATCTGTTTTCGGTGCCTCGCCTTTGTAATTGTAGACGAATATAGAACTCGAGCCTTCTGACATTGGGTTATCGTTCTCGTCGCCGATGATCACAGTCAGCGTCGACGTACCCGTCATTGGCGGTTTCCCGCTGTCTGTGATAGCGATCGGGATATCGTAGCTCTTTCGTTCCTCGCGATTGAATTCCACACGGGCGAACAGATCGGCGTCGCGTATCGCGAATTTCGCTAGGATCTCGTCGTCGGCGGTGTTCTCGTCGATTTCGAATTGGAACGGTGGCCCGTTCTCCTCCGAGTCCCAGTCGCGGGCTTTCAGCTCTGTGATCTTTCCGGGAGGCTGATTCTCACCCCACACCACCGGGTACGGCATGTCCAGGAACGGCGCGTTGTCGTTTATATCGATCAGCGTGATATTCACCATCACTAGCTCGCGTAACGCGGTCGGCGATCCGTCCTCGTCTCGCGCCATCACGATCACCTGAAACAAACGCAGCGAGCCGATCAGCCGCGGATCTGGCGACTTGGTCAACGGGAAATCAAAAAGCCAAGTGACGTTACTGTTCTACATCGAAACTGCTCGCAACGTGTACAATTTTGTGCGTTTTATCAGAATAATTTCGTTATTCTCCTCGTGATCATCAACTTGCTGATTGCTGTGAACACGTGCCAATCGTTAAAATTAAACGATTTGATTAACACTTTGATTAGCCGTACTGGTACTTTATATATATATATTCTTACTGTAATCTTTTTACGAAAGGAACACAAGTAATTATCAATTTAATGCACAAAATAACTTTTGAGTGATAAGAGAAAAAAATTAGATTTTCTCATTTTTTTTTTAAGAATTAAACGAACGAATTTTAAATCAAACTTTGAATCCAAAATTTTACCAGACGTTTAGTATTGACGAAAGAGAAGGGAGGATTAAATTAAATGATGATTTCGAATAAATATCGAATTCATGGTAAGAGATTTAAAGGAGTCTTAGGTCGCTCGAATTCAGAATAACTCGACTAATCTGAACGAGCCTTAATCAAGCCACATATCACGAATATAACGATTATTAACGACCTGGTCATCGATTGGCGACCAGTCAATAATGGTAGGTAAGTAACACCATTAAAAGACGTGGCTGAAGGGAAATTTACCGTCCACATGGAGTATCCTAAGGGACCGTCGCGGTCGAGAGGTTTCTTCAAGGTCATGCAACCGGTTTTGTCGATGCCGATCAGAGGTTGTTGGTCTTCCTTTACGATAAAATAGGCGATATGCTGATCTGCGCTCCTGTCCTTGATGTCGGGGTCGTAAGCGACAACAGTGGTGATGCAACCTGTAACAACGCGTTGATAACCGCTTACTATGAGACACTTGGAATCAAGGCGTAACGTAGTCGTGAATTAAATCTCGAAAAATCGACATCGATCGAGGTTATCGTACATAGTGCGTAGTTCTAAAATTTTACGTCTCTGTTCATCTGAAAGTGAACTACTATTATGAATTTCTGTTCTAAGGCTCTAGATGAAATTCCAACGCTGTTTCAATCTTCGATGAATTTTCGATAAATCCGTTCTGTTGCGCTACTGCCAACTTTTAATTTTCAATTACCGCTTAACTTCTGATCACCGGGAATACCTTCGGCTAAGTCGCTTGTTGCTTATGAAACGATGATTCTCTCGAACATCAAGATTCAAGTTACTTTCACGGTATTACAACGTCTGAAAACTCCCAAACTCGCTGCATCGTCCGTGTCGCGAGCCCGTATATCTCGTTCTAACGCAACTAAATAAAACGTTTCTCACCTTCCACCAGCTTTTCTTCCTCGATCGTAGGATTCTTATTAAAGTCCTCGAATACCGGCGGATTGTCGTTCACGTTTTCAATAAAAATCTTCACTTGAGCGGTGTCGTTGTACACACCGTCGAAAGCTCTTACTGTCAGATTGTACTCCGTGATCTTCTCGTAATCCAGTGGCTTCTTCACGCGTATCTTGCCGGTGGTGTCCTCGATATAGAAACTGTCGTCGGTGTTGCCGAATATGATGCTGTAGGTAACCGGGCTGGCTGTGTCGGAATCAAGGGCCTTCACTTCGGTGACCGGCGCGTTGATATTGGCATTCTCGAGAATTGAATTCGCCGTGTAGACGGCTTGCGTGAAATGGGGTGCATTGTCGTTTTTATCCGCGATTTCGATGCGGAACACCTGCTGCCCCTTGTTGTGCTCGCCGGTTTTGAACAACGCGCTCGGCGAATTGTCCACGGCGATCACCTTCACGTTGTACGTGTCCTCCACCTCTCTGTCGAACGTGGTCAGTGTCGTGATGTTGCCGGTATACTTATCAATGGCGAAAAGATCGCGGAAGTTGTCCAATTCGTACGTGACCTGGCAGGAAGCATAAACGAGATGAGACGGCTGAGAGAGAATGCGCGAGCAGGTTTGCTGTCCGCGTTCCGCCACGCGGATAATTGCATTTTGCATGTGCTCTCGTTTCGTTTGAATATTAATTTCAAAGAGAATATTCATAAAGTTGATCGATATATCTTAGAAATGTAATTTCAACGTATTGATAAATATAATACGTTGGGAATACATCGATTTCAGAAAGTCACTTTCGCTGAACTAAATTCATAAAAGCGCAACCACCAAGAGAACAAAAGTGACTATTTTTATATAGTAAACGATATTAATTAACGGTATTTATATTATGATTAATCTATGACAGTAAGTGATATTAATCTGTAAGTATAATATAATTATAAAGAATATATTTTATTATATTTTACAATTATAATTAATAAGTAAACGAGATATATAACGATCAAACTTCGTTCAATGAGTCATTATGGTTTACAAGTGTACAAATACGAAGACTGGCAGAGTTACATTACTTTTTAATATAACTATAAATTTCATCTGTACAATTATGCAGTATATATATATAGTTTGACGAAGGTGAAGAAAGAGACGTACCTGATTGTGAGCGGAAGTTCCATCAGCATCGATCGCACGCACTTGCATTACCGGAACTCCCGGCGGCTCGTTCTCGAGCACGCTACCCTTCTTCATCTCGCGAAAAACTGGAATGTTGTCGTTTACGTCCAACACCTCGATGTCGATCACAGTCTCGGCAGCTAGCTGATACTTGTTCTGCACGCGCACGATCAATGTGTATATCGTGTTGCTCTCGTAGTCAAGATGCTGAGAGAGCTTGATGTCGGCAACATCCTTGTTTGATTCCAATCTGCAGAAAACATGGGATTGATTCACTCGTCTCGTGTAAATTAGAATCATGAGATACACGTGCGACTGCACTATAAAAATATACATGGCACAGGGACAATTAAATTCATAACACTACTTGGTTCAAAATCACCAATTCAGAATTTTTCATTTCCAATGATTTTTAGTAAGATATATGAACAGAAGCTTGTGCTCTTTATTGTATTGTAAGTTTGTCGGCAACATCCTTGTTTGATTCCAATCTGCAGAAAATATGGGATTGATTCACTCGTCTCGTGTAAATTAGAATCATGAGATACACGTGCGACTGCACTATAAAAATATACATGGCACAGGGACAATTAAATTCATAATACTACTTGGTTCAAAATCACCAATTCAGAATTTTTCATTTTCAATGATTTTTAGTAAAATATATAAACAGAAGCTTGTGCTGTTCGTTGCATTGTAAGTTTCATTTCTCTGCCACAAATTTTACACTTCGATCGTCGGTAGATCGGTCGCAAGTTCACCGGTGCTTCATTTTTCGCTCGCTTTGGAAAATTTAACATCTCGTCGAGTTAGTAATAATAGAATGAAAGCAGGAATAAAAAGTACGACCTTAATTCAGACACTGGACGCGGAAAAAATAAATTTCAATATTAAATATCTTGTACTTTCCCCAAATTGAAACGGACGAGAGTCGATCGATTCGAAAGAATTGGCGAGATAAGAATAACAATCTCGTGTCGCGAGACCGACAGTCGGGTGAAATTCGATTTACCTAAATGTGTTTCCCTTGTTGGTCTGCTCTGTTCTACCAGGAACCAGCTCGAACAGCAGACCGGTGTTGTCTCCGCTGTTCGAGACGGCCCTCAGTCGAACGATACTCGCGTCGAAGTCGCTGAAGTTTTCCTGCAATCGAATCGGCTCGGCGGGTCTCGGTAGGAAGGCTGGTGCCTTCTTGTGAGACTCCACCACTCGGATATCAAGATCGATCACGTTCGATTTCGGTATCTCGCCCTGATCCTCCGCTGTCGCTGTCATGCTGAACTTGTAGTCTGGATTTCTCTGCAAACATTCGGCAAACAATCGTTTCAAGTAATCGGACAGTCCGTTTTATTTTTATCTTTTTTTCATCGGACTTTCATAGAAAGTGAGATGATCGGCGCAATGCGGATAAATCTAGAAATTCACTTAACTCCTTGTTTTTTTACGACATCGAGTCATCATTTGACGACGTAAATTGCGATTTCGATTTAGAAGAGAGAGAGAGAGAGAGAGAGAGAGAGAGAGCAAATTGTAATTCTGCGAAATTTTAATTCGTAAAACTTGAATTTAATTCCTTCTAAAATCGAACGTCAGTAAGTATAAGTTCTAAATAAACGTTTCGATGTTTTACATTGAAAATAATATTACAATTACAATAAGTAATGCTTATGTAATATTGAGAAGAAAAGTGTAAAACAAGCGGTTGACAACGTTTTATATTCTAAAAATTTTGCGAACTTCCAATTTGACACCTTTAAAATGAAAATCTGTACATGATATTTCAAGTATTGAAGCTTCAAATTTGTTTATCTGTATATTAAATAGTCGGATTAAAATTATTTAAAATTTTGAAAAAAACTCAAATTCTCAATGTTATTTTTAAATCTTCAAAATTCTTAAACATTACTTAAAATTATTCAAAACTCACGATTATATCACTATATTTCAAGAGTATTAAAGTTTCAAACTTATTTATCTGTATATTTAACAATCGGGTGCAAAATTCCCAAAATCATTTTAAATTCTCAAATTCTCGAAAGAAATTCCAAAAATTCAAACCTCGCAATATTATATCACCGTACGATATTTCAAGACTATTAAAGCTTCAAACTTATTTATCTGTACATTTAACAATCGGGTGTAAAATTTCCAAGATCATTTAAAATCCTCAAAGTTCGACAGATTACCAAAATTCTCTCTCTGTCAAACGTCGCTTAAATATAACTGAAAACTACTTTCCGGAATCACCGGAAATCACCTGAAATTTCTAATTCGCGCCGCTGCGGCGGCGGATCTTCACACGCCCGAGTGACTGGAATTCGAAGGCCGGGTGAACGCGAACAATTAATTAATCGAAACCGAGTCCGAGAGTGAATTCACTCGGACCACGTGCACCACGTGTACGATGATATGTACTCACGTCGATGGTTTTGTTGAGGAATATCACGCCGGTGTTGCGATCTATTCGAAAGTACACTCCATCTTCGGGCCTTCTCGGCGACAGGCTGTAGTAGACGACGGAGTTGTTGCCGTCGTCGATGTCCGTGGCCGACACCCTCATCACCTCTCGTCCCAGGGGCAAATCTTGCGGCACCGACTCGGTGTACGCCTACGCCAGCGAGCACCATCGCCAAAAAAGCAAACAAACTTTTTTACTCGGCAACGTTCGTTTCTCGCACCGTCGCGAGTTTTTCGTGTTTTTCGAAATTTCTATTTTCGAAACCTGGTTTCGTTATATCCACCCTCGTTTCTTTTTTCTCCCCCTCGTCTAACACAAATCTACGTAGTGCATGCGACTTCAGGAAGACATGAACTAAACAAACGATGGCGATGAAACAAGCGGCGATACGAGCGGCAAAGGTTGGACAAAAGGTTCCTATAAGCGTCAAATGCACGTCGTGTGGTGGCCTCGTGGCAGATCGTTTACACATTCGTTCGTTGAATATTACAACCAGATATTATAATCTCAGGCAACGTTACAACGAGTTATCATCACCGATTAAAATAAAAAAAAAGGAAAAAAAATCATAGGATATTTGTATTGTATTTTTTTTTTTTTTTTTTTTTTGACTAAAATGATTTTTTGATTACAGATAACGAGCAATTTCTTTTATTGAGGGATTTATTTCGATTATTTGTAACTCTCTTTTGGCCGCTCTGCTTAATAGTTCCTCGATGAGGGAAAATTTGTTTCGATTGCATAACAGTTGTTGGTGAATCCTCTCTAATTTACATAAGAAAGTAAAACTCTACGGTTTTTGAAATATCAGTCGAATACAAAGCAATAATTTATACTTCTTTTTATAACGACTGAAACAGAGGTTACATTGGAATGGAAATAAATTTCACACGTCGATAGCCAGAATTAATTCTAATTAGAACTAGAACCGAATAGAATTTCGGCAACGAGAAATATTTTCGCTCACCTGTCATTAATCGAAATGAATTTTTTAATCGTGTAGTATTTTGAAGAATTCCTTTGCGTTTAATACCATGCACTTGAACAACAAACGAGTTTCAATTATTGTTACCGATTTTTTTTTTCAATTACCGATTTTCTTTTCTTTAAAAATTTCCGAGACAACTGTCATTATTTTTGGCCCCCTGTGTAACGCTATCACTATCTATCAAAGGAGAAGGTTACGCACAGAGAAAGTGAAATGCGATTTTAAAACGAAGTGAAACTTTCCTTCGCCACTAACGAACGCACCAATTATCGCGTCAGTGTTGTATTTTAAAGCGCCAAAGTTTCATAGAACGCGCATACAAAGAAACATGTGAAATATAATATACGCAGAAGTAATTGTCTCTTACCGAGGCCCGATTCTTTCGATTAAATTTTCGGAATAAAAATCAATACACTGTCTACGGTGTTTGTGCATTTTTGAATTTTCTACAAACTATTGAACATCGTTAATACGTGGGTCACGTGCCTCGCGATTTTCTGTACCTCGGAATGTATAAAATTTGCCTGCAGCAGAAAGTTACTGGATCCACGTAATTATACGCGAAATAGACTACGACCCGGCAATAAAATATAATATCTTTTACAACAGCTGCGGGAAATGTCCACTCTTAGCACCGATGCAGCTGTGAGGCTCTTTTCATCATGTTCAGACGATACTTGGCGCAGAAATGTACCACCATTGACGGAGGCAATCTCTCTTTTATAATTCTTCATACAATCAGCCGATGTCCGCGATAACTGGATCGTGCCGTTAATTAATAGAACACCGCATTTTCTTTTAGATAATTTTCATTTAGTGTAATTTTTATAATTGCCTCGTTGCCCCTGTCGCGATAGAATAAGCGATTCTATTCTAATCCAGTGTTTTGTGAATAATGTGTCTTGTTATACTTTCATCCCCTTTTGAACAGAAAACTCGAGATTCGTGGATAATAAAGTAATCGGCAGTTATTACAGGCTCGGAACATGATCGATGTTGCAAAGCCCTTACGCTCTGCATCTCTCTTTAATGAATTACTTACCGAACGAAAATTAACAATCGATTGCATAAAAATCTTTCCTCGTAATCGAGCTCGTAATCGACGATTTAATTGAATAAGTTTTTTGTAACTCGTATATTTGTGTAACATAATGAATATACTTCGCTTGAAAGAGTCGAGATTGACATTGAGCAAAAATTCGAGAATATGAATATTGATTAACTCCATAAAAAAAAAAAAAAAAAATAAAGGAATTGATAAAATACGCTCCTTTTTAAAAACTAAAAGCTTTCATAGCTTTATCAAGACACAAATACTACATCCTTGGATGTGATCACGAATTTATTTATTTACGGCGAAAAAAAATTGTTGTCGTTTAGTCGTCAGTTGCTAAACCTAATTATTGTTAAATATAAAGAATTTCAGCGATCGATCAAATGCTCTTGCGCCAGAATTGAAAACAAAAAGAGAAAAATTCGCGAAACGAAGCTAACCGCTTTAACTCGTGTATTACCGGAAAGTATACAGGAAAATAGAAATATTCTTTTTCTTTTCCATTGCATTGTCAACAAAGTTGCATTTGACGCACATTTGATTGAACGCGAGCATTTAACGCCTACGAGAGAGTATTCCACCTTTAAGATCGTTCGGGATCTACGACCGCGCCGTTCGGATCGCGCAAGCGATAATTAATCCACTGCGTAACAAAAAACAGAACGTATTCGCATTCGCATTTCCACAAAGAAAAAAACAGGAGAACACAGAGATCAAAAACAAAGAGACAGAAACAGAGAGAAAGAGAGAGAGAGAGAGAGAGAGAGAGAGAGAAGAAAATAAAAAACATCGAAATACATGTATACACCGGGCAAAATTCGAGACCAACCTTCCATACGTATCCACGAAAGACCTGGGTTTGAAAAAAAAAAAAGAAAAAAAAAGGAGAAAGAAAAGAATCGAAGCAAGAGGTGTGATTAGTGTAGCACAGTCGTATCGTACGTAAAAGCGTAAAAGAAAGTTTTTAGCCGCCGCGTTCGTTTCTGGACGAAACCAGAGAAAACCGTAACGCCGCGTTACACGGGGAAATTCGATTGGTCCGTAAAAAAAATGCGTACAAAGGAAAATCGGAATCGTGCGGTATTTCCGGGAACCGTATATGCGGTAACGACAGTTTCCGTTGGCACGCAGAGCGAGGATGAAGACGCGACGAACGCGATGGAAAATCATATTTGGACGTACACCCCCGTTTTCCCGAGTATTGGGACGCTTGCAAATGCGGAAAAATCAATATATAATTCTCGTAAATACTTGGAGAAACTGGAACATTGATTTATTATCGTTTATTGGATTGATGAATTTTCGATATATGTAGGTAAAATTAAATTACTTTTATACGCGAGAACATCGACGTCTGAGATCAATCCGTCAGATTCGAAGATGCAGAAAGAGCCAACGAAATATACAGAGCAAATCAACGAGATCTAACGAAATTTTGCGAAAGCCGAATTACACGGAACAAATATAGCGACCGAAATTTTTGAAGAGCTTCCTTCCAAAAACTGAATAGAAAAATAATAGGATCGATTTAGGATGCATTTTGAAACTCCAATCTCCTTCTCTGAGTCTCTTCTTCTGTAATCCGTCACATTTTTCATATATCATCATCCAAAATGCACGTATAGTGCTTACATGTAATAAAAAAAGATTTTCATCTGTTTTAAACTTAGAATTCCTTTAACCTCTTGATCGCCGTGCGCGCATCAGTACGCGCCAATCCCTATACCCTAGATAAAAGCGGAATTAATTTCGATTTCTTTACAGTGACGTATAGAATCATTTTCTATCGCTAAAAAAAATCGAAAAAAAAATATATATATGTTCTGTTTGGATTTATTCGAAAAAAAGGGCAAGAAACAAAATTCGCGTGCGAAAACTGTAAAATTCCACTCTGTCCAACTATTTGTTTCGAAGCATATCACACCATAAATAAATAGTAGTTTCATTGTGTACAATATATATATGTGTGTTTTTTAGACTATAAATTTATAACATTTCAAATTTAACAAACATGCATATAACTTTTTCAATATTTAGTATTTGATCTATAGTGTGGCAATCCTAGTGAAAATCAAGTGTTTTTTTTTTTTGTGTGTAAATTATATCCTAATTGCCAATTATGTAAGTGAAAGATATTTAAATTATTTATTTATTAGTAAAAGTACGTTTTTCTTAAAATTGAAAATACGCGGCTGATGCGCGGTTTTTAACCCTAATTGACTGCCAGGCAAATTTAGAGCATCTTGACCTGGGAGGCAAAATTTTATTTTAAAGAAAACATGAAATTTTCCAAAATATAATAATACTAAGTTACAGATTTAGTATTGAAATGGCATTTACAGTAATTTTTATTGAAAAAATAAAGGTCGTAGCTGGCGTCACTGAATAAGATTTCTGTGCTGCCCGCCGCTTACGAGATATCACGTAGTGTTTTTGCTTTTTTTTCAATAAAAATTGTAACAAACAGAGACATTTTCTTTTCGTTTCGTTTGATTTTACAAACTTGTCTCCTAATTTCATCTGGCGACAGTCAATAATACAGGTAATGATTATCACTAGGGAAAAACCTATAAGGCAACGGTATCTACAAAGAGTTGTAAAGTAATAACAAAAAGTAGTAATAACAAAAGTATTTTTGTCCAGTGTGCCCCAGCAAGCCAGCTCTCTGCGTTGATCCTTGCTTCAAAGCTTATCATACACAGTCACAACAATAAAAATATTTTAATTTTAGTAATACATGTTATGGCCGAATAGTCTAAGTTATTATTTTTATAATAAAAAGTGATACTAAATATTTTATACGCTATATTAAATTTTTATTCATCCTTTCTAATAATTCCTAATACTCCAATTGCAATAATCAATCTAAACTTGTAGCGCAGACTACGAGATATCCCGTAGTCGGCAGTTTTCGTACATACGCTTACTACGAGATATATCTCGTAGTTGGCAGTCAATGTCAAGTTAAAATACGCGGCGATCTGATGCGCGATCAGGGCGCCTGAAAAAAAATGCGGGCGACCAAGAGGTTGATTCGGGCCATGATTTGAAAAGCTCATTTTATTAATCTACCTTTTAACTCTGACGATAATAATTTCGTAAAAAATTTCGTCTCACATTTCTTCGACGAATGACGAATTGCAGATCGATCGATTGAGATCGTGCCGCTCAACGATCTCAGCTAATAACCTAGGTTCCGTGTAAAAGCAGCAAATGCCCGGATACTTCTACGAACGAGGGTGCACGTAGACACATGGACGAATAGAGTAACCCACAAGAGGGGTCTCGAATCGAAACGAAGAGTGTGTTCACTGATTGTGAGACAGTCACACGTCACGTACCACTTTGTCGAAAACCGGCGCATTGTCGTTCACGTCCTCGATGGTGACTTTGAACGTGCACACGTCGTCGAGTTGCGGCCTGCCGTTGTCGGTCGCCAACACGGTCAGGTAGGCTTCTTTCTCACGAGCTGGCTCGTCCCTGTCCAACACCTGCGTCGTCCTGATCAACCCGGTCCTGTTGTTGATCTCGAATTTTAGCTTCTCGCCAGGGGCTGTGACGAAACTGTACGTGATCGTGCCTGCGCAAACGTGGAACGCGTTACAGTGTGTTTGAATTTTTGCATTTCCTTTTTGCCAAAGCGTTTCCCCCTTGAATCTGATTCTCGTTCCAAGTAGATTTTTCACTTTTACCGTGAAAGGGTGAATTTGCAGAGAATTCCAAGCTCAGGATTCTAATAGATGAAAATCGTGAATAACGCGGAACTTCATTGTGTATCGCGTGCTGATGCGATAAGTGTAAATTTATTGTTCCAAAGTGTTCAACACGAAGGTGGTAAGTATAATGAAATACAAAGAATAGAAACGCAGAATGTTGGTATTGTTGTTTAACTTTGAAAATTACTGGTTACAAGAAAATGAATGTCTGTTGCCATATTCGTCGATTCAAGAAAGATTTAAAAAAGATATCATTCGAAAGTTTCATATCATTAAAAACTTAATTCCATATGTAACAGAAATTCAGGAATTACGTAAAAAGATTCGAAAGCACTAGAAACTGTACAAAATATCATGCAAAAGTGTTTTTTTAATTTATTTATTCATCTGTATAAAAAGTATTTTCATTTATTTATGCAAAAAAAGTATTTCTCGTACTTGACTCTTTACACAACAAATAATGATAATTGAATCAACGAATGTTGATTTTATTCTAATGCGGTACGATGCTATTGTATAAGTATTTGAATCTCTAATGGGCGGGCAAAGGAGCATAAGTGAGAATTGATAGTTTCGCAGAGAAGTAATCACTTCCTACTAAAATAAACCCGTAACTTTTCCTATTATTTAAAATTAATAAAATTAGTTCTCTCTTCTTTGATTTTTCTATTAAAAAAAAAAAAAAAGAAAAAATAGGTGAGAAGAAATTTTTGGCCCATCCTGTATTTACAATTGTGGTCCACGAGAGATGATGAAATATATCTCGTCCCATTGTACTTCAAAATACATACATGTTCTTTTTTTCTTTTTCTTTTTCTTAATAATGAGCTACGTTATTTTGATCGAATCTGAGCTATACACTTTCATCGGAGAAAATCAGAGAAATATTTTCGATAAGTCACCGTATAGTTAGTTACTGATCGATGAAAGCAATTCGCAGAAAGTATCTCGATACGTACCTCCATCGTCAGGATGATCCCTGTCCTCGGCGTGCACTTTAATCACCACTGTACCTACTGGCTCCTCCTCTTTCACTATCGGCGCGTAATTCGTGCAGTTCGAAAACACCGGTTTGTGATTGTGATTTTCATCCTGTTGCATCTGTGGAACGTGTGCGATTTCGATCATTCGTTTAACAATGTCACGCGAAACAAGTAGAATCGCGGAGATATTTGTCAACCCTTTAACTGCGTACGACGAGTTAACTCGTCATCGCAAAGATGCTTTTCAGCACGTGAGACGAGGATACCTCGTCGTGGAACTTTGAAAGTGACGCACGTAGATTTAAACGCAATCGATCGGTCTTTTTTTGTTCTTTTTTTTTTTTTTCTTTTTTTGAGTGCGCTTTTGGTTAAGTTAGCTCCGCAGTTAAAGGGTTAACCCTTTGCATCCCTTTGTCGAATGTGACGTCAGTTTTTATCACAGGAGCTCTTACGTTGAGTCACACTCGATATTTTTAAATTTCCAGTTAAATTGTCTCTCCCTTCCTCCCCCCTCCCAAAAAAAATAATTGAAAAATAATTTGAAGTGCAAAGGAGTTAAAGAAGAAGAATTTGCAACGAAACATTTAGTTTCTTTAATTTTTCATCGAAGCGAATATTTTCGAGAAAGCTAAACTATCGAAATGAAACATCCATTTCGTACCGTATAAACTCGAGGAGAGAGAGAGAGAGAGAGAGAGAGAGAGAGAGAGAAATCCCGTTAGAGTATTTCTGACAAAAAATAAAAAAAAAATCACACACGGAGCATGGACAAGCGCTACTATTTTTTCGTTCAAAACCCTCGACAAGAGACGAGAGTTCTTGATTCCTACAATCGAACTTTTCCAACGAACCTTTCAATTAATTATCGAACATTCTGCAAACATTTCCACGTGTCGAAAGTTCGAGAGAGAGAGAGAGAGAGGGGAGCCGAGGAGGAGATAAAGAGTGATCGAGAAAGCACTTACCGAAAATTCTTCGTCGTTGGAGAACTGCGATCTCGCGTCCAAATGTCTCGAGTGCCTCAACCTCGTCCCGTTGGCTGAAACAAGCAAACGATAAAATGAAATCGGGATCGGTATCGGCGCGACCTCGCGATCTTATATTTTTTCCATCGAGCCACGCTCCTTTTCACCGCGGTGTTTCCGTTTCCTCCGCGCCGCTGTGTGTACGTGCGTACGTACGCGCGAACATGGCCCCGTAAAAGCTTTCGATTTTACGCGGTAACACGCGCCATTCCAAGAGCTACGCCGGAGAGAGAGAGAGAGAGAGAGAGAAAGAGAGAGAACGATAAATAATTGAAGGGAAGTCGAATCGACGTCGCGCTTTCCCTTCAAACCATCTAATAATTATTTCAGCTTCCGTCTCTCCTCTTACTTTTGTTCCTTCTCTCCTTTTCATTTCATAGTCTTTTCTTCTTTTCATTTCTTCAGTCGCCTGCCGTTGAAACCGGTTTCTAAACCTAACCTAACAATAGCTTTCGGTCGATTTATTACACTGTATTACACGGACTAAAATGCCAGTGGTCAAAACTGGCCGAAACTTTGCTTCTTCGTGGTGTGAAAAAACTTTTATCACATCACTGACCATTTCGTTCCGTGGAATTACTATTAGAGGTGACCATGAATAATGTCGGTTTTGTTTTTCTCTCGAATTTAATAAACGTTGCCATTTAACGACAATAATGTAACTTATTATATAACCTATGTTCTAGTTGAATATATTGACATTTTTTGTGAGAAATTTCACGTTTCAACAGAGCGTGAATTCTTCGCGTATGATTTTCACGAACGTTTCCGTTCATCAGGTGGTGATTGATTCGATCAGACATATATCATCGTATTTCGTCATTCAATTCTTTAACTGATCGACGACGAGTCAGCGAAGGTTGGAAAAACCTTGGAAGTTCCACGACGCGGTGTAAATCGTCTTCTGAAGAAACATTTTCCAATAATGAGTTAACTCGTCATCCCCTTGAATTAACTTTCCAAGTCCTTCTGTCGGTTCAGGAAAAACTTTTTTAATCTGACTTGTAACGGGGAAATTTAAAAAAAAAAAAAGAATCCGAAGATGAAAAAGTTTGTCGAATTAGACTTGGCGGTAATAATCGTCGGCTTTTATCACTGCACGTTGGCTATTGAATTTGATCCTGATCGTTGCAGACGTGCGTCGTCCTGTCAAAAATAAGCAAGTGTTTCTCTGTCGTCGCCGAGTTTCTGTGAAACTGCATTAAATATCTGGCGTCGGAAACCATCGAAAAGTTTCGAACGATTTACGATTGAAATCCTTTTGGGATTGTCGGTTTGGGAAACACGAAAAATATCGTTGGAAAACGACGACGAGTGAATCCGAATGGAACTTCCTCCTCCGGATTTTTTTCGTTTCGAGAAATTCGATTTTTGCGCCCGGTTTCGAAACGTTCACTGACAATCGTTTCATCTCCTTTCCTGTTCGTAACTATCGTAAACGAAAATTTAGATAAAATTACTAGAATCTTATCGAATCTTCAATTATTGTCATTATATGCTTGCTGTATTGTTCTAGGCTTTGCAAATAATTCCAACAAATTTCCATCAATTTTACTGCGTCGGATCGCAAGATCGACGCAGATTTTTTTTTATTCGATGTAATTTCGACTGCAATGAAACATTCTTTTTTTTTTAGTGAAATTCCTACGAAATCGCTAGTTTCGATTGCAACATAAAATCCCTCATTAGTCATTTCGATCGCAACGTAGAATTCTAATCGAATCCACGTTTACCACATTTCGAGGTAACGAGATTTGAAGTTACGTCTCTTTCATAAATTTCGAACGCTGCTCCTTTTCCATTTCCATCGATTTCTGACGGGATAGGATTTGCAATCCGTGTACATTAAATCAATCTCCAAAGACTAGAACTATAATCAACGACAATGACAATAATAATCAATGTTAATTCAATTTCAACCGAAATGTAACATACAGGCCTCTTATCCGAGGTCGCCATTTAATTAGTTCACTGGTTTCGATTATAATATAAAATTCTTATTAGTAGTTCTAACTGCGTTAGAAAATTAAAATATCACTCAAAAGTGATCTTTCGACCGCAATAAAGAATTCTAATCGAACGATGACCTCGGGGGATCATTCACCACATTCCGAGATAACGACATTTAAAGTTGAATTTTCTTCCATAAGAAGAATACAAGCTAGTGTTTACTTTCTATTTGCATCGAATATTTCTAGCCCGCTAAATCAATCTCCAAATAACAAAATCATAATCACGATATTGTTAATTCAATTTCAACGTCTTCCAAATCGTCTTCCGAAAGTCACTATTTAATGATCACTGTTCCGCGATAAAAAAAAAAAAACATTCTTACCAGTCACTATTACTAATTATATGCAATAAAATTCTTCGCCAATCAGCATTGTAACTGCATTGTAAAATTCTTCTATCGATCGACGATAGGTATTCCGACTGCGATATAAAAATTCTAATTTCATTCAATTCCAGTCGCTAGTTTCGATCACTCGTGACATTATAAAAATTCATGCTAGTCGATAGTGTGTGTGTATATATAGTTTCGACTCGTGTATAGTTTCCTTCGACGTCGACGTCGTGAACGATCGAACGACAGACGAAAAGATGAAAAGCTGTGAGTCAGCCAACGACAACGACGACTCACGTATTGGCTGAGCGAAACTGTAAGCGGCACGCTAATCTCCCTCGTGGTGACTAGCCTCCTTTTGCTACGCTGGGGGTTAACCTAGATTTCGATCGAGTTCACAGGGTCGTGTCCAGAACGGACACGCGTCCGCAACTTTCTTCCCAGTTGCGATGAATTCGCTCCGAGACCGATAACGGATGCGATCGATCGAAGGGAATCTCTGTTTTGCAACCGGTTTCCGCAACGATTATCGCCGGATGCTTTTGTTTCATTCACTGGCCATTGGATCGTTGCGGATGAAATTCTAGGAAATTTTTTCCAACTTTTTTAACGGGCTATAACTCTTGCGAGTACGTAGTACGATGGACTGTCGTTGTATAACAGTTGCAATTCGTACAACGCGACGAAAAAAATTGCGGCTGGTGCTCGCGCAACGCGATAAACAGTCTCGTTTTAAATAAATTCTGACATGTTTTTTTTCTTTTTTTTTTTTGACAGCTTTCGAAACATTTTTCTTATTAATTAGGCATTAACGTGTCTTTCGCGCGAATAAAATTAATAAAGATCTGACGTTGGATGTTACAGCTCGTATTTTAATTTTATACTTTTTTTTTTTTCATTATTTAAAGTCGCATCAACAGCTTGCATGGGTTGTTAGCGACTTGAAACTAAATCTTACGATTTATTAGAAGGTGTTTTAGGATTGATTCTTTATCTTTTGGATTGTCATTCAATCTTCTTTTTTTTTGTCTATTCACGGTGTATTTTTTACACTGGACAATAATATGCTCCACTGTCAGGTGAACTTTATAAAAATTACAAATTTGGGAATCTTCTTTGTTAAGGGGATATCGATGAGTTTTGTATGGTATATGAAAACAAGCGTATTGTTTTCAATAATGCACGTCTCATACGACGAAAAATGTATCCTGGCAGCAATTAAAATTAACAGGTTTCTTTGATATCTAAAAGAAATTCTAGAATTTTGATAGAAAGAAGCGTCATACTTAGGAAATAGGGTTCTCGTGGAATCTGTATAATAAAAGTATCATGGGAACAAGTTGTTTGAAAATATTTAAAAATCCATTTTTCGTGTACCATTCAGTGAACAGCATACAGTGTCAATATTTGATACAAATATCGAGAACCATTTTAATATCGATGAACAAATTATTTAATCCTTTTCGACAGAAAAATTTTTACAAGTTCTACATTCCGTCTGAAATTTTTTATTTTTAGGAACGTTTTATTTATCTGTTCTCGGGACTTGAAATGAAAGTAAGAACATTTTCGATCATCAAAAGTTCCTCATCTTTTTCAATTCTTGATTTAGATTGATACATTGTACAGGAAATGTGCAATAATTGAAATAATAACAACGAAGATGACTGTGCAAAAATTACGATGCATTGTCTTGGAACACGTGACCAAAAAAAAAAAAAAATAGGTGTAGAAAATTTCAAAAACTAGAATGC
The DNA here is from genome assembly GCA_032399595.1 of Tetragonula carbonaria. Lineage (NCBI taxonomy): Eukaryota > Metazoa > Arthropoda > Insecta > Hymenoptera > Apidae > Tetragonula > Tetragonula carbonaria. Next base: position 7,089,027 of record JAUCRC010000008.1, read on the forward strand.
GAATTTCATGCATTTTAAATTTTTATAAACGTCGCTATACAGTACACGTCACGTAAAAAGAATTTTAAATTTTATCTACTATGTATTATAATACATTCTGCTTTGGATATTTTACATGGGTATTTTTTTTTTTTTTGCATGTTATATGCATTTCCGTGCATAAATTTTCACCGCTGCCACTTTTTCATAAATCCATAAAATCTGTATTCTAACAATAACACGTATTCAACGTAGTAACACATATTCAACGAATCATCTAAAATCGTCAACTGGTCGAAATGCCGGAACTCTTTGAAGAACATATTTTTTCCCTGTTAACGTGAGATTAACTTTTTGCCCTCGGAAACATTTTTTATATCACCTACCAACAATTTATTCACTTGAAATAAAATGCTATAGGACTAGAAATAATCATCCTGTTTAAATGATATTTAGCATGAAATTTTGTTGATTATAATTCTCTAATGTGCGACCTCGTTTAAAGAAATCATCAAACATAATATACATAATTTCAATTTGTCTGAAAAATTTCCTTCGCCATTTCATAAAAAACTTTTGCAAGAAGCAATAACAAGTTTACTTTGATGTGAATTATCTGGAATTATTCGAATAATAATTTTTCAACTCGCGACTGCCTTTATCCTCAAGAATTTCTTCTCTTGAAAGAAGACGTTGTTACATTACATCGCGCGTTACATTACGCCACGCCTACGTTCAATTGCAATGATTCAGCAATTATAAAAAAAAATTTTATAATTCCAGCTGCTAGCTAAATTTAACCTCTATGTGAACAGTTAATTTACGTCTTGTAAAGAAGCTGTATCTCCATTCGCGAAAATAGTTATTCCTTGAAATTTCTGAAATGCTGAACTCAATTCTCTTTCGCCGAAGACCAAAATCAAATGAAATTAAATTGAATGAAATTTATTGTAACCGAATTAAAAAATGAAGAGGTGAAGTGTGATGTCCCTTTGCAGGAGACAGTCGAGCGCAAAGTGTTGAAGATTACAACATTTGTCAAAGTGACAACAGCTTGCAGGCGATTCCCTCGCGATCGTGGAAAAAACCACCCCTACGTGTTTCCAGAATCCGTGGCTTCCTCGTCGGCAAAGTTAAAGTGAAAGACGACGATGAAGCTCGAACACGTCTAAACTATTTCCGGTCGTTCGAATCGCGCCGGTTTCGACGCCGATAATGTAAGTACTTGATTCGATTATCGTCCCGCTTCCGTCGTGTTCAAAACACGCTCGGCGCGCGTAATCGGCCGCGTCTTTCCGAAACTCGGGGCAGAAACGCGGCGGTGGTGTAACGAGGGCGACGCCCGATGCAATCTGCGAGTCTTCGAGAACACGAGAAAGATCGTGTCCGTTCTCCACTCGTTCGGGTGAAGACGTTGCTCCGAATTAACGGATATAAACGACGAATTACAGGAGTCTTCGCTTAACCCACCAACTCCCGGAGTCGCAAGCTACGCTCCGTGTCGACGCTTGCTTCAAACTCTCGAACTTCAACTCTCCCTCCTCTCCCCGCCACTCTGATTTAACATTAAACGTGCCAAGCGGAATCCAAATGACTCCTTTTTCAAAATTTACTTTAATTTAAAAAAAATCGTACATTCTTACGTTGTTACTTCGTTCGTTAATCCGATTTTTCGTAAATTCTTATATTATCTGATTATTCAATTTCTCGCTTTCTGTTGTTTCTCTTAGCTTATTTCTTTTTACCGAGGAAAATTCTTTGCATACCTTATGTACCGCGAGGCGTACGTAAGACCCCTTACGAAATTTATTTTTCTGACTGAATTTATATAAATCAAAAAAAGTTACTATACTAAGTTCGAGACATAATACGCGTGAAAACCAAAAACAATAGAAAGCGAACAACCGAAACAATTAGTTATTATAATAAGACTAAATTTACTGTGCACGTATTCTTCAATATCCTGAATTTAGCTGGAATCAATGCATGGATACTCTATCGGGAAATAACTCGAATGAAAGATATCAAGACAGCGTTTTCCTGTTGCAATTAGCAGATGAACTCAGTCACAGAGTATCACGAATTTCTTGAAGAAGTAAAAGAAAACCTACAACAAGGAACATCAAGCAGCCGAAGCAATATTTCCCAATCACGAAGAAAATGTCAAATAAGATTGTGCACGGGTAATAAAACCACTCAAACTTGCATAATTTGCAAAAAACTTGTCTGCGGAAAATGTACGAAGGGGAAACCAGTCATATGTAAAAAGTGCAATTAATTGATTATTTTTTTTTATTCAAATAAAAACATATGTTTGATTGTTTTGTTAGAAATCAAAAGTTATGTCCTTTAATTATTTCCTTTAACAAATTAAGAATTTCTTTCTAAAGATCAACGTTTATTGACCTCTTGTGGTAAGTTAGGTATATGTAAAATGCCGGTACGTTTAGCGTCAATATGTAACATTTGGCGCACAACACATTTCAGCTGAAAGAATCTCGCCGTTGATATGCAAATCATTCAAGAATGGTATTCAAGGTGACTAATTTGTTTCATTGGATTTGCAAATGGCGGAGGCTCCCTCGAGAGCCTGAGCGGGGATTCTTCGAAAATCGCACAAGCCTGAGAGAGCGTCAGCATTATAGATTCCCATTTTAAGGGCAAATTCCCGAAACATTTATTCGTTCGTCGTGAATCACATTCGGGTCTGATATTTGATGTTCAAAAGTCGGGCCGTTTATTATCGGGAAGTGTTTTTAAATCGAAGTATTCGAGGATTCCTCCTTCAGAATTCAACTGTGCTACGAGAAACTGAGACGTTGCCGGAGAAATTGCTGGAAGAAAATTGAGAGAAGAGAAGATTTTCTCGTGACGTTCCCCTTGTTTTCGATTGTTGCGCCTTTATAATTGCAAGTCTTGCGTAAGTACATAATATTAAAAGTTTCTCGCGAGGGGCACTGCGCATAAGAAGCACGCTTTAGAAATTTACGCAGTGGCTGGACGTTCTACGAAGTTAAAAATAATCTGAATAATCTTTTCACGCAGTGTACGGGAAGCTTCTGTTTTTTTACACTCGCAAGTGCAAACGTATGAACAGAATGCTCTTTATGCTCTTTATTACAGTTACAAGTTTCGCACTTTATTCGTCTAGTCCCAGAGTTAACATTGCTTCACAAGCTTTACACTTTATTCCAGTTCTGCGATCAACATTGTAAAACTAACTATTTTATAACGTTGCTTTATGCTTTCGTCGTCATTTGAAGGAATCATTGAAAAAACAACAGAGTTGGATACTTCAAGTTTGGTACTTTGCCCGTTTATTGTCTGGAGATTAAACGAAGCGTGCAGAAACTTGTTAATGAAAGTGTTTCGTTGCATTCACGAAAAAATTTCCGAACAGTTCGTACGTAGATAGATTTGGCAGACATTAATGTTTTTAAATAAATTTCGTGGATATTAATGTCTTTAGCTTCAAAGCAACGAGGTACGATATACAGGTCTCCTTGTAACTATGTAAGATGTGATTCTATGTGAAAAAAAAAAGAGCCCAAAAGAAAGAATAAAACTTTTTCGTTAGGACAAGTTCGAAAATTTGTCGAGTATACGAGAATTCTACGCGCGAAATGCAAGTAAAAATAAAATTTTTTTTAATTTCCAAGAAAGTAGACTCCGAATACATTTCATAAAAATTTGCCTCGACACGCGTGCATTTGATAAGCCCTCAAAAACTCGACTTTCTTCGAAAACAAGGCATCTTACGCAAAAATTTTATTTTACATTTTTCACTTACTTTCGCACGGTATTAACCCTGTTTAATAATTCTTTTCTGTCACGTCTAGAATTGAATCTAAATTCAAGTGCACTCGAAGATTTCCTCGAAGACGAAGGTTTCAGTGAAAACATTTTATTCCCTCTTTTTTCCCCACTTTTCTTTTTATTTTTCACGTAGAATCACCTCCTACTACTCGATTGTTACGGGACGCCCTGTACACACCAATTTTATATCTTTCAAGAGGTTGGATGTTAAGGGGTTAAATTTTAATAAATCAGAGGGTTTACTGTAATCCTCGCGAAACGACCAGCAATTTTATGCAAGAGTTGCTGTCGAACTCCTCGACAAGCGGAAAGATTAGATCCTAGGAAGAGAGAAAGATGCAATATTCTACGGTATTATTCCCGGTTATATTTATTCCTGGTCTTTGTTGATAGATTTAGGTTACACCTAGTTCGACACGGAAAGTTGGCGGATTGTCGAATTTTAGACGAAATAAACACGGAAATGAGTGCCAATCAATCGGAAAATTTAACATCGGCCCATAAATAGAATGGAGTCCGATATAAGCAGTTCCGAAAATTTCGTAAATTTATAATGCTTTGAGAGTACCGAGTAATGGAAAATAATAGGATTAGGTCATTTAAATTCGGATCTAAGTATATTTAAATATAGGTATTAAGATTAAGAATCATTCACAAAAGTGGCGAAAAGTAATTCTGCAGAATTATTTCGAGATAAAAGACACGACGTTTCGGGTCATATTCGACATATATCGTATTTTTATACTTCATTGTTCGTCCCATTTGCTACATCGAACTCTCTCGATTTCGGTTTTTTTTTTCAAATCTCCGATTACTAACAATTACTTTAACTCTTGGCCGTATATTTCATTACGATCGACACTCTTATATCATTCTGAAAATATGTAATTTCCATGTAATAATTATATAGCACGATTTGATAAATTCAATAAACCCTCGAGCACATTGTTTTCCATCGCGCTGTTTCTGTATTCTTGAATTTCGCCGCATGGATTTCGATCGGAACCCGGAAAACCAATAAAACACGTGCTATAGGAGGGCATTCGGTAAGCATTTGGAACTAAGAACTATGCGTTTTATTATTCCCTGAAAGGAAACGTAGGAAAATTTCTCGACGATGAGAAAGCATGAAAAACCACGTCTTTACACTAGAACTACCGACAGTTAAGACGAAATTATTTCTACCAAAATTCTTTTGATTTCTAATAAATAAAAATAAAATAAAACTCATTATATTATTTTTTTAGTTATCACTGTAAAAGTCATTGCATCATTGTGGGGGGAAAAATTGTAACATGAAATAGAAATTTTAAAATAAAATTGTAAAACCAGTCATTTTGACTGATGTGGTGGTTCTAGTGTTAAACGACGCAAAGAGCGCAATAGCAATTCCCTTATGAGAGAATTATTCTACACTCCCCCTAAAAATTACGACACTTTTATCTCTAATATTCACGAATTATCGTGTGTATATGTTCTCTAATATAATATAATAATATAGTAATATAGCAATATACAATATATTTTAACATATCAGGTTGGCCAAGAAATAATTGCGTTTTTTTCTTTCTAACAGATGGACATACGTGTGCATCTTAAAATATATTTCAAACCGCAGGTTCATTGTGCAGTCTGACACCTGACTGTTCAAGCTTGTTTTAGGAAAATAAAAAAATACACGATCTCGTCGACAATTGTTTGTTTCACGCCGATTTCAAAACAGAAACTCGAAAAGGAACGTTTTCGTTGTATTTTCGCTGCGCTGCTTCCGAAAAGGAAGAAAAAAAAAAAACTCGTGCAAACTCGTAGAAAAAACTGTATCAGAATTAGTTTGCTATTTTTATGGATGACGATATCGAAATTCGTTCTTGAAACTATTCTCCGTCGAGAAGGTGAGAATTTGATTTTGAACGTGGAAATCGTGAACTTGGCTGAAACATGGCGCGAAAGATAAAACGAATAGTCCAACGAAATAGTAAATATATTAATAATATAATAAATATAATAATAAATATATTAAAGTTTGCAATTAATAAAGTCTAAGTTTTCTCATGAAAAATTCGCTTTTCATTTACAGACTCGTAGAAAAAAAATGCAGTTATTTTTTGATCAACTTAACATTAGCAGAGCTTTTACTGCATAAAGTATGTTTCATATTTATTGCATTTAATTATATTTAATTATATCTGTTGTAGATACAACAATTTATAATGCACACTGCATATTGTGTGTGCAATTTACACAACTTATATCATGAATATACGATTTATATTTATCGTACCATTTTTATTATACAAACATAACACTTGTTTGAGCGGTGTAGTGTCTGTGACACGGTTCCATCGACAACGAGATCCGTCTTTTTCTATTTTTCGTTCCCCGCTTTTCTTCGTTGTCCTCCCCCTTCCCCCCCTCCCAATTTTCCAGCTTCCCGGTTATTCTGGTTTTTTTTCGATTCCCTTCAGTCTTTTTTCCTTTCGATTTTTCAAACGTTTGAAAAAGAAGAGTTTTGACGATAACCTTTCGCCGATTCGCGCGAGGACGTTTAATTGGCCCCGAGCGACGAACGTTCGCTCAACCTCTTAGCTGTGGCGCCGCTTTTAAAAGTGTGTGGCCACCATTTTGTCGCTAAAACGACGCGATGACGATTACACTCGTCAAAGTCGAGCAGAGTATGTGTACAGATTGTGTGTAAAATTGAATTAAATTACAAGGGAACAACACGTTCTACTACAATGACACTAGTCTTTTTTCTGAAAAATCAATGATTTTATTTATTGTTTGACTTAATTAATTAATCAGTTAATTAACATCCCCTCCGTATTTCAAAATAAGTTTCATTTCACAAATGATAGCTACCTTTGGCAAAACTTTGGTAGCTTTCAATCGTTTCCTCCTTTGTGAAGTACAGTGGATTCCGTACGTTCTAAATTCTTCTCGAAAACGTCTCTGTTTGTATTTGCGCGGCATTCAACAATTTCGCTCAATTGTTACTTACTGTGTACTCAATACAATGAAAGTACAGTTATTTTAGAACGGATGGAGTAGCTAATAATAATTAACGTTAATAGCAAGAAAATATTTAGAAATGATGCAAAAAGAACTGGTCGAGTCTAGTCTTAAGATATTCTACAATATCTATCTAAAATTTACAAAAAGTTCAATTCAAGCAACAAATTGTGATTATTATTTTGTATTATTGTAATTATTATTGTAATTACTTTTCTCGCACGACGAGTGTACTCGTCGTTCACAGCTAAGAGATTATACTCGTCAAAGTATCGCGGAGTATCTGCAGCTGCTGTAAAATTGAATTAAATTACAAAGAAATAACACTAGGTAGGTTTTTTCTTTTTTCTTTTTTTTTTTTTTTTTTTTTTGAAAAATCAATCGTTTGTTCGCAGAACGCCGGCTTCGCTGGGGCGACAGACGATTGTCGATTGCAGCGAGTGGGGGGCATTGTCTCGTTACCCGCGATCGTCCATCGTCCGCCGACGACAATGTTCCACCGCGGATGCATTTTCTATTAGGACAATTACCGACGACGGTGTGCGCGCCAGTCAGCCAGGTGATTTCATTTTCGGGATTAACGGAGTGTGCTACCGATCATCGTGCTTGTCGATTAAATTTTCATTAACTGAACGCGCGTGTCCGCCGCTCGTTTTCCAGCCGAGCACGAATACGAAACGCAAACGCAAATGCGACCGCGAAACGTTGCACGCACGCCATCGACTGTCGCTTTTTGTCAGTATTGGTGAAAACGGGGGAAGAAACGCGCTTTCGAAGAGAATCGTCGACGGAAATTAAGTTGTCCGTTTGGCAAATCGATTAGTTTACCAAAAAGGCGAGAAATCGGCAGAATAGAAATTGTATACAAAAAAGAGTATTGGCGCGCCTAGTTTACATCAAAACGAATAATATATTGGCGAGATTTGTTTTCGCAAATAGCTCGCTGTGCACAAAAGTATGAATTTCCAGTAATAAGCTGTACGGTAATAATGCAAAGCAATGTAAAAGTTCGGGTATCGAAAAAGTAATTCCACTGGTTTAACACTAGAACAACCGACAGTTAAGACGAAGTTATTTATACCAAAATTCTTTTGATTTCTAATAAATAAAAATAAAATAAAATTCATTATATTATTTCTTTAGTTATCACTGTAAAGATCATTGCATCATTGCGGGGAAAAAATTGTAACATGAAATAGAAATTTTAAAATAAAATTGTAAAACCAGTTATTTTGACTGGTGTGGTAGTTCTAGCGTTAATGACGGAATGTTGTTAGAAAAATTACAAAATATTTTTTAGTACTGGAATGTTATCGAACATTGGGAAAAGAAGACGCTTATCTTTGAATCATTAAAGATATTTTATATTTTATTCGAATACATAGTAGAATTTTTCACGTGTCAACACCTTTTTGAGTCTCTGAATTTTTATATTATTATTGTATTAATAAAATGTTCGTGTCATTATGTATTCCCTGAATTTTTATATTATTATTATATTAATAAAATGTTCGTGTCATTATGTATAACATTATTGTTACATTAATTAATTTTATTTTGTGTTATTTCGTATTATTGTATTATTTGTATCATTATTTGGTTATTCTTGAATTTTTTAGATTATTTTATTATATTAATAAAATATTTATATTATTAGAGTAATTAATTTTATTCTATATTACTGTCATTCTTGTATAAAAACATTATTGGAAATTGCTACTATTCATGTATTTATACATGCACTTTCGTGTGTAGTAAACTATTTATGGAAATAGATTTCGTCAATGAATCATTTATTTTCACAAAAATATTGCAAGAAGACTAAGTAACTTTTTTTTTTGCCTATTTTTCGCCGTTTTTGAAATTCTCTTTATTATTAAAACAATCAAATCGATCAATATGACGGATACCAGAGTTTTTTTTTTTACAATTGTTTAAAAGACACGGACGTTTTTTTGTCAAAATCAGTATTGATTTTCGTCTAAACAGAAACATAATTGTATAAGTTTATTTATTTTAATTATTATCATTTAAATTATAATGATTTACGATTTAAATTATAGCGTTGCCGCCGGGTATTTTTGTCAAAATTAGTATTGATTTCTGTCTAGACAGGGCAATAAATCTATTTATTTCAATTATTATCGCGTAAATTATAATGATTTATATACAGAATATTTTGATACGTAAATATTAAAGGCCGGTCGTTCGAGTATTAAAAAATTCAACTCAAGTGAACATTGTAGAATATATTATAGCAGACAAAATGCATAAAATCGTACGTATATCGTGTTGGAATAATCACACTCACTTCTGAAATCAATTATTTATTTTTACGGCCAAACAATAGTCGAATGTTAAATTCTAATTACTAAGGAAATTTATTTTAAATGCAAAAGTTAGGCACATCGGACAGTTTCGTTTTGATACGAAAATTTAAAAAAAAAAAAAAAAAAGACAAAAAGCGGACCTCGATTAACAATCAGCGACGATATTTTTTATGGTGGTTTTTTGCGTTTCGAATTGGCGACGAGCAACTCGGTCGCGCAGATTGTTAAAAATAACAATGACGTCAATAAAGAAAGGAAAAATTGCCTGTCCAAATATTCATTCTCTTCGTTTTGTCACGGGGGAGGATCAATTTACCGCGATACTTTCAAAAAAAGGAACGTTACAAAAATTATGAAATTTCGTGGTTATACACGTTTTCGTCTCGATACTCAAAGTTCAATAAATTGATGAAAGAAAAGAAAAATCGAGGAAACGTGGGGAGGGGGGGGGGGAGGGATCGTTATAAAGAAAAATTTCCAATTTTCACATTCAGTGTACATTCAATCGTGAAAAAATTTTTTTCAATCCTTTTACACACCATGACAATCTGTAGAACTTTCGAAAAGAAAGAGTCTGTTCATTTTCCCAACATTTTATTTAGAGTGAAATGAACGACACATTTTGAAAATAGAGGCTTTTACAATGATCCAGTATTTGTTGTTGTGCGATTATTTTTTTTTTTTTTTCAATGGAATTACAACAGTCACTTTACACGAGTACGAGTACTTATTTTTATTTACATATCGATTTATCTTGTTTACAAGAGTTACCATAAAAGTTAGAATTTTTGTTACGCACAATTCGCTCCATTTTAATAAAATTAAATAATTGAAATTAAATCAAAATAGAATTTAATTTCATTTAACAGTTGTATAGTGCATATTTCTATTAATAAACGCCTGATGACACTTGATTCCTAAAAATACCACGCATATTCAATCACTAATTGAGAAGATATAAATGCTCTCGCGACTCACAACAGTGTTATGTCGACACACGATCCAATTATCAATTCAAATATTACTAATACTAATATTAATCATCAGTAATACCAAATTATTAACATTGAAATTACCAAAGTTGTCGGAATAACCGATTCCTAGGAAATTTCGTTTGATCTACAACGGAACTGCATTTCCAGATTATAGATTCAATGATTTTCCCCTGAAATATAGTGCAATGAGTTGTTTATTTTAAAAACAGCAAGTTACCTTGTTTTTTACACCGGGATATTTAAGAGTTTTGCATTTTAACGCGATGAAAAAAACTGATGCCAACTTTCGAGAACATTTGCTTGTATTCGTGTATGTCAGACACTTATATTTTCCTCAGCATAAATAATTTCTCACACACGTCAATTTTTCACAGTGAAGTGACTTTTTAAATATATTTGATTTACACTCTATGAATTATAAACCTCTCTCTGCATTTGAATTTCCCCGATTCAAGTTTTACGCTTGTTATTAGTCGTCGTAATAATTTTAGCGTTTAATGCCCAGAAGTTACGATATTTAATGGGCGAAATCAAATCTCTGGATTTCTGCACTTCTTCAGGTGTGTGTTAATATTCACAGTTTACAAGATTTATACTTTGTAAAGTTAGAAATTGTTGGTTATTCTTCTTCTTCTCTTTTTCTTTTTCCTCTCTTTCTTTTAATTTCGCAGTTTCAGGTCAAACCAGGATAATCGAATGATTTGCAGGTTTGGTGAAATTCACTTTGGAACATTTCGTTTGCTTTATCATCGAATTTGTTGCTCCTGCGCGGCGAAATTTATTAATACCGATGACCCGTAACTTGTGATTTATAAAATAACAACGACACTGCGTGTATGCCGAATTGCGCGCGAGCATCCTAGAAATGACATAGCGCAGTCGTAAATTCAACGGACTAACTATAATAATGTTTATACGCTTCGATCGTCGAAACGTGCAATTAGTAGATTACGGGAGTTTTTCGCGTATATACAGTATGAATAATTTTATATTGTACATTTATTCGCGTGTATATATTCGTACGTATACAAGTCCTCTATATTTTTACTTTATCTTTAGATTTTCTACGTACAAACGGACGACACACTCGCCACTTGATTGTTAGCATGGCAGTCCCTCCTTAAGCCGATAATTTACGAACGTGCTCCATATATATCGTTTCTCCCTCGAGAATTGATTAGCTTCGTCTCGAAAAATCCATCGCTTTATATCTTTTCATCGATTTCAGCCACTCGACTCGCTGGCTGGTCACGAGAACAATCCGTCAATTTCGCTCTGAATACCTTCTCTGATTTCGAGAATTGATGAGCTTCTCCCCTGCTGAAAGGATTCCGTGCACGGCGGAACAATGAATCGAGAAAGTTTCATCGTTTCTTAAACTTCCTACAAAAAAAATCCGCGTATCGGTTTCCCCCGTCGAAAGAAAGAGAGAGAGAGAGAAAAACAATAATAATAAAGATAAAAAAAAAGGACGTCGTCACAGAGAGTCGAAAATCGACAAAATCGCCGCCAGCGATTTCGCGTATCGATCTCGCAGCCCCAAAAATTCATTTCCCATTTGAGAATTGAGAAAAACGGGACACCTGTTGCCGAAAGGAACGACGAGCCAACGACGTCGTTTGCAAGTTTTCACCGATCTTTACCCATCTCGTCCCTTTGTGCCTCCACCCCCGCGCTTTGTGTGAATTTTTCCACCGTGTGAAAACGATCATCGAACGCGACGCACACACACACATACATACATACATGCATGCATACACACGTGCACACGTACGTAACCGGTCGACTCGATTGGAACTCACAGCGTTCGCCGAGTGATTTCCATATCGCGAGGCCGGTAATTATCTGTTATTTCGCGAGGTCGCGTCGCGGATTATCGTGCGTGGTGCGCGCGCATCGTGCATCAACCCATCGAACGATATCGAACGTGTACAAAGGCAGACAATTGCATCAAAGAGCCTCCATTGTCGCGACCGGCCAGTTTTAGCTGGACGTCGATAACGCTGGTCGTTCCGGCTCGATTTCGAAAAGGCAACGCGGCACTCTCATCGGCGGCGCACCCTTGAGAGTCGCAAACGAGCCCCATTGATCCGTCGATCTCTCCGACCGATCGAGTCGTGATTTTCCTTGAATCGAAAACGTTTCGCGTTTCAGACACCCGTGACATTTGACTCTTTCTTTTTCTATTTTTCCTTTTTTCTTTTTTTCTTTTTTCTTTTTTTCTTCCTTCTTATGTTCGAAGCGAGGGAATTGAATTGGGTAATTGATAAAATTTTTCAAAGTTTAGAACGTTGGTTGAGAGTATCGATCTCAGATGAAATAAGTTGCAACAGACGAGTTTTGAACTAAATAATACTAAAAGTAGTAGTTTTTTTAGAATCTCCGAAGCTTCTTCTTATCAATCATCGATAGTTGTTCTTAAAGAACTCCCTCTTCGCGTTCGTGAACTTTCAATCTCTCGTTCGATAATTACCATATTTGGAGATTGTTAAAGAATTCTTCACGCTTCTTCTACTACTGAATTTTTCACAAACGCGCAACCTGCGATTTGCAAGTATTTTACAAGCAAATCAATAAGTCTGTATAATTCGATAATTGTCGCAAGTTATTCTCAAAGAGCTCCTACTAAGCTTTCTTTTACAGGCTTACTAATACGTGACAATCCGCCAATAATTATCGTGAGACTATCCTTATAGAAAAAAAAAAAAGAATTCCCTCTTCGCGTTCATGAACTTTCAATCTCTCGTTCGATAATTATAATTCATAAAGAATTCATAAAGAATATTATTCATATGATTCTTAAAGAATTCTTCACGCTATTCTACTACTGAATTTTTCACAAACGCGCGACCTGCGATTTGCAAGTATTTTACAAGCAAATCAATAAGTCTGTATAATTCGATAATTGTCGCAAATTATTCTCGAAGAGCTCCTGCTAAATTTCACTTACAGGCTTACTAACACGTGACAATCCGCCAATAATTATCATGAGAATATCCTTATAGAAAAAAAAAAAAGAAAATAAATGAAAAATCTCATTTCTCTCGCTGTTGAACTACCGAATTTCATTCAGCGGACAACTGTGAATTGCCAAGAAAAGAAACGTTCAACAGACAGGCGGCCAAACCCGATCGCTTCGATTTCCTCTCCGTTCCGTTGAACCGCCACGTTCTCTCCTCGTGACACAACGAAAACGCCCTTCCCGAAAATGGATTCGCTCGATCTCCACGAAACGATTCGCGAAAGGAATATCTTAAAAGGTATTCGCCCGTGATATTTCCAGTTTCGCGGTTGTTCGCTGGCATACCGAAGGACTCCAGCAGGCAACCAACAGAATCGATCCGAATGCAATTTCCATTATCGAAATCGAGGCGTGACTTTTGCCCGCTTGCCTTCACAGCCTTTGTGGACGATTCGATACGCATAGTTGCTGCCCAGTAATGCTCTTATAAAGGCACGGTTTGTGACACATATGCATTTGACACCCCCGCTCAAGACTCTTAAAAGACACTTTTATTTTATTCACATTCGTCATAACTTTATCACGAACTATCGTCCGTGCATACACACATGCATACGCGATATGTAATGATATAATTATATTACACTGCATTATATTGCAATTATACAATATTAATATATATGAACAGAGTCGTCTTTATTGCATAAAGTATGTTTTATGTTCATTGTATTTAATTAATATTGTATGTAATTTTAATTTAAAATTAAATTAAAATAAATGTAAACTCTTGCGTTTAATTTAATTTTATTGTACGTACGTATCGTAACATAATAGTATAATATATTAATATATTAATGTGTTTAATTATGCTGCGCGTATTGTATTTATTGCAAATACAACGATTTATATTATTACACATTGCGTATTGCGTATGTTATTAATTCATACTTTTATATTGTGCAATTTATACTGTAAATATTCCATTTGTTGCACATAGTTCATAATTTTTTTTTTTATTTTTATTATTGCAAACATAACACTTGACTTCCACCAGAGACTTCTGAGCAGCAGTGTACAGTGAGCATGCTTAAAGGGCGCATATTCTAGTCCACGGGTACTATTTTAGGAATTTTTGGTTATCTCTCTTACGATGCTTTGCATTCACGAGTAGGTTAAAATTGCTTTTCGTCGACTCATCGATGGCCGAATTTCTAAAAAAGAAATTCATTTTTATACAATGGCTCACGGTTGCATTCACTTATTGTAAGAACATTTCCAAATTTAGCTAACTCAATAATTTAATATATAAGAGTCGAAATGAATCGGAAAATAAGCAACAAAAGACATTTACTCCAACATATAATTACATAACATATAATTGTATGACAAGTTATAACATAAATTACGATTTTGAAGATATATTGTAGCACATGTAAATGCAAGATATTCTCATTAAATATTGACTGCATAATTGATTGCTTAAATATTTTTGTAATTTTATATACATATATACATATATACATATATATATACATATATACATATATATATACATATATACATATATACATATATATATATAAGATTACAAAATATATATATATATATAAGATTACAAAATATATATATAATATATATATATCTTATATATATTTATCTTTTATATATATATATATATATCGTTCATATACGTAGAAAAATATTACAATAATGTGATCGAAACCTTACTAATTGATTAATTTTAAAAATATTTTAACTTTAATTTTATAGACTTAATGAGAGATTAAGGTCTTGTTGTGTCTCTTTATCTTTTATACAATACGTTCTTTTCCCAGTTACATTAGTTTAGAAAAATCTCGGGAAATTATGGCGATCGTTACAATAAAGTTCCTGTAATACCGAAATAGTCCGGTCGAGGCATTTGATCAACGTTTTCCGTCAGATCTCGAAACCGAAGAGAACTTGCGCAAGCTCTGCTGGCCCAACGAATCCAGCCTCTTGCACGCGTGTTTGTGTCCGAACAGGTAGAAAGAACCGGAAACGCGAAGAACAGTGAACTTTGTGTCGAGAAATATTACAGGAAACGCGAAACGTCTCGCGATTTCGCCGCGATGCGAAAAACCGCTCGCGTAAAATCCGCCCGTAACATAGACATACACGGTGACGAGCAAAACTGAACACGGTTTTTTTTAACATTGATAATATTTTGTCGACTATTCGCATGCAGCATGCGGGGAAAAAAAATAAAATATGTACTGTTTTGTAGGATGTTTCGGCTTTACAAAAAAGGAAAAGAACTTCCATCACTTCGTTACCATCGCTATTCTGGAAAATATAAATTGTTCAGTTAGTTTTGCATTGCAAAACTTAATTTAAATAAAAAATTGCTATAACTTCGGTAAGAAAGGTCATCACAATTTTAAATCGTAAAGCCTCTCTTTTCACCGCCCTAAATTCACTTTTTTTCTTTTTTTTTTTTCAATACAAAACTATCAAATCCAGGTTTTTGTGGTTTACATCAAGGGCATTCGAACTCTTTCTGAATCTAATCTGTCTTTTTTTTTTTTTTTTTTTTTATCAAATATAATGCCGGATGTACTAAAAAGTATATCGTTGATGGCGTGATAAAAAGTTTCCCTGATAAATCCTTTAGATTCAAAAAATATTCTTTCGTTGTTATTTTTGAATCGCGATCGATTGCACATCTGCCTACGTCCTTATTCATTGATTTCTTACTTTTCCTTTCGAGAATTTCAAATCACGAAAGAAACACACAAGATCTCGAATTCTTGAGACTCGAAACTCGAAACTCTTTCAGCAACGAAAATTTCGAGTTTCGAGTTTCGAAAAACTTTCAATGTCTCGACACTTCGAGTAGTCTTATTCCTAGTTTGTAGTATAATTGAAATTCACATAATGGAAGCTTTTCTATCTAGATGTACAGCGAGAGTTCAGGTTTCAAACAGATGGATTCGACTACTCTTCCGTTCAATGGAAGAGATCATTTAATCATTTAACCTGTCGATTAAAATTTAATTATTCACTTAGCAAATAAAGGTCGTACAAACGGTCTACTATAAGTAAATTACGCGGAGTTCACCGCGGAAGATCGTACCAATGCAAAATCACGCACAATCGCATCGAAAGTGTAATGTTCAAATGAGTAAAGCAATTCTGCTATTTAATTGTTTCATCGAAACGCCAGCTGGCAACAAAAGCTCGTTCAAAATATACAAAATTAAATAGGACCTAATAATTTCAGACAGCGCTGGCTAACATATTTGTGCACGCGTATAAACGAAAAGTAACGCGCAAACAGACACGGTGTGCGATTATTTCCACATGTTTGCCATATCGCTCGAAGGACTACGCAGTTCGACATCGAAGAATTATACAAACACGCGTGCGAGTATATCGTCAGAAACGAGACTGACAGATTTACAGAAGAGTGTAAACTGAACGATACACTGTGTATCTCTCTCGCGTCAATGAAACAGCTCGTTCTTACGTTTCTTCGTCTTGACGCGAAAAAAAAAAAATCGCGGACGATTCGCGAAAAATGTCCACGAAATCAAGTTAGCTAAATCAGATTACCGTTTATCGATTTCGCTGGCAACGAAAGTTATATTTAATTTTTTTTTTTTACGATACTGCATATTAAATGGAGACGTGCATATCAAAGTGTCAGATGACTTATTCATAATACTAGCTTTCAGATCTTAAAGCGGAAATAACTACTGGTTGTAACCAAAAAATAATTGCGCTTTTCTTTAATAAACGTACGTGTTGCATCTTAAAATGCAACAAACTTCATTTTAAACCGCAAATTCGTCGTGTAATCTGATATCTGATTGTTGGAGCTTATTTCGGGAAAAGAAAATGCATGATCTCGTTCGATAATTCTTTGTTTGGCGTCGACTTCAAAAATAGAAAATCAGAAAGGAATATTCTCGTCGTATTTTGCTGCCACCGAAAAAAAAAGGAGCAAACATTCTCCAATCTTGAGAAATCCAATCAAATTATTCAAAATTAGCCTTAAAACTGTATCGGAATGATTGGTTTCAATTGGTTGTTAATTGTAAGTTTCACTGCTGGGTCAGGATAATCAAATCGAATCGAGTTCTTGGAACTGTTTTCTGTCGAAAAAAGATAAGACCTTCTTTGAAAGCAGTTGTCACGAGGTTGCCTGAAAAATGGCGCAAAAGGCAATATACAATGGAACAAAATGGACAATATATCATCTAATAAGGTTTTTGTTCCTCACAAAAAGAAAAATTGCCTCTCATTTGCACATGCAGTTACTTTTCGGCAATTGTCCTCCAGTATATAACAAACAATATTTCTCTCCTCTTCGAAATTCGAATCAGCAAGGGGGGGTTCAAAATGATCAAACGTGATCTACGTTTGACCGTTTGATCTACGAACGACAGTCCAAAAGCGTTCTCAACGATAACGCATTTACAAAACCCGAGCTCGAAAAGCTAGGATTACCACGAAATGAACCTCCCCCTCACTCGCTGTGTCACATAACCTAAAACAGTCATCGACCCTCGAACCCCATCATATCTACTTAAAGACTGAAGACCTGACTTGTGTCTACGACTTCCGGTTCCACTCGAGAACCAAACGTCAGATGGCTATTACCAGCCTGAGATATCGTCGAATAGGGCCGAAGCTGAAAGTGCTCTTCGCTCTTCATCCCCCTCATCCGAGGAGGGTAATTTTTTTCCCCGCCTAAAACGTCGCGTGTCCCTAATATACCGTCGCGTTCCGCTCGGTCATTAGAACCGCGCCTACTACTCTTTCACTAATCCTCGGATATAAAGTACGATACACACCCTGTTTCCGTACCCTTGCGCCACGTTCACTCTTTTTCTTTTTTTTTTTTTTCTTTTTTTCCTTTCTTTCCGGTCGGCTAAAGACTTACTTCACCCCACAGATTGCGTCCAGACGGCAGAACAGTTCGAAACCTGCCCCCCCGATATCTTCGCGATATCACCCAGTTTACGGGCAACGAACTCGTATTCCACCGCGTTCGGATTCACCGCGGCCGAGGATTACGATTCACGCGGATTTAACTCGGCTGTTAAGTAGCTTAGCTTCTTTATCCCCGGCCCCCCCGCTCGCTCGCTCGCCTACGTCTTGCACCTTTGACAGAATACGGAAACGAATACTACAGTCGAACGATATTGGATTTGATACTTGCGTGCGGTGTACGCGCGACGACGACGACGACGACGTTCCCTAACGAAATAATCCTCGCCGACGCCACATCGCTCGCGCCGATCTTTCTGTTTTCACGACGACACGAAAAATGCGCGATTCTTGTTGGATTTTAATTGTCTCAACAGTGCAGACGCTGTCTCCATACACTGTCTGCTCGCATTATTCGCGGACAATCGTCGAAAGTAAAATATACGGAGTGATATGGAATGAGGCAGATTTGATTTGGAATCAGAAGATCAAAAAAATAACAACAACGAAAATTGTTTCCACTGATTTCTCACTTTTTGCCCGAAGAGTAAACTTCATCAAATGAATCGTTTTCAAATGACTTTTCATTCGAATCAATTCGCTGAAACAAAATGACAAATAATCCCGGCAGGGAGTGAAACGCATAATATAGCAGAATCAGAAACTACTTGAGACATTGTGAAAACAAATGCAAAGTACAAAACGAGATCAAATATTATTCTATACGATGGTCGGACAAAAAGAGAGAGAAAATACAAACGATCAAATAGTCAAACAAAGACAGCGAAAATACAATAAAAATGGGGCAGATTTTATTTGAGGTGATCAGAAATAACAATCCTCGTTGAAATAACGGATCGTTTCCACTAATTTGTCATTATTGCGCGACAAATAATTTAGAAAGATTGACTTTACCAAACGAATCGTTTCCAAAAAATAACTTTTTATTCGAATTCATTCGATAAAATGAAATAAAATGACAAATAATCCCAGCAGAGGGTGAACCGCGTATAATAGAATCAGAAATTACTTGAGAAATTGTTCGTAGAAACAAATGCTGCAAAGTACAAAATGAGATGGAATATTATTCTATCAAACAGCGAATTAATTTCGAGAAAAGTCATTTGCTTGTTCAAATAAACTGGCGTAAAATTATTTCAAGGTAATATCGAGCCGAATAAAATGATTAATTTAACTTTATTGTTATGCAAGGTTCAAACGGTTGTTTAACCCCTTTGAACTCGTTTATCACGCTGAAAGTGACAATACAAATTTTCGCTGTAAATTCACGAAAGGTTATCGTACTTTAAAATTGAAGAAAAAAGAAAAAATTATAAAAGATGAATTATATCATAAAACAATGATAAACAAATTAAAAGCATTGAATTTCACCGTTGTGCATTGATTTACCTTGAACTGCAATACAAGCGGACAACGCAACAACATTGAAAACAAATCGAGTTCAAAAAATTAAATAATCATTTTTTCAAATATTTTATTCAAATAAGCCCACTAGTCTGATACAAACTAAAACTTGTCCGAGGAATATAGCTAGTTTCGCATTTCATTCGCAAACGTTTCTGTCAACAATAGTCTACCATTTTGGCGTAACAAGCTTAAGGGAAATCGCTAGGTCAAAGACCTGATAATATCCACTGCTAAATTCTGCTTGCGTGAGTCTTTTGGGCAACGTCAAGTGACAAAGTTTTATCAGGATAAATGGCTTAACGTGATTAACAAGAGTCGAAATGTGTCTTCGATGTCACGCTAAATGGATGATACGACAAAAATATTGACACGAAAATTCATCCTACACACTGATAATATATACAATCAGAAGGGATTTGACCTGTATATTTGAGTTTTTGTTCGAAGGCGACATTATTCGTTAATGTAATCATAAAAATGTTGAAAATCTTTTTCGTGATATATATATATATATATATATATATATATATTGTACAAAATATGTAAAAATTTGTTAATGTTAACAGCTAGTATATTATAAAATATTATAAAATAAATGTATCGCACAAGATCATTAACACTGTAGCAAATATCGTGATTATAAAATGAATATATCGTACAAAAATCACGAGTATCCTGATTGTAAAATGAGCACCATAATTACAATTATCTTTTTACAAATGAATGTTTATTATAAATGAATATTATAAAATGAACATTTAAAACATTTTCCATTAAAACCGTAGCAAGTATCACAATCACGACCACGGTTAATAAGTATCGTGGTTATGAAATAATTGATGATAAAATAATGATAAAGCAGTTAAAGGTAATTAATTGTGAAATAATCATGATCATAAAATACCACAAATTCTTGAAGCATCGCGAATAAAAGGAAAACAGGAAATTCTAATTGATATACCTGGTTCGACGCGGCGAGCTTATATTTAGGATATAAAATAACGGGGTAGTTTAGCGCAGTTTCGCGCTCGGTGTGTCTGAAGTAACGATTAAGAAATAACGATTATAAGCCCGAGCAGACGATCGTCGAGAGAGCGTTTGCGTTTTCATTTGTTTCCGGTGCAAGGAGCTAGTCGCGTTCTCTAATCCGCCCCTATCACCTCGAGTATTTCAGGATCATCCGCCAACGATCAGCCACGCGGTTCTGCATAATCGTAATGGATGAGCGACTGTCGCTGCGAACCGGAAATCGCGACGACGGTTTCCTGGTTCTGCGAGAATAACTGATAAGTCGCGGCAGAGGCGCGAGAAAACGCGAAGAAACGCGAAGCTGTAACTAGCGATGGGATCGAGAAGCCTTAGAGTACGCACAACGAGGAATGTAATGAAATTATTTCTTTTTTCCATCTTCTTTTCTCTTTTATTTTCTTCCGTTTTTTTCTTCCTTTTTTTTTTTTTTTTTTGGTCGTTTTACGTCTGTTATTTTAGTTTTTCCTTTTATTGATTTCGACTGATACGAATATCTATTAGTTGTTAAACGAATGAAATTAATTAATTAATTAAGTTAGTCAGTGATGGAATTTCACAACGCGAAATATAATGTAAATTATTTCATTTCTCCTTCTTCCTTTGTCTTTCGTTCTCTCTTGTTTTTTTTTTTTTTTTTTTGTTCATTTTATGTTTGTTGTTTTGGTTTCATTTTCTTGAATTGTATTAATTGTAGTTGTGCTTGTCAATTGTTAAACGAACGAAATAAATTCATTAATTAAGCCAGACGGAATTTTTTCGCAACAGCAAGAAAGACAGAATTCTAGCGTGGCGAAAATGTGAAATTGTATCGAAATTTGTAACACGATCGTAATCCATTCAAACTAAAGTAGAATCTCGCATAATAGGATCTCGCATCGTGAAAATTTATCATGTAAGCAGCAAATTGTAAGGGATATCGGGATAAAATTCTAGCGTGCGACGTAGATTTCATCGAATATTACGATGCAAGTTTAATCCACACAACAAAAAAAAAAAAAAAAAAAGAAAAAAAAGAAGAAAAAAAAAGGCAAAGATTTTATAGGTTGTGTATTGCGAAATTTTAATTGCCGAGAAATTTGATACGAGCAAACGTGTCACTGTTTCCCACAAAAAATGTTAATTTTCTTTAATTGTCATACATTCCAACGAAAACACGCTTGTCGTATCTCGTAGAATATCGAAATCTAATTTCGGATTAATTTCGGAGTCTGCTCCAATTTTCGAAACTATCTACTGCTGCGTTTCTCTCGAAATATATCCGAAGTATTTCTAAAATTCGATGGAACACTAGATCGCGCGTTGTATTAATCGTTTCACCAACACAAATGCCCGTGTTAATTGTTAAGTAAAACAAACGTGATCGATCGAATTAAATGAGTCAGCGATGAAATTTCTCAACGAAGAGCGAACCATTCTGAACCATTTGAATTCCTAAAGCTGTGTTGCAAGCAATCGGTTGATCGATCGACCGAGCCAGCTGCTCGCGGCGTGCTTGATCCCATCGCTGGCCAGCCGGAGGGTTAATCGCGCGTTCTTCTCTCTGCTTAAGGCACTTTATCGAGCACAACACGCCTTCGTTGGCGGAAATTCCTCAGCTCGTTAAAGCGACGACGCAACAGAATTGCGGTTAATCGGCAAGATCGAGCAAAGGAATATCGCGCGCGGGGGCGAGCGAGCAGCACGATTGCATCGTCTTTGCACAGGGAAACGCCGCGATGTGGTGTGGTGTGGTGTGGTGTGGTGTGGTGTGCTAGTGACCGCGTCACGACACGAGCTCGCCACGTTCGAAAAAAAAGAGAGAGAGAGAGAGAGAGAGAGAGAGAGAAACGCCGCGCACACAGGCGCAAAGACAGCTTAATCCTTGTCACGAGGAGAAAAGAAAAGGTAAATGGCTCGCAACAAAGGTTTAATAACGCGGCATAGAGCATTCCTTTTGTGTTTCCCGCGCTGGCCAGGCTAGATCAGCCACGTTCGAGGTAACTTTTTCATCAAGCTTTTACAGTCGGTCGTTGCATATTGTATTACTTCTCCCATTCTCGTTTGAAAACCCAGGGACAAGAGGGAGGACATGCTATTCTCGCGCGAAAAAAAAAAGAAAGAGAGAAAGAAAAAATAAAGAGAGAGAGAGAGAGAGAGAGAGAGAGATGCTGCACTGCGCGAGTTTAGAGACAAGAGGGACGCTGTTCTCGCATGGAAAAAGAAAAAAAAGACCGCCGTTGACGAGATTAAAGTATAAATGTCGAGTATCGAATAACCGTGTCCTTTTTTACGGCACGTCCACGTACCACCAGCGGCCTGGCCAAGAATTTTAATCTTCGCTCCTGGATAATGGGAGAAATATAGGAGGCGGAAACCGCGTTATGCTCGAAACGAGGATAAAACGACATATTGCGCGTATTCAATTGAATTGGAAGGAGAAGGAAAAAAAAGATGCAGCTCTGTGTGTTTCATGATAAATAGATCGTTTCGGACAGATCGATTCGCTCGGACGTATTTGCGTGGTTTGTTAGTCTGTTAGGAGTTGGAAAATTGCAAAAACTGACGGCGTTGTAGTTCATCCTTTGACAGAGAACGACGCGGAAATATCAAAGTGAACTATCTCTTGCATTTCTGGTGTCTAATGGAGAAAATAGACAGAACTTTCAATGTTTTTATTGAAAATGAATGTCAGGAACAGCATATTGTATATGGTAATATTTGTGAAATGTGAAATTTATAGCGCTTCGTTATAGCGTGGCGTTTAACTCGACTTAAAGTTTCCCCCAAAATTGCAATTTTCGAAATATTTTTGTCACGATACAACTCTCAATTTTCAATGATTCTTTTTACGAAATTTAATTACGCGCCTGTAATTGATAGAATTGCCTTTGACGTGTCAAAGCATTTTAAAAACATTCCCATTTCTCGAATTTTTATTCGCTAGAAAGGGGGAGGGGGCAGGCTGTTTTACATATAGAATATCAATTTCGTTGATTCTACAAAATTGGAAAATTAATGTCAATACCACATTATAGATATCATATTATTTTTTCTTTTTTTTAATTACACTGTATAAAATTTGAAAATAATTTTAAAGAGGGAATACGATGTATTCTCTTTGTAGTAACAAAAAAAGAAATCAATTCATCGAATAGTTTCTGCAGAATGAATTCCAGAAAATATTAATACTAAGTTTCGAGCATACCCAGCATATCAAGAATTAACGTAATTTTAATTTTGTTATACTTGAAAAACAAAGGATAGAATTAATAAATATTTAAATAAATAAATAAATATGTATGTTGTAACTGCAGTTAAATAAATATGCACACTTTCGTTGAAGACTGGAAAAATGAAATACTACTTTATACAACAAAGTACAATATAAAGTATTAATATATTAGCAATTATTAAAACTGAAAAATTTTGCTACTACTGTCTCCTATAAATATTGAACATTAAAAATAGAAAACCGTGTCCTAAAACTTCTGAGCAAATGGTACGGATAGTACGAGTTAATACCTGCATGGCGCTAGTGTCGCATTTTGAACCAGGCTTTAAAACACAAGATTAACATTGAAACATAAGTCTTACAATTCTCTAAATGATAGTGAAATAATCTCCAAATGATAATAGCTACAACGAGATTTGTAATATTTTGTAATATTCAACTCTGAACCTCTGATTAGTTTCTCTTTCTCATTCGTATTATTTTTCGGGACAAGAGTTAATACCTGCATAGCGTTAATGTCGCGTTCTGAACCAGGCTTTGAAACACAAGATTAACGTTGAAACATAAGTTTTACAATTCTCCAAATGATAGTGAAATAATCTCCAAATATGATAATAGTTGCTACAACGAGATTTGTACTATTTTGTAATATTCAACTCTGAACCTCTGATTAGTTTCTCTTTCTCATTCGTATTATTTTTCGGGACAAGAGTTAATACCTGCGTGGCGCTAGTGTCGCATTACCAGGCATCACAACACAGCTCTTACAACTTTCTAAATAACAGCGAATATGTCAATGTATCACGCAGTAAGAAAAAAAGAAAATTCTCGTTTGTGATATTTTAATCCGAACCTCGTCGTAATTATTCTCATTAGAATTTGTTATTCAAGAACGGAAGAACCTACGGCGGGGCATCGTGGATCATCATTTTCTCTTCCTTTTGACGCAATCCGTTCCGTTTGATATCCTATTTCATTCCTCCCTTCCGAACGAGCCACGATGAAAGCTATGTTGTTTCGAGAGTCAACTGTGCTTTCGACCAGACAGATATTTCAAATCCACGAAAGTTGACCGACAATGGAACACAGCGGTTGGCGGTGGCGGCCACGATGGCAACGGCCGTGTAGTGGTGTGGTCGAGCCTGCAAAAGGCGACACCGAATGACAGGGCCGTCACGTCCGGCCGAGAGTTCGCGAATAATTACAGAGCAGCGATACATGCCTCCTCTGTACTTTTCCAACGGCTCTCGCTCGCAAGTATAAAAGCTAACACGAAGGCTAGGTAGGCCGTGGTAGGTGATGGTGATGGTGCAGCAAGCCGCGTTCGCGAAGCAATAGAGTCACCTGCCAAAATTAACACGAGCCAAACCCTCTTCCCAAACTTGACTCCCGATTCTCGGGTTTACCACGACGGTGAGGAAGTCCTTCCCCCTCGTGTTCTCTTCGAACTTCTCTACCTAGGGGATCTGTGTTCATCGGAAACAAGAGTCTCAGTTTTTCAGAGCTCGCAAGTAGGTATAACACTGAAAACAGTGTGTTTCTGGCAACTGCGCCGAGCTATGAAACGATAGGAGTGTACGGGAAAATTTCATCCAGGCGTAATTGACGAGTAATCTCGAGTGGTACCGAAAATCGTTTTGCACGAAATCGTCTTTATCTTTTTTTCTTTTTTTTTAGATTAAACCACATCTACACTAACAATAGATGCTTTCTTCGTATCTTATTCCTGGAACACTTTGACTCTTTAATTACAAAATGTTTCTAATGTTTGCGAAAAACACGTGGTACGATCTGTGTGGCGATTTGCTGATCGGAATTATTTGTCTGAACAGTTTGTTTCAAAAATCACGACTTGACTGAATTACAAAATATTGTGTGTGTGTGTGTGTATACATACACGGTAGCTCGCAAGGAATAGCTCATCTGCCTGTTTCATTTTTCTAATTCCATCCAGAATGAACGTGGTATCCTTATAATGAAACTCTTCATATAATGCAACTCTTTATAACATGGAAGTTGTACGTTATACGAATTTCATATCGCGTGGGAGGCGGAGCGCAAATAGACCAGAATTAAATAAAAAAGTCCTCCTTAATATACCGTGAGAATCGCACGGGCCATTTTATCTCTATGCAATGGAAACATAAAATTTCCTTTAACACATATATAGAATAGCTTAGAGTGAAAACCAACGTCGCCTTTCGGGTGAAATGTTTCCTTTGGTACGTTCCTCCGCCGGTTGAAATGTTTCCTCTGTTGTATTTTCCCTTAAGAAGAGCGTACGCGAGAACAGTATTAATTTTTTTATCGTGTTATACGAGCGCCGTGTTGTACCAGCTGTGTGTGTGTGTGTGTCGGTGATGTACGAAATAAATGAAAAATTTTGGAAAGAATGCTCAAGGAAACACGAAGATATAATACACGCACTACACGTCCAAAAGTGTGAACACCCACGTCAATCTCATATTTAAAAAATAAAAAATACAAATAGACAGAATGAATAGACATATTCAAAACGAAATAATAAAAATAACGTGCGTACTGTATAATATTAATCGCGAACATGACTGAACGAGCAGTTTATAAATGATCTGAATAATCTGTCAAAAGGATGTCAGTTTGGTCCAAAATCGACAGGATGATGCTCCAAAACTCTCGCTCACAACACAGCGTAAAAAAAATGTGCACTAAAAAACGTGTACCCAGTCGAATAAATAACTCTTTCTCTTTTGCGAATCATCCTGCGCTACTTCATTCGTTCCGATTGAGCTGCGCCGAGCGTATTAACGAGTAACCTTTCTTTTTTTTTTTTTTTTCGCAACGCGACACTGCGAATACCGAGCAGCGAGCTGGCGAAGGCGAGGTAAGAATCGAAGGAAACGGATGTCGCTTATCAGCGATCGCCGATCGCCGGTAGCCTAGTAGCATGGTAGTCGTTCGTCTCAGGGAACGCCTTTAATTTCGGCATCCCAATTATCCATCGATCCGCGACAACCTAGAAAGCCTAACCTAGAACCGACTTCTACACAAACTTTTACGCCAGTGTCACACGAACGAAACGGAAGTGTGCACGCGATTCCCTTCGCAATTTCGCGATCCCGACGATGCGTTTAATCGTCTTAATGCAACGGCTACGTTACAAACACGCACACGTACCGTCCGATGCAAACGTGACAGTTTGCAAACGTGATTCTTCGATGCGTCATAAGGCACGCGAACGTTTCATGTCGGTGAGAAATTTCTGCAGTGGTGAACTCGTTGAATGTTAACAAACAAGTATATATTCTGCAACTGTTATCTTTGTGCAATTTCCACTGCACGAGAAATGTCGTTGTGTCGTTTGTGAAAATGGAAAATTAAATCACTCCGTAATTTTCAGTGCAATGTGTAATTTCACGGAAGGAGGGAACGATTGTTGGTCGTTGGAATTTCGTAAGGAATCTCAATCGATGTCAAACGTGATTCTCAGGATGAGAATCGACGATTCAGACTGACTAACAGTATGATTCAGATTACATTGGGTGAAAAACGGAAAGAAAACTGAAATAAGAAATACGTTTTGCCTTGGTCAAGAGTTAGGACTCTAGTGGCGCTAGTGTAGCG
The DNA here is from genome assembly GCA_032399595.1 of Tetragonula carbonaria. Classification (NCBI taxonomy): domain Eukaryota; kingdom Metazoa; phylum Arthropoda; class Insecta; order Hymenoptera; family Apidae; genus Tetragonula; species Tetragonula carbonaria. Next base: position 7,116,363 of record JAUCRC010000008.1, read on the forward strand.
CCTTGATGTATCCATTGGTCGCCATATTGACAATCCATTTTAAAAACACGTTCAAGAATTACGCTCATTATATATAAATTTCGATTGATAATTACTTTATAAAGACTGTTGTAAGTGGAATGTTGTAATACTCGATATCAATATCAATAAAATGATATTGTACTTTTATATGAACGGTATTGTTACACGATGAGCACAAGATGTACTAATACATCAAAAAGTAGTCAAAATAACTAATTTGTGATTTCTTGTCGAAGTTTTTTAGATATACACTACAATACGAAATATAATTCAAACGAATCACTTCAATTTAATCTGAACACGTACAATTAATAGATAGATAAAAACAATGGCTAATGTGATGAATCAGAGCGACTTGAGTATGTCTTCATTGTTGAAATTTTATAACAAAACGTATGCTTTTCACATTGAGAAAGTCTGTGACTCTACGAAATATCCATTATTTGTAAAAAAGAACGAGACTAAAAAATGAGACTTGAATTGAAAATGTAGAAAATTAAATTGTGCTAAACGCAACAGAAACTGCGCCGAGCATTTAATTATTTATGCACAAGCCTAACCAATCTTTCAAAGATTCGAACGAATCTTTATATTCCCGCTCGCTGCACGGTAAATTCACGACGCAAGTTTTACCAGTCTAGTCACCGGTTAATTGCATCTTCGTCGTCTCGATATTCTGCAACAAAGCAGAAGCGAGATCTTTCTGCCGCGCGTCCCGCGGGATTTCCGCTCAAATCCGCGATGAAATTCCACGCATGTACGCGGTATTGAAACAACGCGCGAGATAGCCCGATGAGATTACACATTCATATCGCATGTATATCGCGTTTTTACCGTATCTAAACGCGTATGCGAATCCACGGTTGACCAACGATGCACGTAACGAGATACGCGTATGTTCGCCACCGGCCGATTTCGGTCCGGACGACACCGTGTATACGTCATGCATGTACATACGTACGTACGTACGTACATACGTTGGAATATCCGCGAGACATGCAATTTCCCGCGTCAACTTACGATAATTTATGCCCGCGAGAATTCCCACGAGCGGCGACGCTCGGTTTCCATCGAACCGAGACGAGACGCGGGCGTCGATTGTCCGTGAAAAATCGACGATTAATCGGAAATACGGCCCTCCTCGCGCGGCTCCTGTCCTGTCATGCGGAAGTATCACAGTATTCACGATAACGGGCTTCCACCATTTCATTCGTCGCACGCGCAGATTGCACGCTATAAATGTAATCCTCGAGAAGGTAGAGTCACTCTGCAGTTTCTCGAGGCAAAGACGAGGCTCTTTCAACGAGGATCTTTATCCATTACAATAACGATATATATTGCAGCTACAATAATCGGGAAATGTACTATAAAATATATATATTTCGAATGGATACTATGAATCTAATAAAATAGAGTGTTATAAAATGGAGCACACGAATGAGCACAAACGTGTAATCAATCTGATTGTAATTCATTTATGAAATATATTAATAAAAATGGAGTATCACGAAATATAAATATAATAATAATATGGATATTATTAAATACAAAATATATTAAAATATTGTAAATATAACAAAATTAAGTATTATAAAATGGAGTGTTACAAACGAATGAACACAAACGTGTAATCAATCTGATTGTAATTCATTTATGAAATATATTAATAAAAATGGAGTATCACGAAATATAAATATAATAATAACATGGGTATTATTAAATACAAAATATATTAAGATATTGTAAATATAACAAAATTAAATATTATGAAATGTATACACGACTGAATGAATAAACACAAACGTACAATTAGATTCATTTATAAAATATATTAGTAAAAATGGAGTTTATGAAATATAAATATAATAATAATATGGATATTATTAAATACAAAATATATTAAAATATTGTCAATATAACAAAATTAAGTATTATGAAATGTATACACGACCGAATGAATGAACACAAACGTACAATTAGATTCATTTATAAAATATATTAGTAAAAATTTAGGAGTTTATGAAATATAAATATAATAATAACATGGATGTTATAAACTACATATTGGAATGGGTATTATAATAAATATATATAATAAAACGGAGTGTTATAAAATGTATAAACGAATAAACACAAACTAACACGTGCAATCAAACTGATTATAATATCAATTTTATTATTATATTTATATTTTATAATACTCCAATTATTCGGCTATATATTATATCCTTAATTTCTTTTTTTTTTTCTTCCTTTTTGACTGATCATCTCTTTATACAAAAATCACGTTTCGTAAATACACACTTATATCGATATAACGGAGAATTTGAAGAACCAGAAGACTGATTATACAGGGTGTTCGCGTTACTTTTGTCCAGCGTTGTTCTCAGAAATGGTAAACAAGAGGAGAAAGTTGTACGATTTACTATGACAGCAATGTATAACAATTTTTTCATGTTCACGATAATAATTATTTCACGAAATTAAAATGATCTGATTAACTTTTTATATAGAATGTTATAATTATTTTTCTCGTTCCTGACCTTTCATAACTCTAAAGGACATAGTTTACCACAAGTTTGAATTCGTCTTGACAGCCGCTTTCAAACGACAAACAAATAAAAATAACATTCTATATAAATAAATAAAAAAAAGTTAAAGGTCACTTTAACTTCGTGAAAAATATTCTAAACGTAGAAAATTGTTACACACTGCTGTATATTGGTCCTGGTAAACCGTACAATTTCGTCCTCTCGCCATTTTCTCCTCTTCGAGAAAAACATCGGACGAAAGTAACGCGAACACCCTGTATAAGAAAAATAGAAAAACATCGTCGTTCGAGAGTCAATGAATATCCGACGCACAAAACCGTCCACCGTAACATTCTCTATGAATTAGGAGAATATATCGTCAATTACGTTTCGTCGTCAATCGTCTCCTCCAGTAATTGGCCGCGTTAAATCGCGGCTGTGATCTTGACGCGAACGGCGACATTTGAAAATCGCGTAATACGGAAAACAACGGAGTATAAATTCCGTTCGGTAACGAACTGCTTTTGTAACCCTAGAAAAAGGAAAAAATTCGCGGGAAACAGCGCTGTCCACCGTACCACAAACACGGCGAACTCGTTCTCGCAAACGCGACTGCTCGCCAAATTCGACGAAGGAGGGGGGGGGGGGGGCACACATCGAAGAAACACGGTCACGTGTGTGGAAAGTGTGATCTGACGCGATGCGTTTTTTTTTTTTTTTTTTTTTTTTTGCCAAGCAGGATCAATTCTGCCGCAGTGGGACGATGACCAGGAAAAAATTTTGGCACTGTGGCCCGCTTTAATTCGCTGATCGAGCCCCTTCCCCCTTCCCCCTTCTCTCTCTCTCTCTCACTCCGCCTTGTCCTCGCTTCGATCGATCGACCGAAAAGCACCCGCGAAACGTTGCGAAACGTTTCCCTCCCGTTCGTCGGGATTATTAAAGGCAGATGACGGTGTAATTCGATGATCGATACTGGTAAAAGGAACCCTAATGGGTTTCTTCGTCGTCGACGGACGGACGCGGCGTTTGCACAGACGGAAGGGAGGAGGAAGTCGCGCATTCGCGAGACTGGAAAGAAGAAGGGTGGCGGCGACGGAAGCGCGGAATTTAATTTCGCCTGAGAGTTCGAACCGCGTATCCATCCGCGCTGCAAAGGGCGAACTTGCGGAGCGGGGGCCCCGATAAATAGGATTGCCGAACGCGCTCGAAAGACAGCTTCCGCTTTTGTCGCTGCTCTGGCTTCGACAGAGCAGCCAGCGTGCGTTTGAAGGAAGAAAAATTTCGGCGATGATGAAACTAACGCCGGCGGGCATTCAACGTCATCGAAGTCCTCGTTCGTCCCTTATTTTTCCAATTTAATTCGCACCCCTCGCAGTCGGATAAAGAGTTGATACTCTCGTGACTCACGACTCGATGTTTGCAGCAAATCTCTTTGATTCATTTGCAGAATCTCGTTACTAAAGAATGAAATTTGATATTTATTATTTTATGTTCGTGATCTCGCGCGTTTATGGAAGATTTCGATATGAAATGCGTACGCATGTCAAATTGACGTTGCGTTAATTCTGTATCACTATCCGATTTCTGTCTTCCAAAATTATGGCCATGGAGTGTAGTTTCACGGGCTCCATTTTAGAATATTTAAAGAAAAGAGAAGTATTTGTAACATTGTGGTAAACACAACGTCGAGCACCGAGGCGATTTCGAGCCAACTATACCGCGTCTATCAGAAATGACACGAGGTAATAAAAAGTACGAAAATAAAATTTCAATAAATAAAATTACCTTATTGTGTAGAATACAATTATAGCAATTTTTTTTAGCTTTTCGAGAGCTTGAAATTTATGTACTATTAAATGTCGAAACCAAAGAGTACACTATAAAGTAAAAAAAAAAAAAAACAAAAATAAAAATAATTTCATTCAAACTAAAAATATACAAAAATAACGAAGAAGTTGAAGCATAAATCAGAAACTTCATTCGGCGTGTAACTGAGATTTATTAAATTTGACACATGCGTTGGATCAATTCTTTTAATAGCGCAAGAAATCTGAAATAATCCTGACTGCAAAATATCAAGCTTGGCGAGTATCGAGAGAGAAATTTATTTTTGTTTGATAAAATACAAAATTTGAAAGAACAATGTGTCTACGGAATGAGAAGCTACAGTATTTTCTAAGATAAATAAAAGTTCTATGATATACAGCATGCAACGTATACGAAGACTTGTTATTTTCAAGTATAGTAAGTCACGCACAACGATAAATCCCTCCCGATGTTTTTCGCAAACGTAGCCAACGAAGATATATCGTTGTTTAACATTAAATTTGAATTTTGTTTCGTCTGTATACGTATGTACAAACTTAGTACAATTCAAACATATTCATTTAAATATTCATTCAAATATTTTCTAGGTTAACCCCTTGTCTTGTAATGTCAAGTTATGCCCGTGGTACGAATTTATGGTTTCGATTCGAAGGAGAAAAGCAAATTATAATTCTATATACGAAATTTGAATTTGAATTTTAAATATAAGTTCTTTCGATCGAAAATCAATGGATATTTACCACGTTTCAATGCTTTATATCCAACAAATTGCAATAACTAATACTCGTTTGATGAGAGGGTTGAAAAGAAAATCTTAAGACAAGAGGTTAATATCATATTCAACAAATATCGCAATAATTTAGTCGGTTCGTTTTCTCTTTGCAATTCGTAATTATTTGTTCTCAAACCGTGTCAAACTCAAGCTTAAACTCGAATTTAAACCTTCGTTAAATATTGGTAACGTTTTATTCATAATAATAATCGTAATAATATTCGTTAAATATTGGTAACATTTTATTCATAATTTACAACGTTTCAATGCTTTATATCCAACAAATTGCAATAACTAATACTCGTTTGAGGAGGTTGGAAAGAAAATCTTAAGACAAGAGGTTAATATCATATTCAACAAATATCGCAATAATTTAGTCGGTTCGTTTTCTCTTTGCAATTCGTAATTATTTGTTCTCAAACCGTGTCAAACTCAAGCTTAAACCTTCGTTAAACATTTGATTTGTTTTTAAACCTTGTCAAACTCGAATTTAAACCTTCGCTAAATATTGGTAACGTTTTATTCATAATTTACAACGTTTCAATGCTTTATATCCAACAAATTGCAATAACTAACACTCGTTTGAGGAGGTTGAAAAGAAAATCTTAAGACAAGAGGTTAATACAATATTCAACAAACATCGCAATAATTTAGTTCGTTTTCTCTTTGCAATTCGTAATTATTTGTTCTCAAACCTTGTCAAACTCGAGCTTAAACCTTCGTTAAACATTTGATTTGTTTTTAAACCTTGTCAAACTCGAATTTAAACCTTCGCTAAATATTGGTAACGTTTTATTCATAATTTACAACGTTTCAATGCTTTATATCCAACAAATTGCAATAACTAACACTCGTTTGAGGAGGTTGAAAAGAAAATCTTAAGACAAGAGGTTAATACAATATTCAACAAATATCGGAATACTTTAGTTAGTCGATCTTTGCAATGGCCACTATTCCTCAAAGTCAAACTTGTGCATCAATCTGACTTGATTGAACTTCTCGCTCGAGTTCATCTGTTCAACACTGATTCGTGCCAACGAACAAAGACCACACAGAGCGAGAACAACATCCCGGAAATATTATGTCGTTCTTGCCCATACTTCTCTCTCTCTCGTCCGACAAAGCTGTGGAGTAAATAAATTCTAACGCGAAATATTCCGCTGAATATTCACAATCGTCCGATCCGATTTGCTAGAAACTCAAACAAACGGTCGCACGGTCAAACGTTGCGTGTTGAAATAAAAGGGAGGCGAGCTGCTAAAAGCACCGCGCTTCGACGACGAGATCGCCGAATTAAAAGAAACAACAGAGACACTCGTGCGGATAAGCCTCGGGGACGCGATGGGCACAGTGTGTGTGTGTGTGTGTGTAACTACCCGCATGTTGCATGTCTCCGGCTTATCATCGCGTGGTCGGCGTTTCACATTCGCAAAACTTGTCGACGTTTATCCAAAAGGATACCCGTGTTGAATCGCGAACTCGGCGAACTTTGTCGCGCGTCCAATTGCATCGCGATAACGTGTTGCTCTCTCTCTCTCTCTCTCACTTTCAGCCACTAGCCACCGATTACGTGAAGTTTCTCTCCTCTCTTCTCCTCCTTTGTCTCTCGCTTTGTTGCTCAGAGAGAAAAAGAGAGAGAGAGAGAGAAAGGAGGAAGAGGAGACACGACGAACGACACGAGATGTACTCGCGATGTACACACGAAACCGATGAAGAGGCAGAGGGGAGCAGCTGCAGGAGAGGATTTTATGAAACGCGCGGCACACCAGAAATTAGAACGACCCTTCGTGTACCATTCAATTCGGCTTAACGATATTCGTAACACAATGCGCGGCCGTTCCTTCGACCGGAAGAAGGACCGAGGGGTAGGTAACGAGGTACGGGAATTACACCGCTCCCTCCGGTTTCGTTTCGCCGGGCTGTACCGAGCACTGCTTCCGATTCGATATCGGTGGATCGGGCTTTTCATTTTCTCGCCACGGCGTCTCGTTTAACGCCGAGTCCCTCGAATCGCTCGGAACACGTCGAAGTATCGGCGGTGGGTTTTTTCTTTTTTTTTTTCTTTTTTTTTTCATGCGTCCACCGGGGGCGGGGGGCGGGGGGGATTTGAATTTGCAAAAATGTATAAATGCATCCGAAATATAAAACACGACACGTTGTAACATAGCGTTTCAGCTTGAATTTGCAAAAATGCACAAAATGAACCTAAAATATAATAATGTGAATATTCTATATACCTTATAGCAGAAGTATATGATAAATAATATAATAGAACTATAGAACTACGGTAGAAGTATATAATATAATAGAAGTATATAAGAACGTAACATTGGGCTTAAATTTGCAAAAATGCACAGAATGAACCTAAAAATATAATAATGTGAATACTCTGACGTGGAATGAAGTATATGAAATATACTTTATAGCAGAATTATATGATAAATAATATAATAGAACTATAGAACTATAGTAGAAGTATGTAATATAATAGAAGTATATAAGAACGTAACATTGGGCTTAAATTTGCAAAAATGTACAGATATTCAAAAATATATAAATGAACCCAAAATGTGTTATAATGTAGTGCTATAAAACATGATATAATATAAAAACGTGTATGAGATTAAAGTTGAATTTGTAAAAAGTGCCAGAATATATTCGACAATATTTCTGATCTTCCTAAGTGACTCACCCGATATACGCAGGTATAGATTTACACAAAAATTCGCAGCGTAATCGTTATCGATTATAATCAGATTTGAATCAGTATGAGTATGATTCACCGTCAAAGGTTTTAATTTTGCCCGAAGTCGAATTGGTGCTCAATTGTCTAAAATTCAATAGACTGTAATATGACTTTAATACTTCAAAGTGTTGCAGACGCTGTGACTCCGTTTAATTTTTAATTAACAACTGTATCGCGCGTTAGTGTAATTTTTATCGTCGTTTGAAAATTTGTATATTATTAAATTTTTCATTTATATATTATATATATTATATATATATATATATAATTATATATTTATACATTATGTTTCTAATGCTTTATTTCTATCTCTATTTAGTATCAATTAAACGTGAACTCCAGCTATTAAACTTAAAATTGAAGATTCACGTCCAAAAATAGGACTTACAGTGGCCGTTGCGGTGGAAATAATTTTCTGTACAGTTAGGTGACGTATAAGAAATATTTTGGTACAAAATACTGAGATAGGAACAGCCTGTTACATATATACAAAAAAATAGCAAACAAACGACGAATTGAATCAAACAAGAGAATGAGTTTCGTTATTAATAGAAATTAATATTAAATATTATTATTACAATTATACAATATATTATAATTAATGTAAAAATTAATCTTCTCTCGCGAGAAAAATTCGGAAATTTTCGTTTGCGAACGTCGTTTGAGAACTTCAGTGAAAAAACTGGAGATAAAAATCGGTGGCGGAACGTAAAAAAGCGCCGAGTCCGATTTGACAGGTAACGATCGAAAGACCAAAACCATGAGATTCTCTAAGCCGAGTTGGAAACTTTAATTTTCGTCTAATGGACCGCCGATAGTTACGAGCGGTCCGATTGAAAAACTTCGTGTCCGAATGATGGCATAAACTCGTCGAACTCGTCTCTCGACCATAAATTAAAAATTCCGCGCCCATACGTGCGGTCACCGTCCATTCCAGCGCGTTTATATTGGCTCGTTCGTTAGCTGTTTGCGCGGACAAAACGACAAACGAAAAGAGACAAAGGTAACCCACAGACGACAAACAGAACACACGCATAAAGCACACTTCCACTTTGCCCCAGAAAAATTTCGATTTTCGCGCGCTGCTTTCACTTCGAAATTTTTTTATCTTCCAAGACACGTTTCAAGAAATATCACGATGAATTTCCCACGAAAAAGTTGGAAAGCTAGAAAAATCGTGCGTGTTTTATAATACGTGAATTTATTTCTGGTAGCTATATTTCTCACGCGAGCTTGTTGGTTTATCATTCGACAACACCTATCAACACAGGTAAAAGTCTAAAGTGTGAATATTCGATACTTTTTTTTTATCTTTCCATCATCGGTGGGCCTGATGATACTTCTTAGTGTACGAATTATTTCAACAGAAATGTACATAAACGCGAGCTGACTTCGTTTGTACATTTGCACATCCTCGTAAAAAATTTGTAAATTCTGATCGAAACGACGATTAATAACACCTTAAGAACTAGAATAAAAATTCGGAATTCAAATATTCTGAGATTTGAAATTAATGATATTAATGATATTCGATATTTCAATTGATAAATAAATAAACGTACGTAGTACATCTACTCAATGATTAAAAACATGTTACTGACCAAGTATTTCTAATCGATATCTGGTCCAAATTTATAGTCTGCGTACTACATGAAAGTTCGTAAATAAAATAAATCACGTCAAACTCGAGTTCGAAATTGTTATTATAAAGTTCTCTCCCGTTCAAAAGTCTTAGGGCACTTTTATTTTCAACGTTCAGTGGATTACCGTATATATATTTTTTTTTTTGTACAATATAATACTGTATATAATCTAATAATGCATATAATATACATATAATATAATACATATAATATAACAATAATATATAATAATATAATATATTAATATTATATTCACAGAGTGTTATCGTATAAAGTATGTTTTTTTATTTACAATATTTAATTTTAATTTAAAATTAGATGTAATTCAATTTAATTTTATTGGTATGCATTGCATATAATATTGCAATATATAATACAAGAGTATGTAAAGTATGTTTTATATTTGAAAATATATATATGTTATATTGGAAATACAATAATTTATATGTCAAAATTATATATATATGTAATTTACATTACTTTTACGTAAATATTGCATTTATTGTGTGCAACTTATAATTCATATTCATTACTGTTTAACATTTGTATATTGTATATTGTTGAATTTTTTTATTATACGCTATATGTTATACATCATCACGTGCATCATTATCATGCACTTTTATACATTACTGTTTTCACTGTACATGAATTCATCTTTTCTATTCATTACTGTTCAGTACTGTCTTTATTACATACAAACATAGTACTTGTCCTAAGATTTCCGTGGAAATCGTGGCGCGCACGAACGCCGGAAAGGAGTTCGTCGGAAAACTTTGATTGGTCAAAGACACGAAATGATTTCATTTGGCGGGCAACGATCGACCAAGAGGAAGAGTTGTTCCGCGCGCGCAGCCGATTTGTCGTCCGCGTGATTAAATCTGAACGCGCCGCGATGCGAACGCACCTATGAAACCTATGAACAAAAAATTCCATTTCCATTTTGTCGCGCAACAAAGATCCGATTCCTCCCCCCCCCCCTCCTCACCACGCGAGTATCGCGATCTCGTAAACGGACCACGCGCGCGAGCAAACAAACACTGTGCTCGTAATTCAAAGAGATGCCGAACGATAAACGCTCTTTTTCCCAGCCGCGATCCTCTCGTGCGCGCGCGCGTGTGTGACTTTTTTTGCTCGCAACGGCGACCGTCCCCGTTGAATATAAATTGTCTCGTTTTTTATCGTTTGTCCCCGCCTGGTAATCCGCGCGCGTGTTTATTCCGAATCGGCGAGTCGCGAAGAATTGTTCGAAACTTCGTAACGGCGGGGGGCGCGTGTTGAAGTGTGCAAAACGCCGGGCGAGGTAGCTGCCAGCCACCACACGATCGTGGTTTGTTCATTTTCAAAAAGAAGATTTTCATCGTATCGTAGGTGCAGTTATATCTGGTCACAGTGACAGCCAAAAGGTGAGCAGCGCGGTTGACGTTAGAACAACGCGAATTTTTTCCTGAGGCAATAGGAAGCAGGTAGGCACTCCGTCGAAAAGATACTAGCGCTATATATGCTATATTTTGTAATTTCTTGCTATATATGATATATGATATATGATATTTGCTATATTTGCTATATTTGCTATATTTGCTATATATGCTATAATGCTGTATGCGTATATATGCTACATGCTATATTTGCTATATATGCTATGATGCTGTATACATATATATATGCTATATGCTGTTTTTGCTGTATATCCTATAATGCTATATGCTATATATGCTATAATGCTATATGCATATATATGCTATATTTGCTATATATGCTATGATGCTATAAGCATATATATGCTATATGCTATATTTGCTATATATGATATATGCTATATTTGCTATATTTGCTATATATGCTATATTTCTTTCTATATATTTGCTACATATGCTATACTTTGTAATTTCTCTTAATTATCTTAACCTTATCTTGATGTACGAAAGGACCAATTTGTTCAGATTCTATTAATTCGTTTTCATAAGTATTGCAGTGTAAATGCAAGAGATTATAAAAATAATCTTTTGTTAAGTTTGCACAAATGAAAAATAATTCAAGTTTGTTAACACTAGAACTACCACACCAGTCAAAATGACTGGTTTTACAATTTTACTTTAAAATTTCTACTTCATGTTACAATTTTTTCCCCCACAATGATGCAATGACTTTTACAGTGATAACTAAAGAAATAATATAATGAATTTTATTTTATTTTTATTTATTAGAAATCCAAAATAATTTTGCTAGAAAACTTCGTCTTGACTGTCGGTAGTTCTAGTGTTAAAAATAAATCATTTTTTGGTCATAAGTCGAATTTCATTTGATTCGTACGTCAACGGGTTAATGACATTTTCCTCGTTCTTATTTTATTATAAGAGCACAGGAATAGCATTTGTTTTCATAAAAATGTCGCCAAAAGATTAGGTGATACTTTTCCTTTTACCCATTATATAGTATGCTGAATGAAGCTTCCGGTCAACAATAGATTATAATCGAATTTTTATTTTAATCAAAAGCAAAAAAAAAAAAAAAAAAAAATAATGGAGCGTCCTTAACTCAATTGTTCAACTGTATTTGCTTACTTTTAACACCAGAACTATCAAAGTGATAGAAACGACCAATTTTTCGTAAAATATATGAATAAAAGTATTATAAAATTTCTTATTTTAAAGTCTCTCTTTTTTCTTCTTTTTTTTTGTCTTCAATTCTTTCTCTGATGGAAATTTTATGCTTTAATCGTCGGTAATTCTAGTGTTAATCAAACAAATCAAAAATGAACGAGACTGCGATATCTTTATCATAATTACACATTATAACAAAATATTACGACATCGCAACATGAAAGTAGAACGTTACAACGAGGTTGTAAAATCAACCGTGACACCGTAATTAGAATCATTTTGGAAAAATATAAGGATCCTGAGCTTTCTCAATCGAAAGTTGAAGCATTCAATGCGAAATGGAACGAGTGTCAATCGTACAGAGTAGTTGATAAATGAAATTCCAATAGCTGTCTGTATATTACCTAGCATAATTACCTAGCAAAACGCGCGACAGAATATTGTATCATAATATTGCATTATAATTGCAACACGCAACACAACGGGATTACAGAATGAAAATTCACACGCGTTTCGAATGCCGAAACAAGCAATTAAAGTCATTTCAAAAGAGACAGAGAAACTTGGACTTCTCAATTAAAAACGTTCCTTTTTATCTCTTTGAAAGGTATATAAACGACGTTCCAATTTTAAACTCCGAGTTTCATCAAGTCGCGAGTTTTAACGTTTAAATTTTTGCCAATTTTCACGCCGACGATGTAAATTTATACTTAACAAATGTAATTACCTGTAATTTAAATACTGTACAAAAAAAACACACACACACACAGAAAAAGAAAAAGAAATAAAAATACGTGAATATTACACATCTCGAATATTACGTTTACGCCACGCAAACATCATGCGAATTTGTTGCTTGCCGCGCGGTTTTGAGCCAAAAACGGCGTAGAATTGTTTCAGCGTTTGCTCGGAGAATTATTGCTTTAATTTCAATTACCTTTGGATAATGCGCGTCTTAGATACCCCGAGGACATTTGTGTTGCTGACGTAATCGGGGGATTCGCGTAATAGAATCAGAAATTATTTCCGGGATTGTTACTATTCAAGCAGGCAGTACACCCCAGATATAATAATAAACCAAAAAAAAAAAAAAAAAAAAAAGAATAGAATCTCTCGTGTACACGGGGGGGAAATGAAAAAGATCACAACGTGGTCGTACGACGCTCGAACGCTTGAAAATAAATTTTTTAAACGCCGCCACTGTGACAACATCCGACAGTAAAAGGGTTAATTTACAAGCGCGTTGTAAAGCCGAATTCACACCTTTTCACTCTGAATGACGAACGTTGCGGGTGAATTCATTCACAGTGAATACGAAAGATGAAAGCTGCAGAGTGTTCGTAACAGTTCCACTAGTTGATCCAACCGATCTCGAGTATTAAAGAACCGGAGTGTTCTCCTCTCTCTAAAGAATGTCTCTCTCTCTCTCTCTCTCTCTCTCTCTCTCTCTCTGTCTTTGATATTAAAATTCTCAATGAAAGAAAATAGTAACGAACGTTCAAGTCTACAGGGTGGTACAATCAAAAAAAGAGACGAGCCTGAGTCGAAAGAGGAAGAATGAAATTTTTTTCATTTAAAGCTAAAGTTTTCGAGGAAGTCGAGTTTGACAATTTTTTTATCGAGTATTCAGAATAAATAACGAAAAGGAGGTTATTTTATTGGCGCAAATATGTCAAAAGTAGTGTAGAATACAATTTTTTCACTGTATCTTTAATTTTCCTGTTTACACATCTACCAAGCCAATTCTTAATCGAACATTTTTTTCACAATGTCTATTTTCTTTAAAACGCCGTAAACTGAGCGGAAAAAACTTTATTTTACACTTTTCACTTAATTCCGCGTATAACTTATATAATTTCCTATCTAACTTAGTTAGTTAGTCGAATTCAAATCGATTTTCTTCGAAAAACGAAGCCTTAAGTGACAAAAATTGTCATTCCTTCTTTCCGACTTATTTTTTTTTTTTTTTTTTTGTTTGCGTGTGGAATCACTCCCTTTCCGGTTGTGCCACCCTGTATGTTCATTTCGTATGTACAATACTGGCCGTTCGAATACGCAATCAGTAGAACTGTACTAACTTGTAACAGCGTGCACGTAAATACTTGCATACGTATTGTATACGTATATTTGTCACTGCATTTGTCACACTTGTATGCTTCACTTTTATTAAAACCAACTTGGCTCTACTCTGTTTACTTTTATTCTTTATATTCTGGAATAATGACTTGGAATAACCACTAGATTGCAGCAGTTACATTATTATATTCTACATTATTGTTATACATTGTTGCTATACATATACTATACACTGTTACTCTATTATATTATACTATACACATGCTATATAATAATATAATAATAATGTACTATATAAAATAATATAGTGAATAATAATAATAATTAATAATTGTAACTGGTGTAATATAATAACGTACTATACTATATTGGTATATTATTATAGAGTATATTGTTATTATATTATACATATATATTTGTCACTGTGTAATAGGGTTTCTCTCTGCTCTACTGATCGTTTGAAATAATCACGGATTTTTGAGAATAACCCTGAAAAGGCAGAACTTCGATAGAAAATTGTTCCATACAGATACTAAATATCGTCGAAAGTACAATACTCTAGGCATCTTTTTAATTAATTCGTGTATATTCGCTGCAATTCAATATTTTAACTTCGTACGACGAAAAACTTGTTAACTCGTCGGTGGGATACTAATCTTCTGAACGTAACAATACTTTCATTTATACATCTATCATGTTCCTTTAAAACCTATTCATTTCCACCAGAAACAAATGATAACATCGCGGTCAACACTAAAAAAAAAACTATCGACGACTAAAGTATAATATTTGTAGCGAAGAAATTGAAGCGCAAGGCACAAGAAAATGTCATTAAAACAATAATGCAATAGAGCCTCTGTTAATATATTTGATTATATAAACTCGAGTATCTAAATACACAAATGTCATAAATATATCAAGAATATAAATATACAAACATATAATATCCAATGGAAAATTATTAAATTGATCATTTTGACCACCATTTTGGTCGTTCTGGCGTCAACGTCAGGCAAAAATGAATTCTGAAATTCTGAGTTCCAATCTTCTAATGAACTCTCGGATTACAAGAGTCCTCGCTCGAGAGAGAAATCACCCGACTGACTGAATTGAAAATTCCTTAAAGCCTCTAACAGCCAGCGAATCCAAGTCGATAACCTAAAAATAATAACAACAATAACAATATCTAAGAAGTCCGACAGCCAACGTGAAAATACGCCAGTTTCCATTGTGGAAACGCGTGAACTCGGCTTAATCCCGCAACGCAATCCGTCGCGCCCCAGAACGCGGGCGACGTGAGCGTCGCGACGCGCTGCGGCGCCGAGTATTGGGACAAGCGTATGCTATGCAAATGGAATCAATTTGCGAGTCGGTGGGCGTCACCTGTTCGTGGACAGGATAACCGACCACCGTCACCATCCTTTGTCTCCCCTCGAATTTGGCCGCGTGCCGCCGCCGCCGTTGCGGCCTCTCCTCGGGAATCGAGTTTATCCAATCCGGTGGCCAACGACGACGACGACGACGACGACAACGACGACGAAGGAACCATCGAGGAGAAGCAAGTGGTCTTGTCGAAGGGATGAAGGGGAGGCAACGACGACGCGACGGTGTGATTTAATATCGTAAAACAGACTGCAACACGCTGTTGCGCCCCGCAGAATCCTGATTCGATAGACTGATTCAAAGGGATGAGAAGAGAGTGAGGGAGGGAAAGGGAGCGAGCAACCCCTGCTGTTTCCCCTGCTCTCTGTGGGGTGTTCCCTCTGACTGTAGGGGGGGTTTCAAACCCCCAAAAAGTTGGGGATGCACGCACCGTATCGTATCGTATCGTATCGTGTCGTATCTGGAAGACCTGAATGGGGTTTTCACTGTGAGCGCCAGACGCGTTTATATCAATATAGAAGAGAGGATATTCTGTTGCCTCTGCGTGTTTGCGAGTGTGATTTTGGCGACAGAGAAAACCCCGTTGCCAGTTTAGTTCGCTTGCATCTGATTTTCACGACGGTACGCGATCGATATTGATCGATGTTTAATTCAGTTGTATTCACTCCAGCTGGACGTTGTAATTCGATAAATATTATTATTATTTGAAGCGGTTTTCCTTCCCGCTGGTGAAAACGTCTCTCCGAGACACGGTACAACTTATTTCCTCGTGCAACAATAAAGAAAGGAAATATTTAAGCGACCTGTTTCTGAATCGCGTAACTCGCTTTAACCTTTCTTTTTTTTTTTTTTTTTTTTTTTTTTACGGCAATAAATGTCCACCCCTCGAACGAAATATATATATATATATATAAAATATAAAAAGAGTTTCTTTGATATGTATGACTTTTCATTGCAATTCTCAGGTGCTTGAAACTTGCCTTTCCGTTCGCTGAAATGAGAAGCATCGCAGCAAGATCAATCCTGAATTACGTGTAACATATTCAGGCGTGGTGATGTCAAGATAAATTCGCCATCTGTTTATAAAAATATTGCAATGTTACAATTAATGAGATTGTTCGGTAATATTTTTTTACAACGACGATGAACGATTTGCTGCTTCGAAACGTTCGAAAGAGTTTCATTGATATGTACGATTTCTCGTTCCAATCCTATTCCCTCGAAATTTGCTTTGCCATTATCGCTAAAATAAGGGCGAGATTAAAATGTAAAAATTCGAGCGTTGCAGCGAATCACGCATAACATATTTATCGGTCGCAGAAATTTTAAGATAAATTTATTAATCATCTATAAAAGTATTATGATATAATGCTAATGCTGCAGATTTTTTCAAAATTTCGAGCATTTAATGAAAAATTTAAGAATGCAAAAATCTATCGAATGCACGCAACGTGCATTATATTAATCTAAATATTCTACGCAATAATCGGATGGAGAAATCGATTTTCTACCCGGGTTCCCTTGTTTAAATTTCATTCGTGAAAATATGAATTTTCACAAAAATCCGCAGTCTATTCATTACTTAATATATGAATGAATTAATGAATCTCAAAAAAAGGAAATAGTGGTTTTGACGCAATGAACTCATCGACGTAATTTTTCTTTTTTCACCTTTTCTAATGTTTCAAAATATAAATATATCCACCAAGTATAGTAAACACACTAGAAAATTTCCTAATCTAAGGAGCAAATGTCGCATTATACTCTGTACCTTTCATAACGTGTGACCAAGCGTTGTCATTCTGTTTCATTGTCAATAAATGGTATTTTTCTCTTGATTTTATAACTTAAACAAATGAGTTGCTATTAATAATTCCGAGTTTCGAGTCAAAGTTTAGACAACGTCGCGAGTCTAATAATATATTTAAAATGGCCGTGTCTGAAGATATCTAATCGAATTCATAACACTATATATATGAACATTAGTATCTCGAAATAATGTTTGTCTGAACACGGACTGTTCTTTGTCTGAATGAATAATAATGAACTCTATTTCGTATGAGCCTAAATTTTAATAGATAAAGTTGGATCCACTTATTCGAACCTCAACTTCTATTATACGAATTGATATTAAAAAATGATATTAAAAAAAAAAAATGAACTTTTAACACTAGAACTACTAAAGTGGTGAAAAATGACAAATTCATCATTTTTATTAGAAATTTTACACATGTGAAACAGTGTTGTGTTTTCCAAAATTCGAATGATCTTTCGTAAAATGTAGTACTCCGTTGTATCATGAAGCCTTCATATGCGTAATTTATAACTTTTATTAGAAATATTTATACACCTAACACACCATAAACAGTGTGTTTTTCGAGATTCAAAAGATTTTTCGTAAAACGTTGTACTCCACTGTATCATGAAGCCTTTATTTTATTTATATATATTTTTTTCAATTTAACGTCTCTGATGAAACATACACTGATCGTCGACAGTTCTACTATTAATCGTACGATTAACCAACAACATTCGAACGACTTTCGGTAATATACCGAAATATTTTCCTACGCCTAACACACGGGTAGAAATTAAGGACAGTTCCGACGTTCACTAAGAAGAACACCTAGTCTACTCCAGATTACGCTTATCTACAGGAAATACCGGCTTTGCAACTCTCTCCTCCCCCTCTAGCCGCGCAATTCCGCTCGCACCCTCACGTGAAGGGTTCCACGCGCTCTTCCACACACACACACACACACACACACACACACACAAAACAGTTACAACCGCTACAACCCCATCTGTTTCCCTCCCACAAGATGCGTCGTCTCGCGCGTATCTCAATTGGCATCGAGAGAAAGAGAAAGAGAGAGAGAGAGAGAGAGTGTCTATCCCACGTGTACGTACATATATATATACTCGCCCTACTTGCGAATCCGACGAAAAACAATTTCAATCTGGCCGAAGTAGAAAGTTTCGCATCGCGCCCTCTGCCACGTTTCCGTTTCTGCGCGGTTGTCCCCTCCCTCCCCTCCCTCACCCCATTCTTCTTCTTCTTCCGCTTTCACCCCTTCTGGTCGTCTCGTTTCTTTCGTTATCTTCTTACAGTTTATTGTTTTCTACGAGCAAGAAATTGCCAGGGACCACAAAGCGAGGCTCTACGCAGAGACCTCTCCCCTCTCTCTCTCTCTCTCTCTCTCTCACTCTCTCACTCTCTCTCTCTGTCTTACTCTTAGCCGTACTTGCCAACCGCGATAAGTTTCAAACTCTCCGAGAAAGACTGCTCGTAAAGCAATCTCACTCGGCTTTCTACGGTTGTTCAGTTCGTTTCTCGAGCCGGCGTGTACACAGTGTGCACAGTCGTCGGTGAAGTCGATATATATATGTATGTATGTATATATATATAAATAAAGGGAATTCCCCGACGATCGATGTGACCCGCTTTCGATTTCAATCGACTGCGAGCGAGCACCTCGCGGAGGTTTTTAGCCAGACGAGGCTCGATTATCGATTTTCGTTCCGGCCGAGAATCAGCGATGCATGCGCATATGTTCTCGATCGAAATATCTAAATTTTGTGTGTGTGTGTGTGTGTGTGTGTGTCTTGTATAACTGACGCGCGTTTCGTATCCACTGAGCGCCCGTTTCTCAATCGCTTCGTAAACGTAAAGTACATCGGAATTATTACGGAATTTTTCCTGAAATAAAATGGACTCCGTGAGCGATGTTTGACCAGTAACTACCGGGTATACTCGGATATTTGCGCAAGTCGGTAGGTATCTTTTGTGAACACGACCGGAGAAGTAAAACCTAGAGGTCTTTTGATCTATTAATCTTTCAACTAGGGACGACGACGAGTTGAAACTCGTCGTTGGAATAGTGCCTCGCCAGCGCGCAACGCGAGTTAACTCGTCGTGGAACTTCGAAGACAACGCGTATAAATTTAAACTTGGTACACATCATTTGTTCTTCCTTTTCTTTTTCTTTTTTTCTTTTTTTCTTTTTTCTTTTTTCTTTTTTCTTGTATCATATCACATGTCGACATGATGCAAGATACACGCCGTGTATCTTTAAACTGTATCACGTAATTGAATGAAATTTTATTTCAATGCTCTTTATTTATATTTACAGAGCATATACTTTGAAATCTTCGCTGTTTGATAATTCGCGTAAAGTGCAAATTCTTTTCGTGTTCATTGTGAACGTGCAATTTTGATAGATTGCAAGATTAAATACTGCGACGAGTACTATATATTTAATATTTCATATTAAAACGAACAAGCCCGTTGATATGTCGAATTTCAGATTTTCTTTTTTTATAACTGATTGAAAGATACGGTGGTATGCTTTTTGTCAAAATTGATATTGATTTCCGTTCAAACATACGACTGTGTAAACTTATTTATTTCAATTGTTTTTTATTTATTTTTAAATGACTCGTATTTATTTTCAATGACTCGTACGTAAAATATTTCAATACATATCGGAAAACTGGTTGTTCTAATGTCAAGTAGTTTACATATTTTTGGGTTTTTTTAATTTCCTACAAATAGGAACAAAAATTCGTGGAAAATATTTCGTAAAAAGTAATTGGATAATTTGCATATTTTTGATACATTTTTTTTTTTTTTGGGGGTATTCTTTAATTTCTCATAAATGAACGAGAATTCGCATACTGGAAAATACAACCATATTGCCATGTTAGAAAAGCCAAATTTGATGATACTCGTCAATTTAAACACTAGAACTATCGGCGACTGAAATACAAAATCTACAAGATTAAAGTGCAAAATTCAACGCGATAAAGAACACAAGCCTTCGTTTGTATTTGACAAAATACAAAAGTCATTCAAGTCTCTGAAAATACACCGTTATATAAGTATAAAAGTTTCTATGTTATAAAATTTCTATGGAAGATTATAAATTGATCGTTTTGACTTTGGTAGTCCCAGTGTTAAATATATTATAATACGCTCTTTAATATAATAATTCTGAAGACTTCTGATCCTCACTGAACCTGCTTTAGATTCTACATCTATACGCAAAAGTATTCAAATGCACAAAAATCACGGCCCAGTCATTGATAACTGAAATATGGTCGATCGGAGATAACACGAATGCTCATCTCCACGGAAGCAAGAGTTCCAAGAACCGGAACTCTGCATCTACTTATCAGGGGATGAAAATGCGTCGATCAAGCGCGAAATACTCTATTTCCATTCGAATTAATTCCAAGACGTCTCTTCCTACCCTCCCCCTTATGATAATGGCGCTCGAGCGATATTTGCATATGTATGTAGATGCAGCGTAAGCGTCAATCAAAATCAACGCGATTTCAAAAACCTGTTCGCCATTACGTACCTTCGGACGAAGTCGAAGAAAAATCGATATTTCGACAATTGCACACGCTCTGTTACGAGAATACTCTTAGAATACTCTTAGAATATTGCATTCTAAAAACAGAAGAAACTTAAAGTGAAACAGAACGATCGGAACAAAATAACGAAATAAAAAAAATTCCTAGCATACAAAAGTATAATAAAAAGGAATATTAAGTAACGGTAATCATTAACAGACGAAACGAATTTCATTTGGCTCCAAAAAGAAGTGAAAACTGCAGAAACTTCCACGTGTCAGATAGACACGAGTATCGCCTATTTAAAGAGAACATGAAAACACGATAAATTTTTACTACGATCCAGTATGGATCCGTTTTCGGAGTTTTCATCCTGTCCAATCGGACAAAAAAAATCAACATTCGATGACACGACTCGACGATAGACAGACGAATTCGAGTTCAATGCGCTTTCCAATCATGCCACTTTGCTCGATAAGCTGCGAGCTTAATTCGTTCATCGTCAAATACGTTTGGCTCTCTCGAGGACAAGGGACAAGCCGCGTCCGACCGATCGATCGTCTTAACTGGGTCGGATTCTCGGTCATAGGTTGCCAGAGACCGTCGAAAAAGTGTCATTTCGGCGGCGGATATAAAAGCAAGTGTTTCGCGAAAAGCAAAAGAAGGCAAATTGAATCGGATGCATGCTACTGCAAAGTGTACTTGCGAGCAATGGCGGCTCTAGAGCTCGAGCGAACGTCATTGAATAACGCGCGTTTCAAATCCGCGTTATCTTCGTCACACGCAGATTTCTTCTTTCACTTCTTTCGCGTGGCGTTTCTCTTTTTTAAAAATTATTAGCAATTTGTTTAAAAATAGATCGTGCTTGCCGCGGAACTGCATTGATATTCTTTTCTTTGTAATTCTCTCTCGAGAGTGTGAGAATTAGCGGTGCGAGTGTTAACTCTATGTTAATACGCAACGTGTGTGCTTATCTAAAAAATTATTAGTTTAACGGGAAAAAAGGTTGTGCTTTCAATGATGTTACGTTCTTTCTAAAAATTATTAACAATTTGTTTCAAATAGATCGTGCTTGCCGCAGATTTGCATTGATATTCTTTTCTTTATAACTCTCTCTCGAGAGTGTGAGAAATGGCGGTGCGATACTAGCGCCACGCGAGTGTTAACTGCATATTAATATGCAACGCGTGTGCTTATCTAAAAAATTATTAGTTTAACGGGAAAAAAGGTTGTGCTTTCAATGAAGTTACGTTCTTTTTAAAAATTATTATCAATTTATTTCAAATAGATCGTGCTTGCCGCGGAACTGCATTGATATTCTTTTCTTTGTAATTCTCTCCCGAGAGTGTGAGAATTGGCGGTGCGATACTAGCGCCACGCGAGTGTTAACTGCATATTAATACGCAACGTGTGTCAGTTTATTTATTATTTAATTATTAGTTTAATTATTAGTTTAACAAAAAAAAATCATTGTTCTCACAACGAAGTTACGCTGCACTCGTTCGTATTCTCGCGTGTATGATCTTTCTCTAGGATTTTTTTTTAAGATTGTGGTGCGATACTAGCGCCACGCGAGTATGAACTACCAGTACGCTACACACGTACGTATTTGTTTAAAAAATGTTTATATCTAAAAAAAAGACCGCATTTTCCGTAAACTCTACATCGCACTGATTTGTATTAATACTAACTGTCTTAAGAAAAAATAATTACGTATCATAACTCCAGTTCTTTAATGTCTTAATGTTATTCTTCTCAGATAATATTATATTATCAGAACAAAATGTTTGTTAGTAACTAGGAAACTGCTGTTGCATGGCAAACATTCTATTCTATAACGAAGCACCATTGACTGGAACGCCATTTTGTATGTACCGAACGATATTTCCCTCTGTGAAACAGTTGTTGAAATCGTAGAAGTTCGATGTTGAAGTTGAGATTGAAAAAAAGATATTGTAGAGCGGATTTTTCGACAGCGCGCGGGAGGTTTTGGGATACTGACCGTTCAAAATTCGTGCAAATGTAACTCTGGAACTGGAAAAATTTAACTGCGATAGCGATGTATGAAAGATTGGAGATTGGAGTTTCGTATTCTATATATATATATATATATATATATATATATATATACACATAATAAAATAAAGTACAGAAGTACCGCATGACGATATAATAATTTTAAATACAACGTTCGCATGAAGTATTTTAGCAGGAATTATTGACACAATTGCAGGAAATTTCGAACATTTGAAAAATACAAGAGCAAGATGACGAATGATGAAATACACGAGTAGATCAATGAACGTATGCGCCGTGCACATCGTACATTCAGTACATATCTGAAGAAAAGAAAAGAAAAAAAAACTTCGATAATCTTGAAAACCTCAAGAGAAAAAAAAACAACAACAAAAAAACGCTTGCACGATACCGATCGTTCCAATTACGCACGTAAAATATATTTCTTGCGTCCTCGAAAATTGAAAAAGACATTCGGGGTGGTCCAGACCACACTTAGATGAGAGAAACATAGCAAACAAAACAGGATCTCAGGCAACAGTGGTTTGTCGTAGAACAGAATATTTGCGGATGATGATCCAGTTACCAACAGACAATCGAGAAACAGCGACTCGCCACAAATAGAAAAATGATTCGATTCGCACGACGATTTTATATCGCGTAACGGAGTTCCTCCAGTGTACCGGCGCAGCGGTTCTGATTCCGGATTATGTGTCAAAAATTACACAAAGGGGTTTCCATACCGCGCCAACTAGTCAGTCGGGCCGAGCATTTCAAATTCACCGCGTTGCTCGGGCGTTTACTTTTTTAATATGTGGGCAACACAGCCTCGGAATGCGACCGCGTTTCGCGTTCTAATGCAGACGCTAGTTGCCATGGCCGCGAGGGAATATATCACGCGAGAATGCGTATACCGATCGCTCTATTGATCGGAATCGAGCCCGAACCGAACCGATTCGATTCGATTCGATTCGACGCAACCCTCCGCCACCGGTGAAACTCGGTGCCATGCCGCGTCCTCGTTACGTCAATTATCATCGAAGGTACAAACTACCGGAAGCACCGCTGCGAACGCCGCTTTCCAAGCTAATTTCCCGTCGGATTATGTTTCGTGCCACTTTATCCTATCCTGTGACCTATCGGCCTCGTCCTCGTCCTCATCTTCCTTGGAAATCCTCCCCTCCCCCCCACGGCTTCGCGAAGGACGGTTCGTAAAGAAAATCAAAAAGAAAAAAAAGAAAAGAAAATGTTAGGATTTCTCACCTAGAAAGTTTAAAAACCTCTCGAATCGAGTACGATGATGCAAAAAATATTCTAACGTGATCAATATCGAGAGGCCAATACTTTTTTTCCATGGTCGTTCCTTCTCGGAGTTTTCGAAATATAAACGAATATTATATACGTGAAACTTAAATTTTTCGACAAATGTGTGTCAAATCAGTGTTATTTCAAGATCATGTTCTTTACATATTTGAACGTTCTTTTTCTTTTTTTTTTTTTTTTTTTGTTTTACCAGCTGAACTAACAATGATTTTAAAAGTTGTCAAATAAAAAATATTCTTATCAATTATTTCGACCATTCTTCATTAGGCGAACAAGGACCATCCTGTCTAGACGAGTCGGAAATAAATCGTATGTCATTTTAATAATAAGTTAGATCTCCGACCTATGATTCGTTGAAATGATCAGACATATAAAACGCAATTTAAAAATTCAACACCAAATGAGGAGCACGAAAGATCCGTATTTATCCAATGCCCATATCACGTCATCGTTTTTGATACTTCTAATAAATGAATTGATCGTTCTCAAACATCTCAATTATGCCGTTTGTCTAATACACGATTAAACGTTCCAAGAGTTCATCTTCAAATGGACTATTATCCGGCACTGTTGCGATCCGTTTAGTTTTAAATTAACACTTTACCGACCGATAGCGATAAGTAATAGACGATTAATAGGCTACCGGTCGGTAAAGTGTTAATATATATAAATATATTATTATACGATATCCAAAATAGTAGCCGATTAATAGGCTACCGGTCGGTGTAAAGTGTTAATGATCGTATTATTGATGTCGTTGTTTGATGATCATTCGCACAATTCCTGTATCGTTCCATCACGTTTATAACGCCGGGGGGGAGCAAATTTACTTCCACTTATTAATTCGATACGCTCGTTTATTCGAACATAAAACCGCAACGATTAAACTAAAAAATTAGCCACGTTCAACTTGGTCGCGCGAAATTCTGCTTGGGCTCGTTTTAAAGCGCGACGCTTCTACTTTCCCTCTCCGTCATAGTTCATTTATCTCCGCAACGTTTTCCTACATCATGCAGCGAGGTAATAAAGCGGACCCGTAGTTTTTCCTCACCCGAAAGTTTTACAAGTTCAAACAACGTCTCTTGCGGACATTGTAAAAATTTCTTTCACGACAGAGCCTTTTTATCCTGGATTTAAAGATTGAAATTTCCTCTTCGCAACGACCCCGTAAAACTCGATGCACCGTTTTTTCCCTTCCTTCCATTTTTCCTTTCGTCGTTTCATTGACCTTTAAAAAAAGCTCGATACGACCGCTTTAAATTTAGTGGTCAAACGACCAGTTCGAATTCGCTTTGCGACTTTTGTTAGAAATTTTTCACTAGATGCGAAACAGTGATTTTGGTGATTCGTAATGATTTTTCGTAAAATGTCCGAGTGAAAGCTTTGCATTGTAAAGCATTTCTCTTTTTTTCTTTCTTTCTTTCTTTCTTTAATTTAATATATCTCCGATGGAAAAAAATGTTATATCTTAGTATCGGTAGTTCCACTATTAAGTGAACGATATACCGACGACATTATCGTATTATTATAGGGAAAAAGAACCTAAGGCGCAATGTATTTCTGTAAACTTCCATTATGAAATCGAAATTAATGGCGGTGCGTTTGTATCTGGACTGCTGCTGAATCAGGCCATCGGTCGGGCATGTACCAGTAACTTACTTATGCCCGACGACGTGAACGAAATACATATTTGAAAAATCGCTTACAGAAAAACGGAAGCGTGTTTCACCGTTGTGTATCGTGCACACACAATGCAGTGTATAAATGCATCCGTGCGTCGCATATACAACGCCGTTTTGCAGTATTCAAACATTTACTTATACATCATTCTCTGCACTTATCACGGAACATTGTGACCCGATTAAAATAATTCTTGAAAGCTCATGATATACTCCTGGATTTCTCAAATTCTTCGTCCTTTAATCCTGATATTTAACGTTCAGCAAAATACTTGGAAGAAAACGAAAATTGTACAAGTTTTCACGTCTATGTCGCATTGAAATTAATTAATACTACACGTGAGTGAGTTAATTGTTCTGTTTGCATTCAGTGTAATTCGTTTGTTGTCTCTCTCGCGTCTGTCAAATAAATCAAATCGAGGCATCTTGGCGGAAACGACTATATTATTAAAATGTAATCTTTCTCACATCACGTGAGAAGCTACCTTTCGAAGATAATACATACTCCCTCTGTGTATACATTTGAAAGAGAATCTTCGATTATCTAGAGTTTCGAAAGCAACGCTCATTACATTGTTATTGTTCACATTGATAGCTAAATAAGCTTTTGAGTTCAGTTGGAATTCGAAGACCAAAAATCAGTTTTCTTAAGAGAAATAAAATAGTCACCGCTGTAATTTCAAAATTTCCACCCAAATAACGTGAATTTACAAAGAATTGACTAATGAACAACGTCATGGTATCTTGCAACAGCTATGAAGAACAAAGAAAAATTAGAACACGGTACTATTAATGAATTGATTGAATGTGTTCGAGATGCATTTAATAAATTAGAGAGAAATACTCTTGATAACGTTTTTATAACATTACAAACGTGTATGGAATCAATTATGTTGACAGGAGGGGGAAATTCCTATAAAACACCGTGTATAAATAAAGTAAAAACTTCGTCGTGAGGATCGATCAGCTGAAAAGTATATATGCTTCAGAATAAGCGTTCAACAAGGCTAAATCTCACTTTAACTAAATTTCGATTACACTAAAATTATTTGCATTCAGTTATATTGTGATAATAAAATGAATTTAATATTCTTTTTATATTTAATTTTAGTTTTATTCGATTTTTTTCGCAAATGTATACCATATTTTCGGACAGGGGGAGTAGAATTTTTCAAAGATAATACGAAATTACGATTAACGTGAACACACAAATTATCCAGCACGGCTACTTCGCGAATAGAAGGAAATTTAATGGAAACTTTTGGCATGACGGAGATAAATGTACTATAATACATACAATAACACAGGGTGTTCGTTTTAAATAGAATATCTGAATTATTTCGACTGATATTAACGTTGAGGAGAAGTGATATATATATATATATATATACATAGAATTTTAAACGGTTTGGGAAACGAATGAAAAGATTTCGTTCTACATTTCCGAACGAATAAAAAAAAATTTCGTTCACACATTTTCGATTTATTTTTTTTTCACGGGAAATCATTTCACATGCTACAGCATATCCTGTATAATGCAGAGCGCGGCGACGTTCATGCCGTTTCTAATTTTTATGAAAATAACGAATAAAATAAAAAACTGTATTAATAAAGAAAAAGTACTAATGGTATTAAATATTTTTAAAAGCATATTGTATATTTGTTGAATATTTTACATGTTTTCACATGTTAGATGCATTCTGTGCACTTTTCCACCTAGAAATTTTCTAGAAATATGTATAAAGGTCCACGGTATATTTATCATCGTATAATAACACGCTACCATATAATATACATACGTGTATTATTGTTATATATTTTAATAAAGTAACTCAATGACAATGTACTATTTATGATCTGCTGCTGCGTCTAATTACCAATTCATTACATCAATATTAATTCAATTATTAATCAATTATTCACTCGTTATACATCAATTATTCATTCACTAAATTAATTTGTACACTTTGGTCAAATTCATATATATTTACCGTTTTCACAAATTGACTCAAGCGTCCGCAATCGTCCGACACTCGTAGAAAATCTCCGTAATGCGAAAGAACAAGGTCAGCTGGATCCTGAACTTTTGTAAAGTGTAAAATCACGAAAAAAATTGCTCAAAAATTTGCTCTTGCGATGCAAGGGCTGAACAGTAATTTAATGCAATCTTTTTTTTCAAATTTAATACAGAAAAGTGAATTATTCAAAATGTAAGGTCTGAAAAATGTCATAATATTACACCTACAACTTTTACAAAATATATCAATTTACCGTTAAAACTGAAGCGTGAAATTAAACCTAAAAGAATTAATGTCTTTCTTCCGTTTAGTTCTATTTTTCATAAGATGTGTTCAATATTACAATATATTTTCGGGAAATCACTGAAAAATTTTAATGCGATAACGACTGATTTTTTTAAGATTATTTATACGTAATTTTTATCAATTTCGAGGTGAGTTTTAGAAAAAAAAGTCACCGTCGTGATTTCCTGTGTACTGTAGTTCCACATACATTGAATTTCACGTTCGAAATTTTTTTTGCCCAACTTTGTCCAGGATGAATAAAAAAAAAAAAGAAAAATAGCCAAAGTCGTTGCATCCAAACACGAAATACCGATGGGAAATGGCTTTCAGAGCCAAAAATTTTAGAAGCCAAGCACAAAGATACAAATAAGATAATATTCGATTTTTTTATTTTAAGTTCCAATTCCACGAGTGCAGTAGATCGACGAAAGTCAACTAAAATAAAGAGATTCTGGGAGAAAAAATTCGAGAGCATGTAATAATGGATTCAAATAAAGAATTATCTCACACATTCGCGAACGATAACGTCATTTCAAATTCTTTATCTGAATGTGATAAAACGTGTCTTACGCGAGTTCAAAATTCATCGTATTCGTTTCTTAAAAAGTATATTTAATCGAGATCGATTTCAATGCTGCCGGTAATGTTCAATTTAGTAATAAAGTAACGTTTAGTTTTTTTTCACTTTTAAAGAACAAAAGAGCATCGTATCGAGAAGTATGAAAAATATTTCTTATATTCACGCATGTACAAATAGCAGATTCTTGCTTTGGACAGACTTTTGGAGAATTATACTACGCAGTGTTCAGACAAATCGTCGATCGCGATTAGTGTGTTAACGTTTACGAGAATTGGAGTGCAAGTATAGCGTAACTACTATTTTTTCTACAAAATTTATTGCGTGAAAATGAATTTCGTAAATCTATTTATTCACGTAAAATCTGTTTATTTATTTATTAGATTAGACTAGAAGAGGGATTTGTTTATTAGATCAGAAAATTTAAAAATTTTAAAAACACTAGATGTAAAAATCTGTGCAAATGAATCGTTTTTCACAAAAATTCCCACACAACTCCCTCGGCAACTTATTATTTTCCCGCCGTTCTCTTATATATTTGTACGATACATCGAACGTCGCTCGTGCGAAATAAACAGCGAAAAGGGGGGAAAAAATCCGATGATCGTTTTGACGGTCCGAAGCGAGTCGGACCGGCGGCGATAAGCGGCCTGGTTTACCTGGAACGATCGATCACGAGGAAACACGCGAAACACGCGAAACACGGCAAGCTCGCGAAACCTAAAGTCGGCGAAACGGTCGGCGCTTTAAACGAAGAGAGTCGCGACGAATCATTTTGCTATCAAGCTCGAAAACCGGAAGGTTTTTGTCCGCGACGACGCTGGCCACGCCAGAGAGGAGGAAACCTATCGCCTTACGTAATAAACGTAAAATTTCATCGAGGTCGGCATAACCCGGCCGTATAACGATAGCAGCAGCCGATAGCAATATGGATAACTACGTCGCTTGTAAAACGAAGAAAACCGCTTGCAAACGCGCGACAGGTTTACCGAGCGTAAACGGAAGAAAAACGACGGGGACAGGTCGTATCGTTTCCCTCGGAGGAAACGATCTCGCCAACACGACTCGACTCGATTAGACTAAGTCGTGAACCAAAGACATCGTGTAAGCCATCGGTAGATTTTCTGTGAAATGTGAAATTTTCACGATCGATTGGAAGAAAAGAAAAGAAAAGAAAAGAAAAAACCAGCAGAGAGAGATGTTAAATACTTCAGACGTTACAACTCGAATACTCCATTTTGAACATTTTGCATATTTTTGCATAGTTATACGCATTCTTGTAACTTCCAATTTTTCACAAATCCAATGTAGATAGACACTGCCGCTGATTCGCGTTTTTAAACGTGTAATTTGACAAACACGATAGAATGTATACTTGGGATATTTTATAAATTCTTTTCTTTTTTCATATCACGTAGGTACGTTCTGTCCAATTTATTTTATTTGCAAATGGAGGGGAAATCCACCGTCCACAAGCACGACAAATGGCGAAATGATATATTTTATAAATATACGATACGATATATCTTGTAAAATATTTTCGAAAAAAGAAAAACGATATATTTCGTACGAGTTTTCTCTACGCTTGAGACGACGCAGATCGGCGAACGAGTTTTCGAAAAAACGCAGGGAAATATTTTCCGCGCAACGGGGCGTGTAAAGTTTCCAAAACCAGGCTCGCCCTTTGATATTCTTTCTAGACGTCAACTTTCGAAAAATATAAAGTGAAAAATCTATCTGACCGGAAACTTTCGCGGGAAACCGCCGCCGTGCGCCCGAGTTTCGTGTATAAACGTTTCGGGGGAACTATGTTTCACGAATACGTTCGCGAACAGTGTGCAAACAGACGGCGAACAGGCAGCGAATTGTTCGCGAACACCTGCGAGGACATAACTTGATCCAGTTGTGATCATCGAATTATTACGGTCGCTTGGATCAGGCTCTCGTTTCACGGATATTAGAAGCGATTGTTTTGTATGTAGGTATTCACGTACCATGAACTTGAGATATGTATGGAAAAGCACGATCGAGATGAAAATAACTCGAATAACGTGGAAGCATCAATCCACTGAAGATCAAACTCGTATCAACGTAATTCACTTTTGAATTTATATCGAATTCTGCTTGCCGTTTAAATGCAATTACAACGACAATAGGAATCGAATTGCAAAAGCACTCGTTGACTGTCGAATTTCGTACGATTCGTAACTTTTTTGTTCCTAGCAACGAGAATGTTAATTGATTAAGCATAATTATCGTTATCGATAAGGATCTCGAAATTTGTATTTTAAAGTAATATCAAAGGAAGGATCTTCTTGAATTTTCTTTTCGAATTTGTTTTGTTAGTCATCCAGCACGAGGTTTCAATTCTCGGAATATTTTCTTCATTTTTGTATTTTCCGAGCACATGATAAATTGTACGTACGTTTCTGTTTAATAAGTTTCGAAATTTCCTTTAAAGATTTTCCTTGCTCGAACCATTTCATTATTAATTCTCTTTCTACTTCTTTTCGTTCGATTTTTTTTGCGATTCATTTGACGAACACTCGATTTCAGAAGAAATTACAACACAGATACTATTTTTGCGCTGCCTTTGCAATAGACTAATTGCGTGAATAAAGTGAGAACTCTTTGTTTATGTTCGTCTCGAATTTTAATCGATTTTGTATATCGTTACAGTAAAATCATGCTCCTTCGCGTGATTTTAATAAAATTGATACACATAATCTTCACACGTATCCCGTGCATCATGCACATAGAAATTTAAAAATATTATCCCTAAAGTATTCTCTGCCATTATTTATTTTCATTGGAAGTGTATGGTATTTTAAATCGGATGTGGCTGACTGGCGGCCTTTACCCTACTTTCCTGAGTTATCCCCTCTACTCTACGCTATCCCCTCCACTGCGTTGAGAATGCCGAGGTGACAATACTTGCGTCGAGTGCGTACGTATAAATTGTGTTCCTTACGTACAATCAATTGCTCAATCACGTTACAAAACTTTCTCGTTTAATTTCGCCGATAATTTTATTAATAATAATTTATAATTTTTGCTTAATTTCACCGAACGAGTCCTTTGAAGATTCGTTGCCAACAAATCGAGCACGAGGCTCGTACAAAGTCTCGAAGTTGGCTAAATACGATGCAATCGAATGCAGTGCACTTCGCACACGTACAATTAACATGAATAATTAGAAATGAAACACTATCAATACGACGGTTCGTCGACGATACGTTCGCTCTGCTCGGTAGTACAAACCGGCGAATTTTCTTCCGCATCGTTCGATACTAATTTACATTCTCCGGCGATCCACCAACCTCAAAACGAATCACGAGCGAACGCGTCGATTACCGTGAAATTACTCCTAATATCCGATTTAACTGCTAAACTGGATAAACAGCCTATAAATATTCACGAGACGCGAATCGAAACGCGAGCTACTCTTTCGTATCGCGGATACGAATATATGTATATATATATCGGATAGAAGTTTCGCGCGGTAACGAAATTTCCTTGCAAAAAAAAAAACTTTCCATTTCGCTGCAAGTGACGTTTCCTTGCCTTCTATGTCCCCCTCTATGGTGTACGACGTGAACGATGTTGTTTGCCGGAAACGGAAGAACGCCGCGCGTACCAACGAGCTCTTGCGGGAGGGGGTGGGAAAAAAACCTTGGAAGAAAGAACGTAAAAGGCAGAGAAACGAAGAAAACAGAGAGAAGCGCGGTGGATTTATTTTTAGCTGGCGAGTTACATTAGGCGAGGGGCGTGCGAAAGCGGCGTCGGTGGCGTCGAAACGCCTAGGGTAACTCGACGTTGACGTCGACGCCGACGTCGACTCGTTGCTCGTTTACGCGCCACGAGGAAACAACAGGCAAGAAGGATCTCTTCTTGCTCACTCGAGGTAATTTACGAAACGCGCGACTTTTCTCGCGCTTGGCGTTCAATCGACTCGACGCGAAACTCGAAAACTCTACGGTGAAGGGGGGGAAGGGGGACTGCTCTTGCCTCCTGCTTGTATAATGCATAATTCGGCACTCGAACGAAAGCGAATCCGCGAAACAGCGATGGAATACGATTCGGTGTCCGGATCTGTGGCAACGAGTTTATCCGCTTGTCTGATCGCGAATTGGTTTCCGCCATTTCTTGAAACTATTGGCTGAGGACTAATAGGGGGTTAATAATCCAACCCTTAGAAGACGACCTTTATACACCATACCGACAACTACCTCAGTGACAAATTTTACAATTTTTTGGACATAAATAAAATCATGCATCAGTGATCGTTTAATTCGCCATTGTTTAATTATTATTCAATTTATGTAATTTAAATTCGTGAAAATTACGTAAAAAATATGAATGATCAACATCGGCTACCACTCCTAAAGGTGTTACTGTGAATTATCGAAATAAGAAATAAGAAAAGTACAGTCTTTTATATTTCTCACTTTGTCGTAGCGAAATTTTTTCGAATTATATTTGTAATTTCGGATTATTCGAATTCTCACGATGAAAGCGGGCATGACTACGTTTGAATGAATTTTATATTGAAAAAACTGGAAATGGAATATCTGACGTTTTTCTTTATCAAACGAATATTATACGATCGTAATTCGATTGCACGTGATAATTTTAATTGTATCATCTATTAAATTCATTGTCATTCCGTGTCATTTTCTTGGACTTATTGAGTCACATATTTTTTTCAAAACTGAATCACGCAACGAAGAAATTCGCAAAAAGTGGATTCAGTTTCTGTCAGAATTGCATGAATTTAAAAATACAGAAGAATGGACGACAATGTCAATCGTACCATTTTTTTTTTAAGCTCATTATTTATGTCATTATATTCTGGAATGAATAAATTTATGGAATTTGAATCACTCTTTTCTTTCAAAATTGATTTTCAAAACGTTAATCATGCAGATGAAGGAATTCAAAGAAAATGAATTCGAAGTGAATTCTGTAAGGATCATCCACATGAATCAAAGATACATCGCAATGATAATGTTCGTTGTACCGTTTTTTAAATCCATCATTTTCAATACAACGAACAAATTTATGAAATTGGGTAATTTGTTTTTTCCAAAACTGAATGTTAATCGCGGAATAAAGGAGATCGTAAAAACTGGATGAATTAAGAAATACAGAGCAACGATGATGTTAATTTTGCCATTTTTCAAATTCATTATTCATGCCATTACATTTTTGCAATGAATAAATTTATGGAATATCAGATATTTGTTTCTTTTTTTCGAAACTGAATGTTAATCGCGCAACGAAGAAATTCGTAAGAAGATTTTGTTTCTAGAGTTTCAAGAATTGTTAATCCCGAAACTGTCGATAATTATATCGAAATCCCCAAGATTGACCACTATCAGTCTATGTTCCAATTCTTACACCTGCTAAAAAAAAATTTAAATATTCCGCACGTAACATTCGCGGAGCAAAATAAAAAAAAGAAAAGAGAGAGTATTACTAATCAACTGCATGAATTTAAAAATACAGACTAGTGATGACATTGACAGCGGTACCATTTTTTTTTAAACTCACGTAATTCACGTAGTTCTCTGTGTCGCGGCGAACAAATTTATGGAATTAAGTCGTTCGTTTCCCCGAAACTGACTGCTAATCCCGTAACAGAGGAATTCGTGAAAAAAGTATATAGCACGTCAGTTTGGCTTCCGCCGAGAGAGAATCGTACGTTTAATGCTATCATCTACGTCAACGCCACGTAAAAGCTCTTAATGCCCCCTTTGCTTAGGCAAAATGGAACAGTTCAGGTGCAAAAACAGACGCGAGGAAACTACACGAAAACAACAAACAGAGGATACAGAAACATAGGGAAGGAAAAGCATCGAACGTTCGGAACGATCGTTCGCGCTCCCTGTCGCCACGGGTTAGAAGAAGAGAAAGCCAATGTGGCACTCGAAAGTGCCATAAATTAGGCCCTCCAACGGTACAATAGAACTCCATTTATCCGAGCCCATCTCGGGGGACGAAGCAGATCATATAAATTGAGTTTATCTAATAAGAGTTCCACTGATTCTTCCCCATTATCTACAATTGTTCGGTTCGCGTAATTGGAGTTTACATTCGGGAACAAATGGATTCAATCGGCGGGAGTTCATTTAATTAGATATTGACTCGAATTTCGCGTTCCAATGGGGTGAGACGAGCCTCAGACGCTGAGAGAGAGAGAGAGAGAGGGAGAGACACGTACATTTCGGCGCACGTATCGACTCTGAAATTTCATGAAACAAACATCAGCCCACACCTGCACGCGTTAAAATATATATCGCGATACACGCTCCGACTTCGTGAAATCGCCTGGATCTACGATCCGAAACTCTTCTTCCTTCGGCCAGAATTCTTCACTCTGGCTGGTAGGTGCAATATCATTGAATTGATATCGCAAGTTGCAAGGCTTCGATTTTTATTATTTTCGATATTCTTCGATCACTTCGCCTTGTTACTTGTTAAATTACATTGAACATTACGTTGCACGTTTTTTTCGTCGACTTCGTATCTTCGTGAAACATCGGGAATTAAGGGAAACATAACTTTAAATGTGAGATTCGTTTCGATCCGCGAGAGCTACTTCGAGCGATATACAGGGTGGTCCATTTAAACGAGGTCACCTGAATATCTTTTCCGAACTGTGATGACGCGAAAACACGAAAGTTATAACTGGATAAGAATTTTCTTCCTTTTTCTTTTTTTTTTTTTCTTCAAAGTCATTTTTCTTTTTTCGAAATTTTCAAGACGATCGACGTTCTTTTATTTCGTGCAACTATGTATATATTTCTCTTTAACCTAAACCTTAGAAATTCAAGTTTCACCTTATTTAAATTTATCATCTCTATCGCGATCGCAGAGCTTGGCGACAATCGAGAGTCTAATAATAAACATAAACAAACATGTTTACTATTTATCACATCGTCAACCATAATCTCTTGAAGCAGCTTGAAATTCCAATCAATGCATCGAAATTTATTAATTCACTGAACGCGAGAAAGGATCGATATGATACTCATTTATGGTAAAAGTGGTCGGTATTCGAGAGAAGCAGTTCGAGTTTTCAAAAATGCAATCACCCTTTTCTATTAATTTTGCCATCTTCAAATTTCTCAACGTGCAACAAATCCGTGATCTGTCGATCAGCGTTCAGCGCAGACGAAAATTCGGCATGGATGCTACACGCTCGACGCGAAATCTACAATCAGCATCGGGGAGAGAGTCTTGCTTAACCCATTGACTGCCAGGCAAATTTAGAGCGTGTTGCCCAGACGGGAGGCAAAATATTTTATTTTAAAGAAAACGTGAAATTTTCCAAAAATATAATAATACTAAGTTACAGATTTAGTATTGAAATGGAATTTACAGTAATTTTTATTGAAAAAAAAAAAAACACTACGAGATAACTCGTAGCTGGCGCGACTGAATAAGATTCCGTAGCGTCATCTATTCAGTCTTACAAAAATTGGATGAGATACCAACAAATTATTACAAACAAATTGCCGATTATATATATATATAACAGTAAATAAGAAATTAATAGTCATTAGTCATCTGTCGTCAGTAGTAATTAAATCTATTAAATTCTGTATCACGTAAACATTAAATTAAATTATAAAAATTTCCTTTTGTAGCATGGTGACTTTATCATTTATCGAGCATCGTATCTACAATTCTTGTGCTGCCCGCTTACGAGATATCACGTAGTGTTGTTCTTTTTTTTTCAAATAAAAATTGTAATAAACAAAGACATTTTCTTTCTATACCAATCGTAATCAATCTTAATCATAAACTTGTAGCGAAAACTAAGAGATATCCCGTAATCGGTAGTTTTCGTACATACGCTTACTACGAGATATCTCGTAGTTGGCAAATCAATGGATTAACAGCCGATATACCGATCACTGCAAACGATACAAGCTGCGGCCAATTCACACACGCTGCAACCAAAGCATCGTAAAACATCGAAATCGATGCATGCATATAGCGATGCGTTTCTGTAGGACGCCGTATGTAGGACGCTTAACAGTTCTTGTGACTCAGAAGACATTCATTCTATGGAGAGTCATCGAAGCGGATGAACGTCGGAAGGATATGATACACGCGTGTGCGATAGAAGTATTCTGGAAAAAGTGTACAGGTCACGTAATCCGACTCTAAATCCTAAACTGTGCATCACGTGAGTTTTAACAATAAAACACAACCGGTCTTCGATGCTCGTCGTGATGTTTCACAACATAAATCGCGGTAATTTAAATGAACGAATCTGGACAAATTCAATCGTGTTTCCGTCTAAGCAGAAGTGAGTTTTATTTTAATTCTGGCAAAGATATCCACTCGTCTCGCGAGCAACATTTCAATTTGAATGGCGAATTATTATTGTTATAATTTAAACGACGATAATTGAAACAAACAGACTTGTGAATAAAACGTTCTTGAATATCAAAATATTCTACGCACGATTCGTTGTGATTTAAACGATAATAGCT
This sequence comes from Tetragonula carbonaria, assembly GCA_032399595.1. NCBI lineage: Eukaryota > Metazoa > Arthropoda > Insecta > Hymenoptera > Apidae > Tetragonula > Tetragonula carbonaria. The sequence continues at coordinate 7,153,728 of JAUCRC010000008.1, forward strand.
GAAATAAACAGATTTGCAAATACAATTATATTTCTATCTAAATAGTAATCAATAATAATTTTTGACAAAAATATTTGTACCCTTCAACAGCGACATTGTAATTTAAATCGTACATCGTTATGATTTAAATGATTATAATTGAAATAAATAGATTTGTAAATACAATTATACCTCTGTTTAAATAGATACAAATTTTGACGAAAATATCCACAACTCTTGAGCAACATTATAATTTGAACGATAATTAAAATAAATTAGAATAAATAAAATAAACTAAAACAAATAATGAGATTTCTTACAATTTTGTTTTTATCTAAACAGAAATCACTATTGATTTTTAATAAATAAAATATCTCTCAAGCAATTCTAAAAAAAAAAAGAAAAGAATATTAAGATGATTCGTTCTTATAGCGTTTTTTTTTTTTTTTTTTGAAATAAATATGTAAAATTTATGCTTTACAATTAAATTGATACCTTGAACAAGTATTTCTCAGGAAAAGTACACGAACCATATAATCCCTAATTCTTGTTACACTCGATGTTTATTATTGTTACACAGATTGCTTCCTAATTATTATCATTTCGTTAAAGTTAAACTACGTTAAAGCGAAAACATCCTTTATACGCGTGTGATGAAGTTATTTCAAGGCTAGTTAACATAAAAAAAAAAAAGAAGTTTCACATTTCAACTTGAAACTTTTCACAAGCCTAACCTAAATCTTACTTTCATTAACACGATCTGAGTTACGTATAGTTCTCAGTACATTTTACTCGGAAATATCCCGATCCTTTGCACCCAACAGCATATTTATAAAATCATTCCTAACTACCCCTAATTATCCTTGCTCGAAATTATCCCTTCTAAAAAAGGAAAAAAAAAAGAAATTGTCTCCCACTAATTGTGAGTACAATATATACCGATATCAGAGGAAGACTCCTTTCGAAAAATCGTTCGATCGAGGGATGATGAGATCGAGGAAGAAGAGGAGGGAGAAATCTCGCCGACGAGGAGGAGGCTGTGAATCAACGTTTTTCCCTCCCTTTCTTCGCTTCGAATACGCGTCAGAGCGCGTAAGAACGTGACTCGAGCAAAAGACGGAATCGAGTTTCGATTCCCTTCTCTCTCCAACCTGTCGCTCTCTCTCTTTCTCTCTCTCTCTCTCTCGAGGAGCGTCTACTACCCTCGCGACGCGACTTCATCCCATGCGCTTCTCGTTCGGATTCAATTCGACGGTCAACGATGCGAGAAGAGAAAGAGTGAGAGAGAGAGAGAGAGAGAGAGAGACGACAGCAGCAGATCCGCGCGTACCACGACCGGGTGTGTTCCTCTTCTGACGATTGCTCGGAATCGTACGCCACACGCGTACACCACACGCAACTACTCTCGGTGCACGCGATGACTCACAGCCCGGGAATCCACTTTGTTCTATTGCTCGAATATATCCCCTGCACTCCCCAGCAACAGTCGCTGCTGTCGCTTTTGTTGCCCCGCCGTGTACACCACGTCGCCTATTGCTTTTTCTCCTATTCGCTGTCTCGACATCGGCGTGCTGGTATCAATGGGGCTGGTTATGGGGCAGGGAACCTTTATCTTCCCCCCCCTCTCCTCCCCTCCGCTCCTAATAACCACTCGCATTGTCGATCAAACGTATTCGGATCGACACTTGTTTATTTTCTACATGCTCGTTCGAACATTCACATCTCGTCGTTAAAAAAAAAGAAATCACGAAAGGTGTCGTTTGGACTTATTTATTGGTTCTTTTAGTGGTCTTTGAGCTTCGCCGAGGTATTTCGAAAGACACGCGATTTTCGGAGATATTCGTACGAAAATTGTATCATATTTTTTTTTATTAAAAACGGAGGTAAAATTGCGACACTGTTTCACACACGGCAGAGAAAATGTTTGGTTCTCTACGAGTCAAGATCTTTGATCAACTGATGCTGAAAAGGAGATCAAAACGCAAAAGTCTCATAGTTTCACAATCCTGGATTAATTTTCTCCCCTCGAGAATGCTACAAATTCGTCTCTACGAACGTGGGAAAAAATTTTCCCGTGACTGAAAATCGCTATGAAAGACCGAAGCCTTCTCTTTAGTCTTCGCTGGTAATGTTCGAACATTTATGAGAGTAAGTATAATTCATTTTATTAGGTAATCAGAAGAGGCTCGTGCAGTCTTTTTTTTTCGAAATAAGAATTAAACACACGGAGAAACTTTCTGGCTGGAATGTAAAATAATCGACGAACTTTCTCTTTACAGGTTCGTGAACTTCGTGAACTTAAAAAAACAAAACAAAAAAAGTGTTCATCTTCTGAAGTGAAAAAAATCCACCAACCTTCGCTTCAGTCACTGCTCGACTGGTGAATCGTCTATTTTGCATATGATCATAGCGACTCGTAGATATAAGAAGGGAAGACAATAATCGCTGAGAGAAAGTTACAATACAAAAAGCACGATGCAGCAGCTAATTTTATTTAAGCAGCTATATACTATATAATACAAGTAAAAATTTAGAGTTGTAACAAATTTTTGGGTTGTAACAAACTACGATTGATTATCTAATAATATCTAGTGTGATAGTCATTCTATCACAGATAAACGTAGGGAGAAACTGTTTCACTGCTAAATAAAAACATTGTTTAGTAGAATTATTTCCAATATTATTAATTAACAACTTAAAATACTGCTGACTATAACGACCGTGTCACGTGATTGTTAACGCTGACGATGTTATGATGATGTTATTGTAGTGTCATGTTTAGTGACTGTTAAAAATATACCTCAAGAATATACAATGTACAAGAAGATAATTAAGCGGTACGGAAGATAATTTAGTAACTAGTAAAAATTCCTCATTATGTACAAGAAGATAATTAAGACTCTTCGTTTCTCCCCCAAAAAAATTTTAACTAGGAAACAATTTCATTAACGCTGTCATAAAGATCGATGACGTAACTACAGCGTCGTGCAGTTTTCACCGTTGCTGTGTAATATATATATATATTACATATAATAATTATATACATAACAAATTAAATATATTGAATATTTAAATAAGTTTAATTACTTGACGTTTAATTGTCAAATAAAAATAGTTAACCAGATTCTGCATATTGATACAATGTGTTTCGAACTACATTTTAAAAGTTTGTGCATATCGTGTATTGCGTATGCATTTTGTGTATTTTGTTTACTTAGATTCTTATAAACTTATAAAAAAATTTATATTCTTATAAATAAATTTAGGGGAAAAGAAAGTAGACAGAAAGTTGTCTTCTCTATTAAGTACTTTGCACTTTGGATATTTTATACTCTTCTGCATCACGTTACCTGCATTCTGCATCTTCAGATTTCTCATAAATGCATAAAAATCCATAGTCTAGACATCACCAAATGATCTATAGGTGTGCCAATGCTACAACTTTCCACCCATCGTGCCCTAACAGACACGTAATTGAAAGAACGTGACAAAATTTTTGCAAAATCGTTGCGTTAGAATTTCGCAACGTGTTCGCAATTCTCCAACTGACAATAAATGTTAACCTCTTGATCGCTGTGCACGCATCAGTACGCGCCAATCCCTATACCCTAAATTAAAATTAATTTCGATTTCTTAACACATAGAATTATTTTACATCACTAAAAAGAAAAAAATCTTCCTTGATTTTGGATTTATTCGAAAGAAAAAGGCAAGAAACGAAATTTCGCGTGCGAAAACTGTAAAATTCCACTCTGCCCGACTATTTACTTAAAATTTAACAAACATGCATATAACTTTTTTAATTTTTTTTAATATTTAGTATTCGATCTATCGTGTGGCAACCCTAGTGAAAATCGAGTGTTTTTCTTTTTTTTCGTGCAAATTATATCCCAATTGATTGTGGCTCGCCAATTACGTAGGTAAAAGATATTTAAATTGTTTATTCGTTTCAGTAAAAGTACATTTTCCTTAAAATTGAAAATACGCGGCGATCTGATGCGCGGTCCTTAAAAGAATACGGCGATCAAAGAGGTTAAATTCGTTGACTCTGTAAAATATAAGGAAACGGTGGGCTTTTCTCTAATATATAATCGTGTGCCGTTGCTATAAGCCAGCCGAAGTGTCTGGATGCTCGTGAATGGTAAACGGTACGTGCGTTAAACGTTCGTTTAATCGTGAACGAAATCATCGGCACGCGAACATGTCGAACAACGAAAAGGAGGAGGGCGGGAGAAGTGGGGAAATTGGAGCTCGGAAAAAAATAAACGGGGGCTGATTATGGCGAATTTCAGGGCAACGGGCCAGATACTCGCGTAACGTAACTTTGCACGAGTGCGTGTACGATAACGAAAGGATCTCTATCGAGCCACCTTCTCGCACGCGAGAGAAATATATTTATAGACGAGTTGTAGTAGTATCGCGCACATACAGCACACATCGTTCTATCAGCCCCCGGTTCAGATCTATTCGATCTATTCGTCTCTCATATCGCGTCTGTGCATGCCTGGCACGATCGCTTTTTTTTTTTCGTTGCAAATCGTTTGCAAACAAACTTCCGAGAGTTTTAACTAACCCTTTAACACGTTGATCGTCGCGTCAGACGCTATCTGACTGACAGTCAAGTTCCCAATTGGCGACCGTGTCACTCACACGAGCGATTTTTCGGTTTCTACATTTTCAAAAGAGAATGTAACGGGAAAAATGAATTTTTCTTCTTCGTTATGCATGGAAGCATACGTATATCGCTTTACTTACATAATATTAATTTTTCTATTAATACAATTAAAATAATACTAACTGAGACGCCTCGTCGTGAATTTTCTTCGAATGATCTATACCTGAGGCGATGTGCAAAATGTGTAAAAAATCTCTAATCTGAGGCACGCTGACTGTGAAACACGTCTGCGTTGCGAAATCAAAGAAACGAGCAGGAATATGGAAAGATTCGTGGCACCGCGAGAAACTTACTCGATTTACTATGCTCGGCGATCAACGTGTTAACCAAACCCTTTAACCTTCGAAACGATGATAATTACGCTCAGGAGGTTGAACAGTGGGTCCCTGGTGAACGTTTGCTCTTTAGCTTTTAGAAAATCGGTAGAACAACTCTTGAAGCTCTGTTCCACGCGCCACGCTGCCGGAAAATTAATTTGCTGCTGTAGAAAATTCACTCACGGCCCGCGAATGTGTCCCTCATCTTCAAAGATCGAAATAACGCAAGTATAAATACACGTACAAGCGGGCGAAAAAAAAAAGGGAAAAAAAAAGGATGATTTCTCGCGAGAAAAATAAGGAAAAAAGTGTAGAGTAAAATTTTCTGAACCAAGACTTCGAAATCGAGTCGAAAGGTTTATCAAATGGACTTGATAACTCTACACACTGCAGAAAAGAATGATGATTGACACTAGAACTAGAAAATGAACTGATTTGTAATTTTTGTTCGATATTTTATATATAAATCTGAATACGCGGTGTATACTTGGAGATTTAAAAAAATACAGTGTATATTTAGAGATTTAAGTGACTTTTTATAAAATATATAAAGCTTCATGAAGCTCGCGCGTTATAAAATATATGAATTTATTTCCTTGAAAACGAAGCATTGAATGAAAGAACTTTATTTTACTTATTTTTACACGTAGGACAATCTTATATATAATTATATATCATTTCTGTCACGTCTAGAGTTAACTAAATTCATAGTTGATAAATCGTCAAAGTCGAACAAAATTAATAAAGTTCTTTATTTGTATTTTTTTTTTTTCCTGAAAAAAACACAGTTACTTTTTGGCCAACCTGCCTAATGTACTCTTTACTTTCTGGGGGAAGAAGAATAATTTTTACAAAAGAAAATATCTGCGCCAACCTTAAAAAAACCGTGTTAAATTTTGCATCTAAGTGAAATCTCGATCCCGAGGATGCTTTCAATTCCTTGGAAAACCGAAACGAAGAAACAACAAAGAAGGAAACGCACGAACAATTGAAACTTATCGTTATCTTCGAATTGTCCGCGTTAATCTGAAATGAAGGTACATTTCCACGATCCTCGATGAACTTAATTCAAAGAGCTGAATGGAAGATTCTCTCGTGAAAACGTCATCGGAAGATCGACCGAGGTGAGGAGAAAAGGAGAGAGAGAGTACATTCTCGAGAATAGAGGCCGTGGGTGAATCTTCCACTTTGTGTTCGTGCGCTCGCGTATTTACGGTGAAAAACACGCGGCGGGAAACAGCCAGACCGCGCCATTGAAATGAAGCGCAGAGAGAAAAGAGGATGGAAGAATAGATCGACATAGAGAACGACAGAAAGAGAAAGAAAGAAAAAAAAAACATAGCTCGTGAATGCATTGTGCCTCGGTTATCGCGCAACAGCTGTGCTTAATAGTCTTCAGCCCCGTGTTCACGAGGGAGAAAAACACGGGGCTGCGTTATTTTCGGCGATGCGTCGTCGGGGATGGATCCGTCGCTCGAACGGAAAGATCAAAGCGTGGGGGAGAGGAGTGCGCGCACCACACATACGGTCTGCTCGAGGCTCTCCCCTTCGTAAAAGTTTGATCGAATCGCCAAGAATCGGAGGGATAGGGGCGCGATTGCCTCAGCAGCAGTTTCCACGATCGAATTTACGCGATCTGACAAACCTCGTACACGTCCCTGATTCGAGACAGAAAATACGGTATTGTCCCGGTAGACGAATTTCCTGCCTAGCGAGAAGACAGACAAACGCGTGCGATCATCTCTCACGAATGTTCTCTCGAAAATAACCTCGTCGATTGTGCGAACCGATTGCTTCATTTTTTCTTTTCTTTTTTCTTTTTCTTTTTCTACGCAAAAATTCTGTAATAAAATTCGTCATCAACGGTTTCTTAATAAAATCGATACGAAACCGTCCGCCACGACTGACAATGAGTGAATTACGAATCGGGCCAATACCCACTGACAAACTCGCTCACCTTTGACGCGACGTTATTCACGATTATAAAATTATACAATTATGACCACGTACGATATACAATTACGCGTACACGCGTACGTATAAATCGTATTATTATACCGCAATTATATCGTTACCGCGTGTAGCGTATAGCGTACACGTCATGACCCAAATAAATCGATTATTTTCCAAGCGGACAGCTTGAAAATCGGTACTCGAACAGAGAAGCGGAATAATACATACCCATCGAACCGTATCTACCCCGATTTCCCTCGTTATGAGAGAAAAAAGAAGAAGAAAAAGAAGAAAGAAAGGAAGTGTCCTCTGTTCGCGTATATCACTGTTGATCCGATAATGTTCGTTCATCCCTCCCGTTCGACGACATCGTCGCTGCATGAAATTATTAATAACAAAGTGTTTACGTCGTTCCGTCGTTTCGACGCGACGGCGACTCTGCATGCACTCGCCGGAGAGCTCGACTCGAGGAGAGATCGATAGCGGTAATTCGACGCGTTGCGATTTATCCGTGCGAGCGGATAATTAACACAGCCAGCGCGAGTTGGTTCTCGGGAACGAGAGAGGTGAGTCGAAGGGAGAGCCTTCGAAGCGGAGAGGATGGTCGCGTTTCAGCGGCGTCCCACGCGCGATGAAAACGAGTCGAAACGTTCAAAGGGACGACGAGTTCGCTCTTCGACGAACGCGCGTTGAAGTTTTTCTTCCCCGCTTCCGTGAAAAAAAAAAAAAACCCTCGGAAAGGAAGGAAAGCCTCGGAGTGAGGCGACCAAGACGAGAGCAATTAAAGAAAGAGAGAGAGAGAGAGAGAGATGCGAGAGTGCATCGTCTCGCTGGTTGGAAAACTCGCGTCGTCCTCCTTGAAATCGAGACGAACTGTCGGCGTAGAATTATTGTATTATTAGCACACGGCTGTCGTCGTCTTCGTGTCGACGACGCGGCGGACAGCCACTGGAAACGCGCGATGATTACCATTCGCACAGACGAAGAACGTAATTAACGGGGGCGATAACGCTCGAACGGTCAATAGATCGGCGGAGAACTGGAACAGCGAGCTGTACTACCACTGTGGAAAATAGGAGAAATTTATTAGTCGAGCTGTTCGTAGGAAATTTCTACGATGTTGCGACTTTGCCGCTCCGGCAACACGCTCGTGTTCGTGTTCGTGTTCGTGTTCGTGTTCGTGTTCGATGAATGCCAGCCACGCGATCAGCTGTGCAACGACCGACCTCGTAACCTCCCCATGGAGATCCTGATACCGAAAAATTGGAACATACGATTTCGCCGGCGTAGATATAGAAAAGTTATTATCAAAATGTTGCGTGACACGTCGGTGAGGATAACGTGAGATTAGATCTCGTACCGTATGTATTTCGGGCGTTCAACAGCCAAAAGGTGGAAATACGCTCCCGCTCAAAAGTCTTCGGACGCTTTCATTTTTTAATACTCTTATCGTAGATATTTCGTAATCTAGATGTTATATATAATTATATATAATTATATATATATTATAATAAATATATATATATATAATTAAATACAATAAATATAAAACATACTTTATACAATAAAGATTCTGCTAACATAATATATAATATATTATATTATTAATATAAATATATTATATTATTGTTACATATTTTAAATATACAATAATACAATATTAAATTAAAACATCAGCAGAGTCTCTATTGTATAAAGTACGTTTTATATTTATATTTAATTGTATTGTATTTAATTTAATTTTATTATATGTACATATTGTAACATAATAATACAATACGTAATACAATATATTAATACGTTAACAGAGTCTTTATCGTATAAAGTATGTTTTATATTCATCGTATCTAATTATATGTATCGTATTTATTATAAATACAAGTCATATTATGTATTACAAATTGTGAATATAATTTAAACTTTTATATTGTGCAATTTATATTGTAAATATCGTATTCATTGCATGTGATTTATAATTTATTTATTGTATTATTTTTATATCATACAGATATAGTATTCGTTCTAAGATTTCTGAGCAGGGATGTACATATAAATTTTAAGTTATAATGACTCGAACAAATTGGTATTTGATATTTTTGCCTATAAGTTTATATAAATTTTATATAAGTTTCCGTTACTCTTAACGATCGAAATATTTCATCACTTGCCATCAGTATTGTTTTGCGTTTTCATCATGTCTCATTCAATTATTCAAAAAACATCATTTGATATAATCGATCATTTTTAGTAACAAAATGTAATAAAAATAATAAAACATATTTTTACGTGATTAATCGTTTCGAAAATATTTCAGCTTCCACTTTTAGCATGACTCACCGATATATTATCGCCATTATGGACGATACTGTGATATATTCCGTCATCCTGAAGTGCACTAGTCTATCGTCATCTTATGACAATAATTACCCAGTGAAAATGTAGCGAATAATTTTCAAAAATAATTTGCAAACTGGGCAAAAACGATTAATATTCTTTCGCGATATATTCAAACCAAATTCAGTGACAATTTTAAAAAAGAAAGAGACTGCGAGACCTTAATTAGTCCAGACTTAAAATTACGATCTATCGATTTTGTATCACTTTCTACTCTGGATTTATTATACACTGTATACAGCTAAAAATGAACCGACAGCTGCGAGAGAAATACCATTTCTAAGTTAACGTCCTACAATCCTGACAAGGTTGAAGTGCCTTATCATCCCATTATATCTTCACGAATTTCTACCCATGTACATTTACTTGATTAATTTTATAACGTCACTCTAACATTCTTTTCGTTTCACGTTTCACTTCCTTCCATTTTTTATTTTCAGTTATTCTTTCTGATTTCTCAATGTGGACATTAGGAAAATTGTGTTGACTATGAAAACCTACCTCTTTTTTTTTTTTTTTTTTTTTTTTTTTTTTTTTTTTTTTTTTTTGGGAAGTTTTAAGGTTTCCAAAAATCTACAGAATACAGGATACAATTTCAAAGTGAAGATATTTATTGCGGTAAATGAAACAGGTTTCTGCCTGGATATCATTTCTTTAATTATGTTTATAAAAATACGAGACTGGATAAATATAAGTCCTATGAAAATATATTCAAAAAAATCCTATGAGAATTCATAAATTCTATGTTTTTTTTTTTAATTCTTTATATCATTTCCTTTTTTTTTTTAATTGTCTATTACTCACTGTAATTCCAATGAGATATCATCACTGAGACAACGTATCTACAATAGTGAGATTGATCTATTAAATATTACGCAGATTTTGTGAAATATTTATCAGATAGAATTTTAGAATTGAAGCTATCAATTTATTGTTACAGTATGGGACAAAATTATAGGATACTCTATATTTTCATATTTCACGTAATCAAGATAAGACAAAATGTTCATTTTATATACTTTAATCCTACTTACATACCTATTTATCACATTTACACACCTTGATTCTACAACAAAATATATATTCACTAATCGTTTTACAATTGAAAATATCAATTATTCTTGCGGGACGAAATAATAAAAGAAAGTGCGCGTATTTTTATATTATAGAAAAATTTCGTGCTAATTCTATAAAACACCTGTCTGTTAGATAGAATTTCAAAGTTCGAAATATCAATTATCTTTGCGAATCGAAACGACAGGACAGGAATACGTGTACGTAATCATGGAATAAGAAAACATCCATTTTTAATACACTCTAAATGTCAAATTCTTCAGAGATAGCGCATCAAGCTGACATTATCCACAACGAGGAATAACAATCACGGATAATAAAATAACTGAAGAAGATGGCTTGAATCGTCGCAATGCATATTTACGTACATGCTTCTCCCCGTTTTGGCTTTCGTTCAAAATTTATGACAACCTCTCGCGCAGAAGACTCGACTTCGCTTTTCCGGCGAGAGGAAGAAGGCAAAGTAGCGAATCGAATCGAATCGAATCGAATCCTCGGCTTATCAGCGAGCAAGTGGCAAGGTTTGGTCGTTGGGGCGAACGTTCTAGAACGAATCCGGTCGACCGAAGGTAAATATTTAAGGAAGAAGACCGTGTATTTACATGACAGGATGAACGATTGCCAGTCGAACGCGTTGAAAGCGTGTCGATAAGAACAAGAAACCTATTGTCTCGATCTGCTGCTCTTAGACGACGACGACGACAACGACGACAACAACGACGACGACGAAGACGACGACGATGGCGTTGCCGGTTCGAATTAAAGCTCGGGAGGGAAAGCTGCTCTGCTAATCCGCGCGACGACTTCCTCCTCTTCCTCCACTTCCCCGGAAGTCCGCGAGGAATAAGGGGGAGGGAAACCGGACACGGTAACGTGATAGCGGAAAGAATAACGGCCGGTAACGAACTCGGTAAACAAAGAAAGTAATACGTAAAAACGGGCAAATTTCCAATTGGAAAACGGATTGAATGAAATTCAATTAAGGACAGAGGGAAATTGGTCGACGCGCTAAGGCGTAACGATGAAATCATGGGATCGTATCTTTCGCGCCGGGTCTCGCGAAGAGCGAAAGGTGGAAAACGAAACGAAATTACAATTCGACAGAGGATTCGTTAGCGCTCGCGTTTTTTTCTTTTTTTCTTTTTTCTTTCTTTGAATCGTGGGCGACTTTGATAGATCTGCACGTCGGTGTGCGTTCGCACGTACGCATTTACACTTTCGTCGATATTATAATATTGGCTCGTTTTCAACGAGACGATTGATAGAATACCGATGCAGTTCCAATTTTGTTCTGATTCTGTTTTTCCCCCCCTCTTTTTTTTTTTTTTAACACTGAACACTGTAATTTTAAATTACTCCCCGTCGAGCGAGCGGTATTGAAACTTCATTGGAGATTTCGCATTCACTTTTTTCGTTCAGTTTGAAACAATTTGTGACAATTCTTGTAATTATGTAAAAATAATAAGCATCGATGTATTAACTGTGACTTTTATACTTATTGAAAAATTGAAATTTATAATATTAATTTAATGTTATAATATATTATGATTACTGTGATATATTATAATACATAATATACAAATAAATATGTTGCATGATGTATAATTTATATATTTATATATTGATATAATTTCTTTTCTCGTTATTTATAAGTTATTTTGTGCATTGTTTCTTATATTAAATTGGCAATTACCTGTATTCCTAAAAGTACGACTTTTATTTCGTGACTGATCGATTTGATCGATTTGCAATATAAGAATAGCCGCAACGTTCACTGTTAATCTAGTTTAGCAGTATTACACGAAAATTGATAATATGCGTATGTTATCGATCAGTAAGTAGAAAACGACAAGTTCGTGTACGAAGAGGGCCAAAGAATTGCACTTGATTGAAAATATATAAAATGTGTCATTTAGCAAATATTGAAGCTGAATCTGACAGAAAAATATAATAATATGAAATCGCACGTACAAGCCTCGAAAATCTGAATAAATTATTTAAAAGCGTCGAAAGACAATAATGAAGTCAATTCAGATCGTAAACTATATTTTGATCTTATTAAATATCATCGATAAGAACGTATATAGCATCGAACGTGAATTTCTCACATACGCGTGAATTTACATAAATAAATATATAAATTACACAGTGAACTTATGAAAAGTCCTCCCAACATATATAGTAATTTTATATATAACGCGATTATAATATACGATAGTATATTCGCAGAGAAATTCGAGGTCTAACGAACAGAAAAATAATAATTATTATTACAGCGGTAGAGATGTCAAACTGTCACTCGAGGAAAGAGAAAACAGAAATATCACTGTCTGTGCCTTTGGAGACACTTCCAAACCAACGTACGATCGTGGAGGAGGAAATGTCAATCTGATTACAAACGTTAATGTCGTAAAAGGAACGGCAAATTTATATCCTCGCGGATGCCATTAAAGAAGTAGCACACGTGCACGAGCAAAGATTCGTTTCATCCGCCAAGCGATATATAGCTAATGTCATAACAGGCAGTTATGCAGTTCCGTGTGTTGCACGCGTCCCGTGGATTTTTGTGCTTTTGAGAACTTCCTGCGGAGATTTCATTAAAATATTAAAAGTCCTTTCGTTTGTTAAAAACGCAAGCCGGCTCCGGATATAAAAAGATTCGCCGACCTGGTGTGTACGTATCTTCAATCCGTCAAAGAGCTCACGTTGTGAACAGTGCAGCGCGATCGAATTTAAAAAAAAAAAAAAAAATATATATATATATATATATACTTTATCGAAACCTGAATATGTATTTTTGGTCACGTATAGAACGAGAAGCTTATATTTTTATGTTGGCTTTTCAACTGACGAGTAACGTACGTACACTGCCGCTCGAAAGTCTTGGGACATTTTTATTTTTTTAATATTCAATACTCGTCGTATATTTTATGATACAATATACAATAATAATAATAATACAACGTACTAATGTATTAACGGAGTTTTTATTGTAGAAGATATCTTTTACATTTATTGTAATTGGTCTTAATTTAACATATATTTGTATTTAATTTTATTGCATGCACGTATTGCAATGACACAGCGTATCAATATATCATTGTACAAAATGTCATTTATAAATAAATGTATCTTGCATTTAATTGAATTTCATTGTACGTATTGTACGTACTGTAACTGTAACGGTACAATATATTCAAAGTACGATGAGACCAATCCTGTCGCCATTTCGTCTTTCACTAAAAAGAATTTTTTTCATTTCTCTGTTAACACTAGAACTATCGACAGTCTAAGACGAAGTTATCTCTACCAAAATTATTTTGATTATTTTAATAAATAAAAATAAAATAGAATTCATTATATTATTTCTTTAGTTATCACTGTAAAAGTCATTGCATCATTGCGGGGGAAAAAATTGTAACATGAAATAGAAATTTTAAAATAAAATTGTAAAACCAGTCATTTTGACTGGTGTGGCAGTTAAACTATACGTTAGTAATGTTAAACTGTACGTATGCGTCCATCTATTAGAAAGAAACGCGAAATCGAATAGACAGCCGAAACGGAAGGGGCAGGACAAAGTGGAACGCGTACGACTCTTGGCGAACAGCGCCAAGGAGTAATGGAGTTACCTTGCGAGTCACAATAGCCTAGGCCCTGGCTTGCTTCGCCGGTGATCGCGTCAGCCCCGCGTCCGGCCACCTTCTTCGAACAGTAGAGAGTTGACTAGAATCCCTCTCTCTCTCTCTCTCTCTCTCTCTCTCTCTCACTCACTCCTCTGTCTTCTCCGGTAGCTACTTAGGTTAATGAGTCGACGAGCAACTTGGCCAGCCAGCCCCACGGCGAGAGCAGCAGCGCTAGCTCGCGGTTTCCGTCGCGTCTTAGATAGCACCGAGCGCGACAGCTACTAGACGTACAAGAAACGGGCAACCCCTTTTGCCTCACGAGCTCACCGTCCACACCAATCTCCATTACTTTACCTCGTTACGCCGCGCTGCAGCAGACATAAACCCCACTCTTGTACACCTTTCCGTTCCCTGTGCGCCCCTGTCCCCGTCGCGAGAGTATCGCTTTTCCTGACCTTCTCTTCTACCGACTGCACTTTTCTTTTCCCTCTCGGCTCACGACGAGACCATATGGGGAGAAATCAGTTATCCTCCTCTTTTTTATCCCGTTTCAACATACGAGAATTCAAGAACGCTTGCCTTCGAAGCTTGCAGCGAAGCTTCCTTTCGCGAGAGTTACAATGTTAAACGACGTACGATACAGTATGTTTCTCTATGTTTGATAGTTTATTCCTGTTGCGATCCCCCGAGGCGAAGATTCAGTGCGTTTAATAAGAACGTGGAGAACAACGTCCATAAATGTAACTGGAAAATAATGTCCATTTTCGCAAGAAATTCTGCAGAGAATCAGAAGAGATAAATTACGCTATTACGCGCTCGATTAATAGATCCAATATTTAATACTGGCGATTTTTTTGTACGATGAGATGCGATTTCTACCATTTCGAACTTTTCAACATGCGAGAGACCTCCCATGTTTCTCGAATTCGAGGAGAATCGTCAGGCTTCCCGTTAATACACGTTGTTAATACACGCGTTCCCTCGCCAAGTACTTTGCAAAATATTTTCGATTTGTGCAGAATTTTTTTACAAGAAGAATATTTTTTCCCCGGAGAAATGGCGTCCACGTTTTTTTATTAAACACATTGTACAGGGTGGAAAGGAAAGTTTATCCGTGACTGTCACAAAGATGAATTCTACACAATTTTTCGATTTGATGGAGAAGCACGTAAAGAACCTGCAAAATTGGCCTTGATCTTGAATCTCATATTTTTTTTTTTTTTTTTTTTTTTTTTTTTTTTTTTTTTTTTTTTTTTTTTTTTTGGTTTGCATTATAGGTGAAAAACTTTTTCGAGGAACCACAGGATTAATTATCTAATCGCTTTTTGGCGATGTCAAAGGCCATTCCACAAGATGCATTTCATTTCGATCTTTTCGGGACTGGAAAAGTGTTCGCTGCATTTAATGGAACTATTTTGGAAAGGAATAACACTATAATTACGATGAATACGTAGATGTTTTTTGAAATACGTAAATTTCATATTTGTGAAATGAAAAAAATCTTAATTTATTAATTTAATACTCTTATATGAACAATTGAAGAAATAGCCACAATTAATTTCACATCAAATTGGCATATGCATATAATTCTTAGAAATAAAACTCCAAATAAATTAATTATTATTAAGTAAACTTGTTAAATAAGCTTAAATGTACATATATAAAATTCGTAAGATGCCATATCTTTCTAATTTCATTTCATAACTGAAGCAAAAACCATTGAACTTGAAAAGAGAAGCTTCAACATGAGCTTTTAATAAATCCTGAAACTCAAATTTATTTGGCAATCAACCACGCGGACAGAGAATCTGGAAAATCCTTCGACTATCATTTTCATAAGCTAACGTTTTGCAAGAATTGAACGTTACGCCGTGGTATATTTCGACTCGCTGTATCTTCTAAATTTTCGTGACAGTCAACCCCTATCAACCATTCAACCACAACCAATCTTCATATTTCTCTCTCTCTCTCTCTCTCTCTCTCTCTCTGTTTGGACTGATTTATCACAGAGCAACAGCTCCGAGATCGAAATAAGCAGAGAGAAGAGGAAGTATCTGCGTCATACGTCAAAATTAAAAGAATATGCAAAACACGATAAAACGCGGTTATGAGCTAACCGCGACGCTAAAAAAAAGAAAAATCGAAACAGGTAAAGGGGGAGATACGTATATCCGGCGTCGTCCGTCAAAATTAACAGAATAAGTAGAACACGATAACGACACGTAGCACGAAAATTTAAGTTAATAAACCTTCGTGTTTTCCACGCGCGTTCGGCTATTTCGAGACGAGAATTTGCACGCCGAAATTCCACTGGGATTTCGTCTCATTTCGGATCGTGCGTGCAACCCTCTATTGCGCGAAATCCTTGTGTTACAAACCTGCCGAGCGATCGTGAAAAACATACTTTTGAGAAGCGGTGTTACATTATTTTATCACATTATCTCCCTTCGCGTCAAACAAATTAAAGCAAATTAAAGCAACGAAGAGCGTGGCTAAAAACCAACAGCGATGAAAAATTGCCGACAATTTGAATTGTTGTGACTTCGTAAATAACAAAGAAGAAAAAAAGAAAAATATCACAGAATCTCACTTTAAAGCTTAAGACCACTACTTTCGCAGTCTCGAATTCGCTTTTTCCAAAGATGATTTTACATCGTCGATCGGATCGGGAAGTGAAGATACTTTTTTGTAAAAATTCAAACGCCAGTAAAAAATATTTTCATTCTCAAGACGCTGTAGTCTCTTCTGACGACCTCTAAAAACCTGTTGTAAGATTCCTTTTTTTTTTTTACCTTTTTTTTTTTATTAAACGTTGGAATTGAACGACGAAACGTCAACTTTTTGAATTTCTGTCGTTTCGAATTTCAATGCTCAAAGTTCGATAAAATGCTGGGGGGGGGGGGTATAAGCGTATAACAAGTTCTAAGAGGAAACTTTATTCTTTAAAAAGATAGTGGATCGAGTGACGAACAGATTTGTTTTCAATTGTTGTTAGAAATGTTCCGATTTTTTACAATTTCTGACCAAGAAGAAAATATCCTCGCTCGATATATACGATGTATATAAAATAAAATCAGACTCGAGACTGTAGCCTAAAAGTAGTGAAAGTGGAGGTTCTACGCTTTAAATTTTCACTTGATTTCTTTCTTTCATAAAGTTACAACAGTTTCAATTATCGTCAATTTCCATCGTTATTAGTTCAATTACACTCTTCGCTGTGCATCCTGCGTTGAAACCCTATGGAGATATACATCGGATATTTGTTGTGCCAGAGTTTATACCACGATCATAAACGAAACTAACGCTGATGAGAGGTTTGCACTATTAGTTTCACCTTCCTCGGTTAAAACGTCCAATTAAACGTAATTAGTCATTAGTTATTTCGTAACCGACTACGAAAGCGTAGCTTTGTTTTAGTACCCTCAAGTATTGTACAGCGGTCTGTGAAACTACCCCCGTCGTTGTTTCACCCTCCAACGATAGTTCATTTCATACTTTTAATCTGCGTGTTTTGATAACACTGAAGATTCTTCATTGTCGATATACCAAAACGAGAACGATCGAATCTGATCTTTGATCTGATCCATTTTTCTACACTCGACGTAGTAAGTTTCAATAAGTCTGTAGCACTTGGCACATGTTCAATCTATTCGATCATTGTAAATTCGTTTCGGTTCGTTTCGAGATGGAAGGAAGGGACTATAGGTTCGAGAAATATTTATGAATATTTCATCACCAAATGTGCACAGACATTTAACTTTTTTCAGCTACGGCGAGATTTACCGCGAAGTTCTTGCTTCTGTGCAGCAAGAAATTGACGCACTGTGCACAGAAAAGTGCAACAATGAAATTTATATCCGACGCTGCTTCGCACAAAGTTTGTTTCTACGTAATTACGTTGGAGAACATTTTGAATAAATTGCAATTTCGAAAGTGAAAAGACGAATAAGTTAAAGCTCGTTTGATTAAAGAATTTGAAAAATTCGAGAACACTGCGCCACTGCAAGTTTTAAAAAGTGAAAGGATGAATAAATTCAAGTTTCACGTATCTCGATCGTTGCAACGCTCTTCAGCTGGCAAAAAGTATGAAAATATCGACACTAAAAAATAAAAAGAAGACCGCGAAAAATATTTCAATGAAAAGGAAATTTTACCGAAGAAGAAGTCCTTGCAAAGCGAAAGGATGATCACGTTTATATTTTCACAACCCTTGCAGGTGTATGTATTTCAAATTCTGACGAGTATTATAAAAAGCTTTGTGGGATGACTTGACAATTGAAAAAAAAAATGCCAAATAAGCGTTTCGTCTCCATAAAAGCGTTTCTTCGCCTCTGTCACGCGAAAATGCGAAGATTTATCGGAAACCTTGATTTCTCTCATCTTCACGTTCACTTTTGAATAATCCCTGAAACGTGAGAAGTGTTAGGACCATTCTAGATCAAAGACGAACTTTTTCCCCGCCGCGAGCCACTCGCTCAGTCTGTCGATTTCTCCGCCATGAAAATTAGTTCTCTGTTTCGCAGCGGGCCGTGCAAACTACTTTCACCATCTTCCTTTAACTTTAGCAAAGGAAACAATTTATACGTACGCATATACACCTAACGCGAGTATTGTGGCTACGACACTGTCAACGCAGTGAGGAGACCGATGCAGTGGAGGGGATAGCGTTAGCAATGAGAAAAGTGGGGGTAAGGGCCGCCAGTTAGCCACCTCTGCTTTAGACACTTCGACTGCAAACATCAAGCAGATCATCGTCTCTCTTTTTTTTTTCCAGAGTTCTCCTGGCTTTTCGCCAGGCTCAAAGGCTAAAAAATCAGATTTCTGGCCTCTCGTTGACCAGAGATGTGAAAAGAGCGACCGACCGTCGACTGTGCGTGAATCTTTTGGCGAACGAATCGCAGTTCTTCTTGCAACCTGGCGCGTGTAGGCAAAGACAACGGGAACGTTGAATACAAACGATCCGAAAACGACCTCAGAGTTGGAGAGTCCGGTGCCCCGGCGACGTTAACGAACGAGGTCACCGACGACGGCGACGACGACACCACGCTCGCTCGAAGCCAACAAAAGCGGCGCATCGGACGCGTTTCTCACGAACGAACGCCCGAGCCCTTTGTATTCCTGGTTCTCACGTTGCGCCGAGGGGCCAAGAGACAATTAAGCGTAGCAGCTTCCCTTCGAGCATCGGGCCAAGGGCCTATAGATCGGCGGAGAAGCGGCCATCGCGCTATCTCGTGACTCTTCTTCTTCCCTCGGTTCGACGTTTAATTTTCATCGTTTGTTCGGTCGATGGGCAGCGAACCGAGTCGAAACGACGACACACACGCCACAGGTGAGCGCGCCGACGTGCTTGTGCTCCCTTTGGCCACGTGTGCGTGCAGTAATCTGATTGTTTCTCCACTTTGGTTCTTTGCGTAATGGACGAGAGTATTTGCACGCTCGGCGGAAGATTGTCAAATCGTCGTAACTTCCGGGATCGGGAATGTGATCATCCAGTTGGCTTCGTTTTATAGCTCGAAGTCTCTACTTCGTGTTCGTTTTTTTCTTTTTTTTTTTTGCCCCTCCCCCTTCTTTTTTGTTTTTGAATTTGTTTCATCACGCAGCAGATCGGAAAGCAGAAAGGAAAGCTTTTGTTCTCGAAAAACTGTCAAAAATTCAGACGTCTGTGAAAAACTAGCGAAGAATTTTTTTCACTCAACTAAATCCGTTGACAACGATTGACAAACCGGCTGCGCGATCTTTTATCGAATTTCGAACAGAAATGACAAAATATTGAAGTTCCCAGAATTTTTTTGTCATTTAATTTTAATGTTCCAGAGTTCAACGAAATCGACGAGGGAAAAAAATCATACAGCAAGTTCTGAATGATCGATGGGAGTTCAATCTTCAACATCGTTGAAGATCCATCACTGACGTATGACAGTTTATCGAACTTCGAAGGCGAGAATCAAACGACGAAGCATTAACATTTCATCAATTTTTGTGTGAATTTTTGAACGTTCGAAGTTCAACAAAATGGCGAAAAAAAAATCGTGCAATAAATTCAAAGCAGATATAAAGGTGAGACATCAATCTCCGTGTCGATCTTTTTTCGCCAAATTTCATCGAACCATGAACACGAGAATTAAATGACAAAATCCTAAAGTTTCTTCGATTTTTGAATATTCAAGATCCAACAAAAAATGACGAAGAAAGAATCATTTAAGAGCAACTTTTAAGAGGTCGATGTGAAAATTTCGCTCTTCAAGATCGTGACGGAATCAGCCATAAAAAAAAAAGAAAAAAAATTTAGCAAGCGAGTTTTACTAGTTCACGTCGTGTTATAATTTTTAGTAGTTACGTGCAGCTCGTCAGTACCGCGATGCTGTATGACATATGATTTTTTCATTACAACACGTAGACGTGTATGTGCTACAGAGATCGAACTTCGAAATATGGAAGCAAACTTCGGAACTTTATCGAGGTAAACGTGCAAGTTAATTTACAACGAAGCGGAAAAGACTCGATAAAATTGTAATTTTATGGCTGTCTTCGAGTTATCGAGGTTAAACTGGTTAAATAAACGACTGCGTAAACTGTGTATAAATTTAATATTATAATAATAACAGCGAGTAAATTTGATAGAAGGAAATCAATTCTTCAAATCGAATAATTTCTTGATCGTAACGAACGTGTACTTGTACAGGAGACACAATTCTTCAAATCAAATAATTTCTCGATAACGAATGTACTCGATAATTATCACAAACGTATGCATATTTCACCGTGATAAATAAATGCTTGCTTATTAATTAAACAAGCGATAGATCGTAAATTATGACGCAGAGTTTAAAAAAAAAAGAAAGAAAGAAAAAACGAACTGAACGGCGTTTCGTATCTCTCGACGATATGAATCGATACCGATTCTTGAGTATTTGCTCTGTCGCGTTTGCCCTCTCGTATCTCGACCCGGCCAACCCACACATTCTTTGCCATTTCAATCGGAACTCGCCATTGCGTCCCGATTCGATTTTGGTTATTCGACGTCAAGCCCCAACACACAACCGTGCCCCAACAAACGATCGCGCGTTGAAAAAGCAGAGCACCCGATGCCACGCGAATGTTTTTTCAGGCGGGATTTCGACGCGATACGAAGTCTGTTTGCCGATCGATACTCGTTATAGCCGAGTCGAAAGAATACACAACGAGCCACGCCGCAGAGTTCGAAGTTCGATTCCTCAAATTCCTCCTCCCCTCTGCCCGTGTCACCCTGTTTTCCGCAACGATCACCGGGCCATACGATTTTCCGCCAGAAATCGAACCGGAGACGTTCGGAAATCGGAAGTTAAAAGCCATTTGAGAGAACGTCACGGTGAATTACGGGAGTCGATCGATCCACGAGTTTCCACGGCTTAAGCCAACATCGTTCCTCGTTAAAACAATAACGCCTCGTTGAGATCGATCGCCGGATAACGCGCGTTACAACGACGCTAGAGGAGGAGGAGCAGCACACCTTCAGGGGTTCGCTCAGATTGCACGCTTATCGTTTCGATTCCCGCCGTTATCCGAATCGATCGCACTCGTTGTTCCTCGCTGTTCCTCTTCGAGACGAAAAGCCGCTGAAAACTACGCGACAGAATCGTGGATATATTTTACAGCGAGGAGCGGCAGAAACGAGAGTTTCGAAGAAACGCGGATCGTGACGTACGAAAAGTACATATGGCTGACCAAAAATATACGAGATTAATTTTTACTGAACACTCGCTCACGACGAATTGGTTTATGTTGCGTATTTTTTCAATAATAAGAGAGCATTGAACACCGAAAATAATGCTTGTATTGACAATATCGCCAAATAAAAATTACTGCGTATAATGTGATAAACGACAGTCTAAAAACATAACATCTTAAAAATACACATTTAGCGAGATACTGAGTGAAGATTATTTCAAGTACTTCCTGTTAACGAGATTTACCTGCGAAATACGAAATTAATTTTTACTCAATCCGAAATCTTTCGCGATTTTCATGTCGTTGTTCATTGATCATTTTCGCATATATAGATTTTCGCACGAAAAACGAATTTTCCTAGTAGGTAAAATTCCACTAATCAGATTTGAAATTTGAATTAGTTAGATTTAGAAATCGAAATTATAATCGTAATAATTGCTGTTTCTCGAGTAAGTATTTAGAGAGATAAAAAATGAGAGCAAAGAGTGGGAATTTATGTTTCTGAGATTTATATCCATGATATTCACGATAATCAAATTTGATAAGTGTGCTAATAAAATCTCAAAATGTTTCGCGTAACGCACGTAATATGAAATATTATTATCGTTTAAAAATATTCAACACCAATTCTTACCATTAATAATGTTTCCTTTCTACAATGTAAATATACATATATATATATATCCTTCATTTTGTATAACATTGTTTCTTTTCGTGTATGTGTGTATCGTATATGTAACAATGAAATAAAGAATTGCAATTCTATAAAAAATAAAACACAGACTAATAAAAATTGAAAATAAAAGGTGATCGCGAAGTAAAGATATGAATTATCATTGTACTCCCTAAAATTTTTCGATTTTCGTCGTTTTATCTAACGTATAATGGACAATATATATAATGTATTAAATATATATGAATAACATATTGAACTGTGGTTACACTGAATTATTCTCTTGAATCTGCAAAATTTTTTTTCATACAGACTTATATGATAAATCCTATATTCAAACAGTTATTATATTAATTTTTATATATATTATTAATATATTATTATACATATATAATAATAATATATGTACAAAAAATTTAGATTTATACATTACGAATGTGTCTATGAATTTATAAGTTTATAAATACATATGTGAATATATATATATATATATATATATAATTGATATATATCAAACATAAACATATCTATATTCAATTATTTGACATCAATTATCGATCGTGCCAAATACACCACACCCAAAATTCCAATATTTCGACACCGTTGCCAAATTTTTCCAAATTCCTTCGAAACTGTTCGACTCGAACTTTCTTCGAACATGCCGTGCAACCCAGAGGACACTACGTGATCACATGTCCGCGAGTGTCCGAATGCTCTGAAGATATCCTGAATCTGAATCGGAAGGACAGAAGACAGGACATTTCGACTAACGAAGGTATAAAAATTCATCGAAATCGTCGAGAGATCGAGGAGAGACGGTGGAGCAGCAACAGTGGAGGCCAACGGAACACACCGTCGGTTTTCTTTGTTCGTTGAAACACTGGAGTGTGTACACCCGTGCGTCGAGAATCCGTATTGCATAGTACTAGTCGAGAGAGAGGAGGAGAGAGAGAGAGAGAGAGAGAATTCCGGAGAAGGAACTCGTACAAGAGCTTTAACGATCGTGTGCGTGACAAGACCGACAAGAATTTCGGTGACGTCATTCACCGGCTCGCCGCAGGTATATTCACGCGTGTGAGTCAACCGTGGAAGCTGAACTTCCACGAACCGGCCTGTTACACACACGTCCATTCGTTGATACGTTTCGTTATCGTCGCAAACGTGGTTATCTCTCGCGCGAGTACACGCAACGATTCAAAGCCGAAGCGATTCGTTCGAGCGATCTATTAATAAATACGCGGCGGTTCGAACGACGGTGTGTAACGCCAACTGCCACGGATATAACGTTATAACGACGGATAAGAAGAGAACGTGGTGTCTTTATCGGTCAGGAACGCGGCGAATTCGAATCTTCCGCTCGTCGATGATGTCGAAGATCCGATCGAAACGTTATTTTATCTCACCGATTGCTTTTTGCAATTCAGACCGGGCGGGTGCGTCATGATAATCAATCTATCTCGACGAGTCTAGCGATGATAATATAGGGCGGGCGAAAAATCACTTGCTAAAAAATAAAATAAATAATAACATATGAGAATAAGGATAAGAAGAGAACGTGGTGTCTTTATCGGTCAGGAACGCGGCGAATTCGAATCTTCCGCTCGTCGATGATGTCGAAGATCCGATCGAAACGTTATTTTATCTCACTGATTGCTTTTTGCAATTCAGACCGGGCGGATGCGTCACGATACAGGAAAAGAGATAAATCAATCTATCTCGACGAGTCTATCAATGATAATATAGGGTGAGTCAAAAATCACTGAAAAATAAAATAAATCCGTAATCTCTTTTTATTGTGTATTTCTAAATATTTCCCTTCACAGATTTAAGGCACACTGATTCAAGCTCATATTTCGAGCCTGAATTGCGTGATAAAGTATGTTATACAAATGTAATAAAAATACGTAATGATAATAAGTGAAGATTATTGTATTATTTAATAGCAATGCCTCGAGTAATATATATCTCGTGATATGTATGTTCTTGGAAGACGAAGCGTTTACACGTAGCATGTAAACGTAGAGATAAAGAAACATGTAGATAACTAAGAATAGAGAAGTATTTTAATTTAATTTTATGTTATTTTTATATTAAGTATATATATATATATATTAAGTGTATATATATATATATCATATATATCATATTAAGTATATATATATCACGTTTACTTACAAAGGGGAAAAAAAAGGAAGAAATAAATGCGTACGTAAAAAATTTGTTTTTCTATTATCAGAGATCGATAATCTCGAAATTCTTGATTTTTTGCTGACTTACATGACGTTATACATAATTATATATTACATGTTGTACATCATTATAACGGCATTACATCAATTCATGTTTAGAGCTAATAGATGAATGTTCAATTAATTAATGTTTGAAGGGCCTTTAGAATTTGGAGAAAATCATCAAATCACAGTTAATCAAGGTAGCGTTAAATGATGTCTTACTGTATGTAGTATAGTTATTACGTTGTAGATATATACATGGAAGGTTACGTTTATCTTGGATTTTCAAGATGTTATTCGATAGATCCGTATTTATTTTTCATAATCGATAAAATCATCATCCAGGTAGGACGTGCAACTGCAAAGAATTCATCTCATGCGTTTATCACATTTCAAGTATGTATTTATACTTTCTTATAGAGGGAAATTACACAGCTTTTTATACAGCAATCCATGTATATTTCTATTTTTTTTTTTTCAAAAGAAAATTGAAACATTTGCATTTGAGAACAAGAAATATATTTGTAACAGTTATTTTACTTCTTCAATAACAATGATTATTGTCATTGAACGATAATTGTAACAATTTTTACAACTGTAACAATAACAATTGTCGTATTAGAAACAAGGCTAATATTATTTCTGCACGTGTGTTTCCCCTGGCTTTGACAAATTAATTGAAATTAATCTTTAAACACCAATACTGTATACCGTAATATTTTCTAGCTCGCTTAAGAAATATTGTTCGGAATGTGAGTCGAGATAGAGAGATTTAAAAAAGACCTTGAGGCAAAAGAATTATGAATCACAGTGTTCGTCATTCGGTAATCAACGTAAATTTCACGTGAATGAAACGCGTATTCTATACACCAGTTGCGACCGAGTCGGGACTGTTATCTCTGTAAGACGAGAGAGGAGGTAAAGTTCTAGGAATCATCGACTAGCTTTCTCCGACGATTGCTTCGCATGCGAATGAATGAATTTGGCGTCCACAGAGGAAAACACTGGGAGTGAATGAGATGCAGAGTAAACAGATCGAATTACGCACTGACGTAGATTCACAGTCGCATGAATCGGCCCGAAATCGACCGATACTGAGAAACAGCCAATTTTTAATGGTTTCACTCATATTTCATTCATTTCGTATACTATCCCATTCGTTTCGAATGACTCGCATTCAGACACTAAATATTAACTCATTGACTGCCAACTACGAGATATCTCGTAGTAAGCGTATGTACGAAAACTGCCGACTACGGGATATCGTATTTTGCGCTACAAGTTTAGATTTGATTACAATTGGTATAAAAGAAAATGTCTTTGTTTATTACAATTTTTATTGAAAAAAAAAACACTACGTGATATACACACACAGGAATCTTATTCAGTGGCGCCAGCTACGAGTTATCTCGTACTGTTTTTTTTTTTTTTTTTCAATAAAAATTACTGTGAATGTCATTTCAATACTAAATCTGTAACTTAGTATTATTATATTTTGGAAAATTTCATGTTTTCTTTAAAATAAAATTTTCGCTCCCAGATCAAGACGCTCTAAATTTGCCTGGCAGTCAATGGGTTAAAGCTGTTATATATTATTATAAATATTGTAGCTGTTATATACAAAAAGAAATCGTACAATAACAAACTTGGGCTTATTGCAAAGCTTCTATCTACAGCTTATTTTTCTCGTTTTATTCTAAAATGATTTAACGCCAATGTAACAGATGACTGCACTTTTGAATGAAATAAAGACACTTTTCCTTCTGGTAAATGTTTAAATGACATAGTAAAATTTTTTTCTGTGATTGAAATCAGCAATGGATTTGAAGGCTGTAGCCTCCTTGCGAAAACGCGATTTTTTTTTCCATCAATTATTCGAACTTTGATTGTACAACGACAATAGCGTTACGATTTATTGAATTTTCAAAGTTCGATAAAATGGCGAGAGAAAAAAATCGTACGTCAAATTTTTAGGGGACTCCTGACAATTTACAGCATTTTCGACAAGGAAGATATATACCTTCATTTACCCATTCGCTACGCGACGTAAAAATATTCTAGAACAAAATAAATGATGCATTTTTGAAGTGCAAGCTTCAAACATCAAAATAAAATCAAATTTATTGTTGCAACCTATTTTTTTTTTTTTTAGAAAATTATAACAATCTATTTTTTTACAAAATTATAACAATTAATCTAGTGTCCGTAAAAGAGTGAGTAAAAAATTGAATAAAATAAAGAAAAGAGCCAGACTCATTTTCAGTAAAATATACTATCATTCAATTTGAACTTTTAACGTTTTCACGGCGGGCATCATGTGTATACGCGATTTCGGTTGCCCAAAAATATTAATATTAATGTAAATAAATAAATGGAAACAGCTGTATCGAAATGTAAATTCTACATGTAAATCATTGTAATTTAAACAAACAAGATTTGTGCAAAATTATGTTTCTGTCCAAACAGAAATGAATATTAATTCTGACGAAAAATGTCTGCATCTTTTAAACGTGTGCTTCAAACGAAAGTCTGAGATCAGTCACATTGACAGGTTCGATTGTTTACAGTACATCAATAAATAATTCCAATAGTTAGATTAAAATAATACAACAATGAAATTGTACAATTGTTTGTGAAACTTCTGCAATGACAGTTCCGTTGAATGATTACCCGCTTTTTCACGAATTATCCAAATGCCCAGACAGAATCCTAACAAACAATAGATTAGATTAGGTTGCTTAATTAGGGTACTAAAAGCACACTGAGATTCACGAAGATGCGTCACTCGCATTTTTCGCCCTTTGTCTCTACAAATACATAGTAAATATTCATAAAAATATGAGAATCGGTTCATGAAATGCAACCGATTCTCATATATTTCATATAAAAACGAAATAAACTCGTGTCTTCCTTGAAACCGAGGAAATTTGGGATCGGTTCGACACACCGCGAATCTAGCGAGTATCGATAAACCATAATCGTGCACGAGTGGAAAAAGAAAAGAAAAGTGTTTTAAGCGAGACCGGATCGTCCCAACAGTTCTAACACTTTGCCCTCGAAAACATCTTTCGCATCATCTCTGTATCAGCAATTTATTTCACGAAACAGTGAGAGAAGTATTCTAAACTTCAAATAAAATGGAAATGATAATCCTATTGAGCATGAAATTTTGTTGATTGTATTTCTCTGATGTGTGACTTCGTTTAAAGAAATCACCATAGTACAGTATATAGAAGTTAATGACACATAATTTCAATTTGTCTGAAAAATTTCCTTCGCCATTTCATAAGCTTTCGTAAGGAAGCAATAAGAAGTTTACTTTATGTGAATTATTTCGAATTATTCGAATAATAATTTGACGAGTGTATTCGGTGATAATGAGTGTCAAGAATTTCATCGTTTGAAATTTGATTATTCCTTTCACGTCGTTATGTTATATCGTTATTATTAGCTTTATAATTTTGTCCCCATATAATTATCAAGAAATTTATAATTACAGAAAATTTTATAATTTTAGCTGTTGGCTAAATTTATAAGTATAACGTCTTGCAAGGCACGGTCGAGTACAAAAAAAAAAAGGGCTAATAAACGAAATGTCTCTTATAATTTTAGCTGTTGGCTGAATTAAAAATTGAAAAATTAAAAATAATAAATTAATTGAAAATTTTATAGTTTCAGCTGCTAGCTAAGTTTAACCTTTTGCACTTTGAACAATTTTTAATATAACTTATCAGCAACTCCGAGTTATTTTTACTATCGACTACCAACTACTCCAGACTAATTAACAGCATAGGCTTCCAAGAAAAACTAAAAAATATTTAAATTCGATATATAAAATATTAAAATATTAAAAAATATTAAATATATATATATATATATAAAATATTAAATATATATATAATATTAAAATATATCTATATATAATATTAAAATATTAAGATATATAAAATATTAAAATATTTAAAAAAGAATGTTTCTTTTTGATGTCGCCGCTGTGTCGACAACGGAGTGCAAAGGGTTAAAAATTGTTGTAGTTTCAGCTGCTAGCTAAATTTAAGTATAATGTCCCCTCACGAGTGCAAAATAAACAATGTTTCTTACATGCACAGTTATTTCAAAAATCCCGCCGAGACGGAAGTGTCAGCTAACTTTCGTATCAATGTCATGCCGCAGCGTGCGCATACGAATTGAATTGCACACGATTCGAATACCTCGCCCTGATAAACTGCCCTCACACTATCGAGATATTTCGAGAAACGCGAAACAATCGTTTATCAATGATAAGTCGAGCGAATGCGATTCCTGGAAATACTCAACTTGTCGGTAAAGCGTAAGAAAAAAGGAATGCATATACCAAATCGACAATAATTCTCTGAGAGAGAATATCTGCCGGGTTGATTAGCATCCGCCAAGAAATTACCAACAAATCTAACGGAACTATGTATCTTGCTCTCGACGTGGTCGATGCTGAATACCATTGCCACGAATACATATCGATTTACCATCAACATTTTGACAACAATTTTGATTCGATCGTAATCAATGCTATTATCTATCCGTCTATTTTAACATGATTAGCGCCTGCCATTGAATTCATGATCCATAACGTATACGTGATCCATAATTGTATGACACACTGAAAAATTGTCGATAATTTAACTAACATAACTTGGTAAAAAGAAAAAAAGAAAAAATCATATAACTTGCTGAGGAAAGATCATTTGGTCTCATTTTACAGCGTGAAAGTCTCTATTTCGACGGTGGTGAGTTTGCTTCTTCTTCAAAGAATGGGAAAACAAAGATTTCCTTTTCCTCGAAAATTATAACAATTGAAAAATGCGTGCGAGAAGATTGAAAAAATTTTTCACGTGACTTAAATCCATCGCCACGAATCTTGAAGATTCTCGAAACTTTCTCTTTGCGACAATCACTTGAAATTCGCTGTGCCATTCTTTTCCTTTCTTTTCGCCGAACTTCTTTTCATTTCATTAAACTTGGAACATTGAGGTTAGATGACGAGACGGATTTCTCAAATTCTTCGTCCTTTAATCCTGATATTTAACGTTCAGCAAAATACTTGGAAGAAAACGAAAATTGTGCAAGTTTTCACGTCCATGTCGCATTGAAATTAATTAATACTACACGTGAGTGAGTTAATTGTTCTGTTTGCATTCAGTGTAATTCGTTTGTTGTCTCTCTCGCGCCTGTCAAACAAGTCAAATCGAGGCATCTTGGCGGAAACGACTATATTATTAAAAATGTAATCTTTCTCACATCACGTGAGAAGCTACCTTTCGAAGATAATACATACTCCCTCTGTCCGAAAGTATGGTATACATTTGAAAGAGAATCTTCGATTATCTAGAGTTTCGAAAACAACTGGCAATACTCATTACATTGGTATTGTTTACATTGATAGCTAAATAACCTAACACATTTGACAGGCGTTGCTCAGTTGGAATTCGAAGACCACAAATTAGTTTTTCTAAGAAAAATAAAATAATCACCGCTGTAATTTCAAAATGGAAAA
Source organism: Tetragonula carbonaria (assembly GCA_032399595.1). Lineage (NCBI taxonomy): Eukaryota > Metazoa > Arthropoda > Insecta > Hymenoptera > Apidae > Tetragonula > Tetragonula carbonaria. The sequence continues at coordinate 7,183,887 of JAUCRC010000008.1, forward strand.
TTTTCACCCAAACAACGTGAATTTACAAAGAAGAGATGCCAAATCGAAGCAATTGACCAATGAATAACGTCATGGTATCTTGCAACAGCTATTACAGTATATGAAGAACAAAGAAAAATTAGAACAACGGTGCTATTAATAAAGTTGAATGCGTTCAAGATGCATTTAATAAATTAGAGAGAAATACTCTTGATAACGTTTTTATAACATTACAAACGTGCATGGAATCAATTATGTTGACAGGAGGGGGAAATTCCTATAAAATACCTCACATAAATATGATAAATAAGGTAAAACTTCGGTCGTGAGGGTCGATTAGCTGAAAAATATATATGTTCAGAAGAAACGTTCAACAAGGCTAAATCTCACTTTAACTAAATTTGGATTACACTTAAAAATTACAAAATTATTTGTATTTGGTTATATTGTGATGATAAAATGAATTTAATATTTTTTTATTATATTTAATTTTAGTTTTATTCGATTTTTTTCGCAAATGTATACCATATTTTCGGACAAAAAAAGATATTAAAATGTATACAATATTTTCAAACAGAGGGAGTATATTATATACTTTTGTATCTGTATTTCTTAGCAGACGCACGTTTTCCACGTTTACGCGATAAAATCGTGGATTTCTCTCGGTAATTTTCAATTGCGATTAATTTTCATATTTTCATTGGCTCGTCAAGTGTATCTATATATATATATATATATATATATATATATATATATATATCTTCAATTACGAATCAGGGACGACGCGGGTGCTCGTTTCATGCAAGTAGATCCTAGAATTGATGAGAATGGAGCTTCGAGTCTATTATGCCAACTGAGAATGCGCCTGTGAAATATGGAATACCTTAGAGAAAATTTACCGACGTGATGTATTCGAATCTATTTATACCGCCAAAGTATACAATTATGCATCCGCATGATCCTGTTTTATAACTCGGATATACATTCAATCATACAATCGCGACTATAACTTCTTTTACGCGTAAATTTATCATCGCGTTAAGAACATCGTTGGAAATCGTCGCGGCGCGACAAGACATCGATCGTCAATCGCGCGATTAAATTGAGGCACAATTGAAACAACAGACGATGAAAATGAAAAGATTCCGAAGAGGCGACGAGGTGGATGGAAACTTTTTGGAAGTTATTTCCCCGCACAGCTGCTGAAAAAGAAGGATATAAATTGATTTCACTCTCTTAAACGCGGCACATTACATTTGCACAAAAGTCGTGCGTTCGGAGCTTAAAGCTCCGGCTTTGGCTCTCGGCTCTTGCTCTTTCCTTCGCAACTTCGAGCAAGAAACGTTGTTCGTGCATCGAGTTGCCAAGTAACTGGACCAACAACGAGGGACAGAGAGAAAGAGAGAAAAACGGTGTAGATATGAGAGCGTAGAAAAACGTCCTGTTAAAAAGCGCGAGACAAAACACTGAATTCCCCGGTTCGTTAGAGGTGCGAGCCACGTCTACGTTCTAAACGCGCGATACGTGTTAGCACGTACAGAAACGGAAACATTTGGAGAAACGAAATGCAACGACTCGCCGCCCGCGAGGTTTGCCACGCTCCAGCTTGCAAAGAAATAACCGTTTTATGCCGGAGAGCTAAAAAAAAAAAAAAAAAAAAAGAAAAAAAAACGATGAGAGAGAAAAAAGAAGAAAAAAAAACACCGACGTTATGACGAAATATTCCTTCCTTTTCCCGGAAGGGGCCATTTTTATTTGCCATTTATACAACTCGTAAGCTCGCGCACGATAGTTACCTGCGTCTACACATATGCAACTGAGCGACAACGTTATTAGCTGCTCGACAACTGGGAAACCGTCGATAATGTCGAAACACCTGCAATTAATAATTGATATTTTGATGTGTTTCTCTAATGGCTAATGCCAAACTCGGCAGAGTAAATACACGGGAGTACATAAAATATATTCCCGTGCGTCGATTCTAATGGGAACAACAGAGCGCGGACCGTAACGTAACGCCGCTGATTACGAGCTGTGTGTTTGAGACGTTTGTAGACAATTTTTTTTGTAAACGTTTTGTTCGTTGATATCGAACATGTTAATAATTACCGCAATTGTCGCCAATTGTGCCTTGGCCATGTTTAAGAATCTATACGAAACTACGAAATTATTATAAACATCTTTAATCTTTAACGTTCGTACTTGAGATACGTTGGCAATAAATATTCTGCTTCGACTTGAAATTGATTTTAACACTAGAACTACCGACAGTTAAGACGAAGTTATTTCTACCAAAATTATTTTGATTATTTTAATAAATAAAAATAAAATAAAATTCATTATATTATTTCTTTAGTTATCACTGCAAAAGTCATTGCATCATTGCGGGGAAAAAAATTGTAACGTGAAATAGAAATTTTAAAATAAAATTGTATAAACCAGTCATTTTGACTGTGGTAGTTCTAGTGTTAAATTCGATCGATATAATCGCGACGGCCACGTTACAATTCGTTGTCAATGTTCAAAATGTTTTATATGTTATATAACATTTATAGTACGTAATACAAAATATACAATAATGTATAACATTTATAATACGTAATATACGAATGTTTTATATATAACGTGTAATTATTTACAAAATTTAAAAAATCAATTTCTTTATAAGAAAAAAAGTTCTACGGTGGCTTTCGGAATATGCTTTCGTACAAATTGTTGAATAAAATCATTGAAAAATCTCCAAAGTTACCGATTGTAATTTCCTTCTCTGCTTTCGAGCGTGATATTCGGAAAAAAAATGTACGCGACGCCTGTTAATGGTCGCTATGACGAACAGCTGCGAACGATACGATATCGACGATGTAAGGTAAATTCAATGAAGGTCCCACCCTTCTGCTCTTCGAGCAATTGCTTGCCAACACACGCGCGAGAAAAGCAACGCGTAATTTTTACGAACAAAATTGAATAAACAGAATCTCAGCTCAACGCTTGTGTCTCGCATTTTGGCATTCAACAGGTGAGAACAGTTGTACGGATTATAAAATAAGATTAAAACATCACGTGGCAAAAAAAGTTCGTGAATACTTTATTAAAAGGTTTGAACAAAAATATGGCACGTAAAACTGTACACGTATGTGCTGTGCATTTCGAGGTGCACGGTCTATCTTTATCAGTGCGAAGCTGATATCAGAGTGCTGTGTTGAATTTATCGCGGACTGTATTTTTCCTTTTTTTTTCTTTTTTTTTTTTTTATGTTCGACGCTTTTTGCCGAATTTCTTCAGCTTCAGCGCAGCTTCGATTCTTGCAGTCGATTTATCTCGTGCAGATATTTCTGTGTTGCAAAACTGAGACGTTATCAGCATTTTAAACTGTTGAAACTTCGTGAAACGAAATCGTACAACAATCCAGCTTTAAAGCGCGAAACCTTTAGTTCTGTTTCTCCGAAGGTGTTTTTTACACTATGCAGGATACTAATTCGGTTGTCGAGAACTGTAAACTGTAAATTTAAACCAAGCCTCCAAAATCCAGCCTGGAAAATGTTTTTCACGACCAAATCTACCTATAATCTTTCAGATTGAAACTGATGAACTTGATAAAGTATATGGTTTGAACTCGTATCGTAGAAGTGAAATTTTATAATTAAAATTTTTCAATTGCACATAAATAGATTAAACAATATATAGCTAAAACCAACAATTCCATTCAGCATATACATATTAAATGATCACATCGAATACGAGATAACACACCACGAATTATTACCAATAATATCAAACATATGACATTTATTACATTAAATAAAAAATTTCGATGTATTAACCCATAAAAAAGTAAATAATTTTGAAGACTTTTTTTTCGCTCTTCTATTGAACCTTGAACGTCAGAGTTTAAAAAACGACAAAAATTTAAGAAATCCTACACGTTAAATACATTCTGTCATTTAACAGTATTGTCTAAAAAATTTAATAAAATAACAAAAAGAAAAATTGCACAAGTGTTAATATGTAGTTCCAATCTCCAAGGCCATAATAAATTTAATCATGAAAAGATTCTTTTGAAGCTCTTCAGAGGCATTCGAATTTTCACAATTTTCATCGTGTAAAAACAGTTTTTTGAAAAAAAAAAAAAAAAAAAAACTAACGCAGGGCTGTCGAAACGGAGGCTGCCAACTGGATTGTATACGACTATCATTTGTGAAATTACAACAGTTTAGTATATAGGCAATTTTTCATCGAATGTGCGAGTACTTTCTGTAGAAATCTAGAGGTGACGTACCATGAACATCATTTATCATATCTTGTCCACCAGTGTTAAAGCAAAAGAGAGATTATCGATGTACATTATCCGTCATATTTCATATTCTCGTTACAGGACTTTTTAATGAAGCGCAAACTTTTTAATTTTTGCTACACGATATCTTAGTCTTATCTTTACTTATACAGCGCATCAACATTTAAGTCCAAAACATTAAAATATGGAACTCTGTTGGGTAAAATATACTCTATGTGTGTCTACGCATAGCGTTGCACGTAAATCTGATTTTCATTCAAATGCAGAGTCACCAAAATACAATTTCCGTTGTGATTTTATAAAACATTATATATTTCATGCAATATATATGTAACTTTATAGAAATAAAATACAGATAAATTGTTTATATTTAAATACAAAACATAATTTAAACATGTGGGTGCATGTGTGTGTGTGTGTGTGTGTGTGTGTACGATTTTATAAATCGTATTATAAAAACAAAATACAATTTCTGTCCTATTTTATTTTACAAAATCTTCAACAACCCCGACCATTCGCAAAGAAGCAAACAGAAATGCGCAAGCAGACAAATAAGATCCTAAAATTAACGCTCGGCTATCTCAGCCGCAACTTGACGTTAATATCGCGCCCCTAATCGCCCAACTATTAATGTATTCCACTGTTTTCCACAAACAGACTCCCTTTCTTTTCTCCTAGCCCGTGAAACTTATATATATATATATATATATATATATATATCGCCAGACGTTCAGCGATCTTTTTCAGACAAATCGCGAACACGCGCGCATCGATTAATCGCCCGATGACGCGGACGACGGCGCCAGCAGAACCGCCGGAGAGAACGCGACACGACGTCGATTTTCGAACGCATCGACGAGTCTCCGCTCGTTCCTCTTGCCTTCCTGGATTAGTCATCGCGTGTAATCGAGAGAGGGTCTTTCATCGGCGACAGGAAATTCGTTCGTTCGCCTCGGCTCGTGTCAGAAGAAACGAAAGTCGCCGAAAGCGCAGGAGAGCGGCGTGTTGCTTCATCGACGAATTCCCCTCTTGCTGCCATCGACACGTCTTGCCCAAATGTCTCGTTTCTCGTCTCGTTCCTTCTTTTCTTCGCTACGATGTATATGTGTGTGTGTGTGTGTGAAAGTGTGAAATCGCCTTTTCTTTGAATAAACGAACGACCAGAGAGTAGAATAATAGATTGGAAGAGGAAAGGGGAAGAAGGAAAGAAACGTCGCTGAGGCGCTGTTAGGGTTTTACTTTATCCAAGAAAACGCGTGAATCCCGTTGCCCTTTGACATTTTCAGGAAACGTCACTGAAAAGCGACCAATCGATATACGACGAGGTTTCTCATGCAGTGGCATACTTTTAAGAGAATTTTCATTCGATCGGCTCACTCGGCGACTCGTTGAAGGAATTATTTATGAACTGATACATATGTTAATTATTGGCCCCTCGCTGAGGATTGAGGAGTGCATTGTGACGGCAGAATAATTAATTTTTTCTGTTTTCTTTTTTCTTGTAAAATAAATTTTCTCAAGTTTATTGCTTACCATGTATTTTGAAATTTGATAAATTGCTTAATTGCAAGACTAACGTCTCCCGATGATCAATCAACGTGATGATTCACACGGGATATCCGAGGATATTTATTCGATCGATATCTCGCGGTATACTCAAGGAATTATTTATGAACTACTGATACATATGTTAATTATTAGTCTCGTATCGACGATTGAGAAGTATATTGCGACGTATGCGCCGGCAGAAAGTTAATTCTCGTAAAATAATTTTCTCCGTTTATTTGTTGCGTCATATTTACGTTTGTTATACTTTTAGATTTTATGAATCATTTAATTGTGAAACTAATAAATTCCAGTCAATCGATATGAAGATTCGCATCGGGTGGCTCCGAAAATTTTTATTCGATCAATTAATACACGTTGATTATTGGTCTGACAGAAGACCATTATTAAGAATTCTAGTGTCAGTAGATAGTTTTTATAAAATAATCTGCGTCTAATAAAAAATAATCCATCGCTAGAAAAAATTTATTATGTATCTTCAACCGTATATAGCGGAATATGGACATAATTGAAATACATATAATGATCGAAGTATCCACATGGAATATCATAATACCAACGAGTAAAAATAATTTACCATCGAGTAAAATTTAAAAGAGACGACAGTGAAGCCAGTTTAATATTTACCTTTTCGACCATAAAAATATCGATCATCTATTTGAGAAATCCCTTAATCGCTTAATTTTTACCGATAGCGATGTTTGCATTGGATAACTATGTCCACAAGATGACGACATATATCGTCACGTCCGTAATGCACTTCGTGATGACGAAATATATCGTCCATATATAGCGTACGTCGTTGTGAACTATGTCGTGACGATATATATCATACAAGAATAAATCTCTTTTATTTGAAACATCGTTTTGCGAGAAAATCGAAGTATGAAAATTGTCAAATTCTAGGCTTGAAATGCTTGAATTTAACTGATTCTAGACGCGATAGAATAGAACAATAGGAGAGTATCCTATATTCAAAAGTAAGTAAAAAAATGTAGGAATAACACTTTTTCATTTGCTTTTATTTTTAAGAAAATAGAGAACTGAATATGTCTCGATACACGTGAATAAACCGATAAACTCGATGGACTTGATGAATTTGACAAACGAAGCCTCTTACGAAAAAAATTTCTACTTACTTATTCTAGCACGTAGAACGATCTTCTGTTAATTATTATTTTCCGTTACGTTTTAGAATTAGCAATTAGAAGCATACCTAAATTCAAATTTTCTCGAAAACTTTCGAAAAAATTTCGTTCTTTTTCTCCTAACTGTTTTCTTTTTTTTTTTTAACCCTTTGCACTCGTATTTATATTTGAGAAGTTATACCAATCAACTCGGGAATTATTTTTTATATTTCGATCAAAATGAAAACATTTTTCTGGGAATACGTTACAAGTTAACTTACCGTTCTAGTGGAAAAAAATTTGAAAAATATATATAGCGATAAAACGTAAAATCGCATTCTGGCTCGTTGTGCCACAATCTCGGGAACACCCTGTGCAAAAGCGACGAAGGTCTGATTTTTCTCGGTGATGGACGGAGTGTTTCGTCATGCACGGTTAAGGGATTAATTATTCCGATAATATGCATGTATTCTGACGATCAAGTACCGCATGTTATTGCATGTCTCTTGCAAAACAGCGCAACGATCGAAACCTGATCTGAACAAATTTTTTTCCACTAGAACGGTAAGTTAACTTGTAACGTATTCCCAGAAAAATGTTTTCATTTTGATCGAAATATAAAAAATAATTCCCGAGTTGATTGGTATAACTTCTCAAATATAAATACGAGTGCAAAGGGTTAAAAAAAAAACGGCCGATGTTTTATTTCAATCGTTCGCGGCAACAACGTACGTATTTATTTTGCTCGCACGCACGCACGTCTCGCCGCTTGCTCGAAGGAAACGCGCCATTATCAAGAGGTCATGGGACAGGAAAACTGAGCGTTGCAACAAACGTGCAAATGTCAACTCGTCAAACTCGTGGAAAAATAAGAGAGCAAAAAAAACGGAGAATAAGAGCGAAGGAAGAAAGAAAGAAAGAAAGAAAAAGAAAAAGAAAGGAAGGTCGATCCTCCTTCTCTCTTACGCTTATACTCAAACACTCGCGCACGCTTATCTCGTTCTTTCTCTCGCGTGTGTATGAAACACAACTAAAAGCTAAACACGTCTCCACGAAGATTGCACGTCCAAAGCGAGTTGCATTCTACGGATGCAACCGTATACCCTGCACAACCGGCTTTTTCATCATCGTCTCCTTCTTTTCTTCTCCTCCCTGCACGCGACACTTACTCCCCGCGCCCGATACAAACATACAGAACCCGTGTATATAATCCTCTCTCTCTCCACTGTTGCCAACACGCTCCCGACGAAGGGAATCTTGCTTGTCTTTCGTCTTTCTTTCTTTTTTTTTTTTTTTCGACGATAAGCGTGGAAAGGTTCGCGACAGAAGAAGAGCCACTAATCGCGAAAACGCGAGCACCGGCCTCGCTCGCATTCGATTCGAGGCAAATCGAGGGGAATAAGTGGCGATTTCTGGCTCCGATGGGAGAAAATGGGAAAACTGAAACCGAGAGGGAACAAAGAGAAACACGCAAAATGAGGGAAAAACGAAGCGTGAGCGCAAGCGAGGTTGTTATTTATAAAATCGAATAACGTGAGAATGTGCCAATATGCCGGAGCATTTCCATTGCCGGAGCATTTAACGCGTAATTCCGCGCGACTAGCGCGCTTTTGAGACGCAAGCGTAGCACGAAAGTTATTATTAAATTCGATAAAGCTTGATTAATGAAGTTGTTATTACGTGCTGTAAGTCTTTCGTAACTCTATATTAACGTTTACAAAAGATTGGCGAGCGTGTGCAGGACGAAGAACGAGGCTGTTTAAAAGATATACGATTACACAGAGAAGTGATAGAACAGCTAGGTGTGTGTGTATATATATACGGTTAAAAATATTTTCTTGCGTAAAATATACATTTTTAAAAAAAGCGAAGACCTTTTTTGAAAACTTGACACTCTTCACTTTTTCGTGAGAGAGTTAATCTAAAAGAAAGGATAACGAAACTTTCCATTTCTTCCCAAGTTCTTTTTTTTTTTTCTCCTTATGTACTACTTAAGAAACTTGAAGAATTTTCTTGCTCGATACAATTGTTAGAGGCCAACGATTTAACTTGAAAATTTCTACGTCGAAGAACGATGACTGACAAATGCCAGTATATCGTGAATAAAAAGGCCGACAGACCGATATAAACGAAACAATTCGTTGTATTATACTTCGACGCCATCGTATGAAAAATGTCATCGGCGAACGATGCACTCAGAGTGCAGAGAACGAGTATCGCTGTATCTCACGAGAATTGCCCGTATTTCTATATCATGCGCGTATATATACTCGTTCGTAACCTTATACGAATCATTAGATCATTAGTGAAAATTTTTAAGGATCATTATCTCATTTGAAATTTCGGATGAAGAATGATAGAATGAAAAATGATAGAATCTTCTGTCATATACACTTATTATGTTTTCACGATTGTTACTCCAATTAATTTTGATATTCGTAATTTTCTTCGACTAGAGGAGAGAGGGTAAGTTTCGCCGATCAAAAGAAATAGGAAAAGAAAAAGAAAAAAAGAAGAGAAACAAATCTAATGTACCATCAATCCCTCTCCATTACTCTGAATTTGGAGTATTCCAGCATGTATTAATACTTTGAGTGCCGCTATCTATCAAATTTGGTACACGGTGAACCTCATTTGCACGCCGAATGAGGTTTCCGCTTTACGCTTCAATTTCTTCGTTATTTTTTACATATTTTTAATATGGATATTTTTTTTACTATATATAGTGCACTCTCTGGTTTTATTTACTATTACTGTAACAAAGATTTAATATTGTTGCAACAATTTATAACATAATTACATATTTATTACGATAATATTATTATTTATTATTAATGTAGTAATAAATAAATTTTTAAGCTCTCAAAAAATACGTATAATCGTATAATTTTACACATAAAGTATGTATAATTTCCCCAAACTCTACTCGCATTTTGGGAACAGTTCACTACAAAACTACCTCGACTACTCAACGTGTTAATATTTTAATTATCGATCAACTATTGAGTCCAATTGTATCACGTATGCCAGTATACTGTTAACTTTTATAAAATAATTTTCTCCGTTTATTGTTACAGACAGTTTGCTACATATTTCGAAATTTTATAAATCATTCAATTACGGAACTAATATTTCCAATGGCGAGTCGATACGAAGATTCGTATCGCAGTGGCTCCGAGAATATTTATTCGACCGATACTCGCGATATCAAAGGAATTATTTACGAACGACGAGTACAAAGTGTATTGTGATGTATGTCGGTGGACTGTTAATTTTATAAATCATTTAATTATGGAATTAATGTTTCCAATGATCAAAACGACATGAAATGGGCACCGACCAAATTTTTGTTCGATCGATACTCGCAGTGTTGGAGGGATTATCCGTGAACGATTAACACGTTGAGTGCCGCGTCTATCAAATTTGGTACACAATGAACATCATTGTCAGTTGCACGCCAAATAAAGTTCCTACTTCATGCTTCAACTTCATAGTTATTTTTGTATATTTCCAATGAATGAAGTTATTGTTTTTGTTATTTAGTGCATTTTCTGGTTTCAACAATTGTTTACTGTATATTTTGCAATTTTACAAATCATTCAATTGTGGAACCAATATTTCCACTGATCGATCGATATGAAGATTCAAACGGCTCCGAAAATTTTTATTCGATCGATACTCGCGGTTTTTAAGGAGGATCTGCTTGATGAGCGAATTAATACATATGTTAATTATTGGTCACGTATTTGATGACAAAGTTGTTTTTTTTCTTGTTATTTAATGCATTTTCTGGTTTCAACAATTGTTTACTATATATTTTGCAATTTTATAAATCATTCAATTGTGGAACTAATGTTTCCACTGATCAATCGATATGAAGATTCATACGGCTCCGGAAATTCTTATTCGATCGATACTCGCAGTTTTTAAGGAGGATCTGCTTGATCTACGAATTAATATATATGTTAATTATTGGTCACGTATTTGATGAAAAAGTTATATTTTTTTTTGTTATTTAATGTATTTTCTGGTTTCAACATTTGTTATGATAATAAATAAATTTCAAGCTTTCGAAATACTAGAAGATATATATATATATATATATATATATTACATATTTCTCAAACTCTACACCATTACTGATGATACTTCGCGATCATGCTTGTTAACCCCTTTCGATTTTCTTCTGAGTCTTCAGCAAACATTAATTATTGCAACATGTTGCATAGCGTCAGATGTAATGCATTGAACACGTTACATGTAATTTGTATTTATCGATCTTCGAACTGAAGAATTAAAATTGAAAATTCAACACGTTCACACGGTTCTATAGGGTTTTGCTCTTCTTTTTTTTTTCAAATTAAAATCATAATTCCCGTACCACGGCTGTAACTCAAAGGTTCAAGGGGAATAAAATCTGTCGTTGTAACTGAAGTCTGTCCGTGAGACTAGCCTAAAGAAGTGCCCCACCGCTCACCGTAATGGCCGCCGTTACCTTACGTTCCTCCAGTTGCACATTTCTCTGTTCCTTGCCCCGGCGCAGTACACGCTTGCCCGCTCGGCTTGTGTCCGCTCGGCGAGTACTATACTACGGCCAGTCTCCTACGTCACGAGCTTGACCTTCCGCTTACTTTCCAACGCAGAGAGATCTCAGCAACGGTATTCACAAAATGGAAGAGATGTGACGAAGCAACAGCCCGACAGACAGACAGAGAGAAAGAGAGAGAGAGAGAGAGAGAGAGAGAGAGACTTTCGAGAGACCGCAAAAGAGCGAACGACGAGCCTCTCCTTCGACGAGGAGAGAAAAAAAAAAAAAAAAAAAAGGCTAAACGTTGAAAACTGGCAAGAGGAAGCGCAAGAGGAAGCAAAGACGCCGGGAATTCTGCAAGGCAAGCGATATTCACGGTTAGGCGTTGAGTAAGACGAGAGCATCGAGTAGGCGTCATCGAATACTTCCACGACGGCGAATCGTTACGTCGCCAACCCTTTTTTTTTTTTTTTTTTTCCTTTACGGTGCAACGTTCTCAACGACGTTGGGAATCGCGCGGTCCCCTTAACGCGGTTGGCAACAATACGTATGGTATTCCATTTCATTTTATATACGCGATTCGTGAGTGCAACGACTCGCCGAGGTATTCGAACAGGCGGTCGCACGATATCGCGAGCGGACGATGAATTTTAACGATGGGAGATCGAGAGGTTGTCGAGAGGTCGCCAGTACATTTCGAAACGTAGGAATATTTTTAAATAAATTAAGATATTGTTAAATAAAAGGTTCTGTCAATAGCGCTGTTCTTCTGAGACCAATTGCTGGGACGAACTTTCGGAAAATATGGACAATAGTTTTGTAAACGTACAGGGTTAAGCGAGGCTGGATGTCTTTTCGAATTCTGCGACGATGCAGAAAATATTTTTCGCCTAACGTGAATGGTATCGGAAAAACCGGTTAAAGAATATTTCTTTCTCTGCTGAGCTAACAAGTTGCCATAATAAGAAAGAGAAATTATTTTTTTTCGGAGTTTTCACCGATGTCATTTTGACGTTTTTTTTTTTTTACTTTTTCCCTCCATATAACTATGCATGTTCTTTTTTTATTGCATCGTGTAGCTGGTAAGAAAGGCTACATCGACGAACGTTCTATTTTTACTTCAGAATAATCGAAGTAAGTCAGATTTACTTATCAATCGACAAATCTGAAATTCAGGTATTAATTAATTTGAAAGAGAAAGAGAGAGAAAGAGAGAGAGAGAGAGAGAGAACGCTCTTTTCATCCCTTTATCAATCCTGGCAATCACTATATCGGGAAGTTCGACTCTACGTACCAAATAAAATTCCCGCGTCACGGTGACAAACATCAAGGAGAGCGGGTGGGAGTGGGGAGAGGAGAGGAGAGGTGACAATCGGCGATCTCTCCACTTTCAAACGGCCCCGGGATCGTAAAATCGGAACTGAAATCAAAGACCCGGAAAGGCACGGGAATTATCCGCGGAATTACGAGGTATATACGAGAGATATATACGCCGCGATATTAATAGGGGCGCAAAGCACTCCAACACGAAACTCGCAGCGGTTTCGTTTAAAAAAGTTTCCTTTCTCATTGCAACTTTTTAATTTCTAGTTACGGAACTTTCCCGCCCCTCGCTCGCTCGCTCGCTCGCAAGACGGTGAGCCTCGCTGCCACGGGTATAACTGCTGCCGAGCTAATAAGCTACCATAATAAGATGCCGGTAAGCATACGGCGAGCGTTCTCAGGCGCGTCCACCACGCCGCTTTTTCGTACGATAAATTTACCGTCAACTGGAATTTGGTTTTCCTACTCATTAAACGCGAGACACGCGAAATACGCGGGCTATGTAATATATATATATATATATATATATATATATACATATACATATACATATTATCCGTGGAGGGAAACTAGCCTCATCCGAGAGCGGTGAGAGGTCAAGCTAAGCGCAAGCGAGTAATGGATCTACTAATTGTAAGGAGAGCCTGATGCAGCGAGCCACCGAGACACGACACGAAAACGTTAACCAGAATTACGATGCCTGACACGTTCAGTACCCGTGTATTCCCCGTCGTTAGCGTATGGTCGATTTCTACTCTCTCTCTCTCTCTCTCTCTCTCTCTCTCTCTCTCTCTCTATTATTCAGCTCCATCGAAAATTCAGCTGCCGATTCTCCCAATTTTATTTTTGACGACTCTTTTTTTTTTTTACAACTTTATTTCCTCTGTGTGTTGCGAGCAATGTTTCATATTTTTTTATACGCGAAGACCGCGGGGGAAAAAGAATTTACGATGGATGTATTTTTTGTTGATTTTTCTTCTTTTTTTTTTTTTTATTTTTGACAGATGATTAGAAGGGAGAATTTTAATCAGAATTACACGGTTGCATTTTCCGGTAATTCTGAATCCTACGAAGTTCCACGTATCGCACCACTTGGGGGAGGGAGGGGGAGCGAATTTGTATTAAAATCAGGCGCTTCGTGTATTGAAATGAGATAGAAATCGGTCGTGCAAAATCGATATCAACCCTTTTGTTCTTGATAAATTTTTTTTTTTTTCTTGCATCATGTATTCCCAACGATTTATTTACGAAGCATACTTTATTCAGCATCGCTTCAAATAAAACGGCACAGTATTGGAAATAATCGTTCAAATGGTATTTGACACGGAATTTCGTTGGTTATATCTTTCTAACATGCGACATCGTTTAAATTCAAAGCAATCGTCAATCGTGGATTGCAGGTTTAGGCTAGAACAAGTATAGGCTCGGTTAAAGGTCACCACCAAATTTACGAATGCTCTGGCGGTCAATATTTGTGAAGAAGTAATTTTCAAAACGTAATGAAAAAAATCACGTTTAAAGTTAAATTTAATCAATTTAAAATTAATAAATAAAATTAGTTTTTTTCTTATATTTCGATGTTCTATCAAAAAAGAAAAAAACTTTCGGCCTAACGCTAAATGTACACGTTCGTTATAATTGTCAGCGAATTAAAAAGAATTAAAGAGAGAAAGCTCGAACTGTTAGCTCAGATCTTTTCTTTCCTTTTCTTTTCTTTTTTTTTTTTTTTTTTTATCCCTCAGAAGGACTGACTTTGAAACTCGTCAAAATTCTCTTTCACAATAACGTGAGAGATGCGTCCATCTGTATAATGTTTCCCGCCTCGTAGTTTAAAAATTCGAAGGGAAATTGTTCGTCGCTATGCTTTACCACGATATTGGTTAACAAGTTTACTGAACTGACCGTTGAACACGCTAATTAAGGAGAGAAACGTCAACAGAAAGATTGTTGTCTTTCAGTAAGAAGATAAAGACCCCGTTATATCTCCACGAAAAATAGAGAAGGGAATGTTCAACGACGAGGAGAAAGACGCTCGCGATCTTTGTTAAATCGATTACTTTAGTTTAATTAAATTTTTCTAAGAGATGCCTACGTGGAACCGGCGCCGTCGCAATTTTTAAACCCGCATTTTGCTCAAAGATATTCTCTCTCTCTCTCTCTCTCTCTCTCTCTCTCTCTCTCTCTCTATCTCTATCTATCTCTGCGTCGTTGCTTTCAGGAAAGATTAAGAAAAAGGGGGCAACGTTACGACAATGCAACCCCTTTTGAAGCGTAACTTGTTGCGGGGTAATTGCGCGCAAGAGTAACAGCACCGTGTCAGAATAACGCGAGCATATCGCGAAATAACAGTTCCCGTGATCCCGGTCGAAACGAGCTAATCCCATTTACGTTTTCTCCCAGACGAATTTCTGGAACGCGCGCCCGAAGAAAAGAAAGAGAAAGAGAGAAAGAGAGAAAGAGAGACGCAAGGATGGGCTTCGCGTCATTGCCAAGTAGTATTTCGCTTTACGAGCAACGACCACCGGGTCCCCGTTCCTCTTCCTAGCCTTTTCACCGAACTCGATCAAACGGAAATTCCCTACGGCGCGAACCGATCGAGCGTAAGATTGTAGAATGTGGTCGGGATTTCCGCTTGCTATTTCTGCCTGTTAGTAACAATAATATGTATAAAGATTACGGTTAATCGTTGAACAGTCGTAGATTTAAAGAACGCGAGAAGGAGTTGTTCTCAACGCAGATCGCCCATTTGCAACGACGAATAAAAATATCGACAGGCCGGATTCTCTTGGCCTAAATTCCTCTAACGTGATTATAGAAACAACGTGGCGTATACGATTATTTAATTATATATTTGATTACATTCTTTCTATATTACAGAAATAATAAAATTCTTACGATTCTTATAGGGGAGAGTAGGTAGTACCATCGTTCTTTTCTAAAATAAGAGCTTCGAATTACGACATAATATTCGAGTGGGCCTGACGACATTATGTGAGTAGTTTCAGAGCAAACAACATCGTAGCGTTCCGTGCAGACAGAGTTAAAAACTTCGGCTCGAAGAGTTTCAATTGTTTTGTGGGTGAAGTGTTTGTCTTTCAGTGTTTTCACATTCAGAATTCATTTATATTCTAATTCATTTGTATTCTACGTACACGTTCCTATAGATTATTTTGATGACTAGTTTTTTCATCTTTCTATCTCGTACTAAAGTATAAATGTAAATAGTAAATTAATGCATTTCGTGTGATGAATGTTGAAGGGACGACGAATATATATATATATATATCTTAATTAATAGAACAAAAATGGAAATAAAATATTCGTCGTCTTCTGTATATATGTGTGTTAAAATAATTCAAACATTTTATAAGTCCTAAACTAATTAATATAATTAGTAACTTAGTAATTAACATAACTTTTTATAAAACTAACCAAACAGAATATTTTAGAATAATTTATATCTTATATTTGTTAAAATTGTTAAAATAAAAATTTTATAACTGTATTGCATTTTATACGTCTTTTAATAGGTACCCGGTTTTATCCACGCCTAAAATGGAGCAAAATTTTTTCTTGTGAGCCACATAATTTTCTCCAAAAAGAGTCATTTTTTTACGGCTAGAGATTTAGCATTGTGCGAATTTTTTTTTCTTTCGCCATCCGATTTTTTGTTACGAGGCACATACTAAATACATCCCGGTTTTACCCTACTTTCCACCATCCGGTAATGTCATTTTTAATGTAAAACTGTAAGTGTAAGACTATTCTAGAACAGAGTAGCAAATTAACAGAGCAATTTAAAACTTTGAATATAAGAATACATTCTAGAACAGTATAAGCTTTAAACATAAGAAATATCTTCTAGAACAATTTTAAAATTAAAAAAAAGAAAAGGCCCAGAAATACTCTATTTCCGAGAAATCTTGAGCAAAGGATTAAAACTTTTGAAGAATCGAGGCCAATATTTTTGTGGCATCGCGGCGAGACTATTACTCGGTAGAGCAGATACACCGAAAGGCCGTGCATTCGCAAATTAGTTCGAAAATTTACTGGGGCATGTCGTTGGTAATCAAAACAAGTGCAATCAAAAAACGCTTCTGTCGCCCAAATAATCTCGTGGCGTAGCGTTGATTGAATATCCATACCGGGGCTCTTTCGAACAGAATTATTTGATTATCGGCTATTCAACGAACGTATGGGAGAGGAAAAAAAAAAAAAAAAAAAAAAAGAAAGAAAGAAATTTCGATAAAACCATTTCCGGACCATTTCGTGGAAATAATTGCAACGTTTTAAAGCAAATCCGAGTCGAGTCCGACTACTGCTATTCAATGTCCTCCTATCTCGATGAAATTTACTTAGCGCTTTATCGCTAACATCGTTTGACAGTTATCTCGCGGCTTGACGTCGATTGTCCAGCTAAACCCATATTCCCAATATCAATCGAGGCTCGTTACGATTTGCTCTTCCGATTCCCATTCAACGGAAGGAGAAGAAAAATAAAAAAAAGAGTACAAGGGAGGAAACGATCTCAAACGTTGCAACGTCTCCGTTCCTTTTCTTTATTTCTCCCCCGTTCTTTCCCTCGAGCGGAAGGAAAAATCAAACAATCAAGCCACCGCGTGCTTCGACGACAACGAGATAACAACACAGAGCTCAGGATCGATCGATCCTCCTGTTTGACGAGAAACAGGTACCAAAACGGGACACGCGTCGCCTCGCCTCGTGTCCCGAAAATCTGCACGCGAATCACATCGCTCGCTGGCACGCGCGTGTCACGAATCACGCTCATCATAAACGACTGTCAGCCGAGGCAACGAACGATTTTCAAATGCAAATGTATTTCGGCTGGCGAAATACGGACGTCACCGTTCCTACTGACGGACGGATGCCCGCCAGCTAGCCAGAGAGCACACGGTTCTAAACATGATAGTTCCCCCCGTCGTCGTTTCCCCATCCCGAAATCCAGCCAATTAGAACGGATTCGGCGATAATAATACACCAGCGAACGTGAATTAATGCCGTGGCTGTGAATCGCATCAACGCGATCTTCGCGTTTCGTCAATCACTTTTCTGTCTCTTTTCTCTCCTTTCTTCCTTGTTGCTCGTCTACGCGCGTTGATCCAAATAACAGCGAGGACTCCTCCATTCGGCTTGAAATTTTCATTTACGCCCCGTTTGGATCTAAATCCGCTGATCCGCAAATGTGCGTTTGCTTGCTACATAGCAAGTGAATTTCGTGGCTCTGGAGAGGTCAGCGGGAGTGGGAAGATAGATGAAAATGGAAAATACAGGTTTGCAAACTTGTCCAATTGTATTTAGACAATTGACGCTCAACGTGCGAGAATCAGTCGAAAATGGTGAACAATAGTTGTTATTAAGGGCATAGTCCGGTTATTGAGGAAATGAAATTTGAACGTTTATCGGTTTATGATTCGATGCAGAGCATCGACTTCATTCTCTCCGAAACGAACAAATTTCTATTAGTTTATTATTTACTGTTACTATTTATATTTCTTTCTACACTTGTTATTATTGTTGTTTGTTATTTGAGCATATAACCGCTCTTCAATTGATCACTCTCGATTAGACAGTCTGGAAATAGACATCATTTCACTCGTCTATGCTCAACAAGTTGTCAAACTCGATTTGTTATTTTTGATTTTCGTCTTACGTCGATTTATAGGATCGTCTTTCAACTTTGCTTTAAAACAAGCGTGTCCCGCATGCGTAACCAAAATTGGAATAATTGAACAAGAATTTTATCATTTAAATAATTAATTTAACCACGAATAATCACACCTTTTTATTTTAATTTAGCGTTAGAATGACTAATTACGAATGATAATTTCCAAGAGCCAACGAAATATTTTTTTATTTTAGACGGTCGACTTGCTACTCAATTCTCAGTTAATATCGATATGTTGCCAGCAAACAGATATACAACTCGAAGAAAAATTTATCCAAGTGTCTTTATTAGAGAGAAAAATATTCAGCACTTGAGAGAGAAAATATTCAGCTGTTCATGATGTCCCTTTTGAATACTTGCATTTGCAACTTACATTTTTCCCCCACACGAAGCATACAAAAATAAAGGAACAAAAATTTTAAACAAGCATGTTGAAAATATTCTTCGTGTTGCCACTGTCTGTATCAAACCAGATATTGATGAACTGGTATCTAAAAAACAAGCTCGGTGTTCTCGTTAAAAATTCCCATATTTTTTTAATTAATATAAATATTTTTTTTCAGTCAATGTATTGTTTCACTATAAAGGTTGTTTTAATATCCTCATAGATAAAACAGGTTAACTGATTAAACTGATTAAAAAAAAAAAAAAAAAAATACGCATACTATGTACGACCCTCGACTAATTTCTCTCGTCCAATGAGGCCCAGAAAGAAGATCTAAAAAAGATTGGACACCGATGCTCCAAAGTCACGTTGAGTCAATGCTCAAACGAAAGCACGTAAATAGAATATACAGCTGGCTTTTTATCGTGGTTCCTTCGATTATTATTGTACAAACTGTACAATATTCAACGATTGTTGATAAGTAATGTTTCGTAAAGCCCGTAAAGTGCTCGGAACGATATTGCGCCAATTGGAATAAGATCGTGTTCCACCACGCGGTTTGTCTCTTCGTCACGACGAGGTCAAGAGAACCGAAGCATGACGCGGTTCCCAATCATTTGATTTTCTTTGAGGCTCGTGCTACCGTCGCTCGAACGTGATAGAGGGATATCAGAGAGAAAGTTTGAAAGATGGCGAAGAAATAGGACGAAACTTTTCGGGGAAATGTTTGGAATTTGGATTACCGTTGCAAGAAACTGGCATTCGTCTCGCTTTACTATCTCTTCCTACGTTCGTCATCCAGCTCGATTTATCAAGCGAGCGTAATTAGACAAACAAACGTGATACCTTTTCAATGCTGATAAGCTGGGATAAGTGAGTGGCGGTTTATATAACGGGTAAAAAAGATAATGAAAAAAAGTCAGTGTCCTATTTAATTTCCTTTCCATGAAATTTGTATGTTCTGTAATTGTGCATCTAATTGTTAAGACTGCGCGTGTTTATTAAGTTCGGTTGCTCTTAAAGATTCTGCACGTTTTAAGGAATTCAGAATGCATAATTATTTAGCCTGGAGATAATGGGAAAGTTACGATGAACTTTGAAATATTGTTATCTCGTGAATCTCGTGGTCGTCGGTGTTTTTGAAAATTCAATCTCCAAATACCAGTAGTAGATTCATTTATGGAAAAAATTTTCGTATACTGACAATTTGGAACACTTTCGAGAAGAAAAGTATATCTTTACTCTTAAACCGTTCGTTATGTGCTACAAAAACAATCTAATAAAAATGAAATAAATAACATTTATCGAAAGTAGAGGCTTTCAGTTTGAAAATGAGCCCCCAGGATTATTATTGTATGATTTTTCTTCCTAGAAAATTGCAACAGTTTTAACACTTTGTGCCCAAATATTAATGGGAAATCTGTTTGAAAGAGTTCGTTTTAATATTACATTACTGCATTAAGCAGGTCGTCAGAACGACGATCAAGATTTACCAAACTATTACAATGACAATATTCAGAAGTTTATTCACGCCTATTATTATTTTTTTTTTTTTTTTTGTAACTTTCCTGGAAGAACTAACTTATCTGCAAGATAAACTATTATGCATTTTGAAGCCCTGTGAAAAAATTTTTGTTGGCAGTCGAGTCGGAAATTCGCCAATTTCTTTTTTTTTTCAGTGTGCTTTAGATTTTTACGAACGTCGCTGAAAGAAGAAAAAGAAATTAGAATTTAAGCAGAGATCTCTTTTATCGACCAAATACTGCAGCAAAAGAGCGCTTCACTTTGAATACTTCACGTACTCTACATTTTTGTAGATATTATATTTTTTCTCCTTTTTTTTTTTTCTGCATTTACCCTCCAATCATCACTGATTATTCTTCCAATACCGCTTGATATTCCCGGAATTTATTCAAAGCCCTTGTTCAATTTTGCATCGAAGTATTTTAACATTTCAATGGAGTTTCGCGTGCACAATGGAGTTCAAGTATTTTCGCAAATAAAAATTCGATGAATTTAAATGGGGAAGGGGGTGGAGTGTGCCAGGTTATACAGCAGAATTTTATAATTATTACAATGTTAAAATTCACTGTGTCTCGTAAACAAAATAAAACAAGACACGTGCTTTCATGAATATATTTTCATTGTTCTTCGGTGCGTGATTTAATGCACCTGAAATATTGCCTGTATGGACACGTTGTTTCGACTTTATCGCAGACGAGAACTATCGCTGTTTGCGAGATTTATCACTATCGAGAAAGACCAACGATAATTGGTTTATCTTGCAATCGGTCTTCGTGAATTTATCATCTAAAAATGTTCGACTGATAGAAACTAGTCGGAGACACGCGTCGAGAAAATAAGCTCCGTTTCATGCTGTTACATAGCGTCAACATATACCACCGATATATACCGAACGAGTTAAGAATATGAATAATTTTTCTCTTTTCTCCGAGATTCCAGGATTTCTGGTTCATCTTCATTCGAAGATTTCTCAAACTCGATAGAATAATTTCCGAAGTTCGCCCCGGTCTCTGTAAATATTCTAATACCCCGGAACGGAAGTGCATATTTGCCAGAACACGCGGCAAGAGCCGACTTCAACGTCGTCGGTGTATACTGCAGTTTCGTAGAACTTTTTGGCACGGGAGGATCGTCGCCTGGTGTTTCGCCGATTATAAAAACGAAAAACTCAAAAATTCCGAAAGAAATTCCGTCGCGAATGTTTGCGCTGAATGGAGAGAACACACGCTCACGGAGATACAAGCTTCGAATTGTCCCTCTATCGGTCTATTTTGAAAACGAACGTGAAAATGTGAACGACCAACTGTGAGAAAGATTTCGAGTGAAGAATTGGCCAGCGAAAAAGGATCGGAGAGTCGTCGAGAAGTTTACAAGCTGCACACCTCCACGAGAAACGGCCGGCGACCCCGAGACGCAACGCTCTTTGTCCCGGCTCTCGTTTGCTATCATCCTCTCTCTCTCTCTCTCTTTCTTTCTTTTCTTCCTTCGAACCGCGATCCTGCGTCTTTATCCCTCTCCTCTACCCCTATTCCCGTTCGTTTCTCTCTACATCTTTATTGTTCCTCTCGCGCACCGCGCAGTGAACACCACCAGCCGGTCTTTTCTTCGCCGATCACGTCGCTACTCCAAAGTTATTTCCTGCTTCGCCATTAATTTCTCCGTTTAAATATTCTTACTATACTCTCCGCTGGAAAGCTCATCCTCGTTATTGCCAAAGGCCTGACTCGTTGCCAGTCACGAGGGCGAAATTTTCGTTGCGCAACCTCGGCTTCGTTCGAACAACAACGCTTCTGTGAGACCTGTGCAACGTTCTTTGACCGACGATTAAAGCAGAAAAATAACGCTATACAAGCTTTGTAACGCTATACAAGCTTCTTGTTTGTACATTTTACGAGGAAATTATTTCAATCCTCCTAGATCGGTATTTTCGGCGTTCAAACACCGCCAGTTTTCACGTGGCAAATAAAAGTTGCTCTCCTGAACTGGTGTTTGTATAATAATTCAATGATCTATCATATGTTACCAAAATGGTTCTACAACTAATGGCTCTATGTAGATGGTGCAGTTTTTACGAAGGTATTAGATTAATTCCGAATCGCGTGATTCTTTGTCCATTTGCATTGCTAAACCTCTCCTATCTTTCCGCTCTTTCCATTTTTTTTGCTGGCTGAAATATTCCTTGAAAATCGACGATCGATTTTCTAAAGTCGAAGAGCTCTTCTTATTCCACTGTACGTTCACGGTTTTTCGAAAAAACCGTCGCAGGATAATTTTTTCTACGAACTCGTACAGAAACACAGGCGAATCCGAATTTAATTAGTTAGACAGGCTCGTGAGGGATCGACAGCCGAAGACGAGATTTCTCGTTAATCGTGATCTCGACCTAATTTAAAGAATCTTCCACGAAAACGAAATAAGGAAACTACGTTCTTCAAAATAGTCGTTTTTACGCAGATTTCCTACCGAGCGAGATACAGTGGTGACAATTCTAAAAAATAATTCTGACCGTATCTACGTTCTCCAGTTTAAGTTCCGCGCGCTCGTTTCGATATCTAGTTCGATACGATTCGCAATCGAAATGACGATACGTCGAAATCAAGGTATTGCACGTACAAATTACACGATATTTCAAATATAGCAATTTAATGCACATGATATATTTTAAATATATAGCAATCATTTTCAAGTGAAGTTGTAACGTAATTGAAAATGTCAATGAAAATAAAGTTAATTACGAAGATTATTTGATTATTCGAACAGTGTCGTGATCAGTTTGCAATATATATGCGTGTGTGCGTGTGAGTATTCAAACATTTTTCTATCAGCAAACATTGTTACAGTCTATAAATATGAAAATGGCGATACATTTCTAAAAATGCCACGTTTTACCGAATACGTGAGAACTTGTTTACACTGAACATATAAACAACGGGAAAAAAAAATCGAAAAGTTAATCCGCGTGTTTGTTTTTAATCATCAAAGAATCATCGACGTTTTATTATCAAAACGATTACACAGAGAATATTGCAGTTCGTGAAATGTGTCGTTGGTATATGAAACACCTATATACATACATGAGAATAAAAGTGCTACATTACGCGCTATATTACGTCGGTGCGATTGGTAGGATATCGTTAACAGCGCGAGTCGGTGTCGCTGATTTCCGAATCGGTTTTTTACATCGCTTGACATTTTGCATAATCCGAATCGACTTGTTTACATCGGTTCACATCGGCGTGGTGGTTTGAGAATCTCGAGCAGCAAAGAGGGAAGGAAAAAGAGAGAGAGAGAGAGAGAGAGAGAGAGAGAGAGAGAGAGAAGGAAAAAAAGAAAGAAAGAAGAAGAGAGAAGCCATACTGCGTGGTGCGGGCGACGACGTTGCTGTTACTGCTGCAGCTAAAGCTGCATTCTTTCGTGAGAAGGAAAAGAGCAGTAATGTTGGAGCGAGAAAGTGTGGGGAAGAAGAAGGAGGAGAAGGGGGTTGACGGACGAGGACGGCGAAGGGGAAGAGGACGACAAGAGGGGAAGAATGAAGAGAGAGAGAGAAAGAGAAAAGGGGGGAGGACGAGGAGGTAAAAATCCGAGGAATGTACCAAGAGAGCACTTTGAAATCGGTTGGCAGTGGTTTAAGATTACGCCGAGTAAGGTTCCTCGAAGGCCTCTCTCGAATCTCCTCCAACCGAATCCTTATGCGGCCGACTCGGCGAAATGGAACGCGACCCTGATTACCTCCGTGCAATCCCACGTTTCGCGTTCTCGCGTCGATTAAGCTTAAATAAAAAGCCAACGTGTTTCTGCCGTCGAGCTGTCGATCAGCTTCCTCCAACGTACCTCGATTAAAAGGATTTCACGTTCCGTTTCATCTCCTGTTCCGTTCCCTACGATCTGCTACGATCAAATTCAATTATTTATGTTGCCGCTGTTGTCTCGCAGAACGCGCGACCGTGGACGAGGACGTGTCGACAGGAGATTCGTCCGATCCGACTTTGACATCTCACTTCGTTTCGTTTAAATTTGATCTCTCTTTGCTGTCTTTCGAAATTCTACACGGGACGACACGGGATTTTTCTTTTTCTTTTTCTTTTTTTCTTTTCTTCACGGTCTCGCGACAAATGGTGGTTATCCATTAAAACAGGCGTAAGCGAGTGGTTGGAGAGGAAAGAGGGAAAGGTTGTTGAAAGTAGGAACGTTGGGAACTTACTCTCACGAGTAAAGGCACACCTCTCTATCAAAGTATCGCTCCGAGTGTAACTTGGATCCCTCGGTTTTCTCAGGGTACGCATTTCGTATCGCTCGACACGATATACCTTGCTACCCGATATCTCCCACCAAGAAAAACAGAACCGGGCTACTGGTTTTACGTTACGAAAGTGGAAAGAAGACATGGTTCGCGCGTTCGATGCGAACCGAACCGACAACATCTTACTTAAACGCGTTTCCCAGGCGTTTCACTCGTCTAAACTGAACCCTTCGTCGATGCGTGAAATTGACATCCTACAATTTCTTTCTAACCAATTTCCCCCTCCCCGTTGAGCATTTTGAAATCGTCAGTCGCGTGCATTCACATCGGAAAACGAGAAGACGAGAGTTGAACGATGGAAAATCCGCATACGCGGCTCGCGCGTCAAGAGACCTCTGGAGGACGCGGTGTTTACGAACGCGGCCTAAGGCCCCGGTTTCCTCCACCATCGTTCCACGGCTGGCCTCGTCGACGTACTACGGACGACCGCGCATGCGCTGCAGGACAAAACGTTATAAACACACGCACCGTTCTCGTTTTCTCGGGGCACACGCGAGTACCACACTCGCAATCGTTTTGCGCGCGCTTGTATATACACACACACACACACAGACACACACACACACAAAAGCAAGGCGCGTACATAGTACATAGTACAGGTGGGAAAGAGCCGCGATAATAGCTTGAAAGACACGAGTCCACTCACCGAGAGTTCCACAAAGAAGCAGAAACGACAGCAAAAGACGCGGAAGCCTCGCCCAGGCCCGTACAACGTGCCCATTAGCCTGCTGCTGCTGCTGCTGCTGCTGCCGGGGCATGTTTCCCTTTTTTCCCTCTTGCCGCACTTCCCTTTGGCTGGACACGTTCCGGCCGAAGCAACCACGTTGTGTCGCACCTTTTCCCTCACGTCGTATTTTCTCTCACGTACGTTCACCACCGACGCGAATTCCTCTCTACGTGTCGGTCCCTAAAGTACATCACCACGGGTGCACATGGTTCTCATGATCCTTTCTTCCTTCTTTCCTTTTTCTATTTTTTTTACTTTTTTTAATTTTCTTTCTTTCCTCTCCTTTCCCTCTCGCTTCTTCACGAAACGACGAGCACGAAACACCGAGAGAGCTGCACACTGCACACGAACGCGACGAACAACGCCGCGAACAATCAACGAAGGCAACACCAACGAACGAGCTGTCCTCGAAAGACCGACGCCGTAGAAACGCGCCTACCCGACTGAACGACGAGGACGCGCGATTCGTTCGCGGTACCCTGTGCTTTCCAGCTTACTCGCTGCTTGCTTGCCTGCCTGCTTGCTTGCCTGCCTGCTTGCTTGCTTGCTTGCTTGCTTGCCTGTCTGCCTGCCTGCCCGCCTGCCCCGAATACCGCGTCTCCGCTCTTCGCGTCCCATTCCCCTCTCTAACAACTCTCTCCCTTCTCCCCTCCGCTCCCCCTATCGTCCCGTGTTTCCCTACCACCCCGCTAGCCAGCAGTTCGTGCCGACCCGCCGCTGATCAGACCTCCTTCCCCCCCGCCTGCCCCTTGCCCCCCTCTCCCACTCCTAGATCCCCGCGTTGCCAATCCCGTCGCCAGCATACAAACAGACCTATCCCCACCACTTGCTAACTACTTGTTGATCTTCCAGGAACGGACAGCCGATTCATCGAACCTCGTGCTTTCGTTTCTTAACTTAACTGTACATATCTCTTTCTCTCTCTCTCTCTCGCTCTCTCGCTCTCTCGCTCCATTTCTATTCGCGCGCGTAGGTTTTCGTCGAATTTCACGAAAGCAGTGCTCGTGGAAAAAAAAAAAGGAATGGATAGGTCGTGGTCGACACGTGTACTCGAGTCGAGGAAACCTAAGGGCTTATCCCTATTGTCGCGGTGTGACGGTATCGTGAGATGATTTTCTCTTTTGTTTTCCCCGTTCGTTTCATTTCGTTCGATCGCAACTCTTCGAGCGAGTGACGTAACTCCTTGAAATACACTTTCCCGGAGAGACATAAGCGTCGTACATAACCGAGACAATCGCCGCGTTGTATCTAACTGAGATAGTACGGCCGATCGATGATAATTATCCGAATTCTCCCAAGAAGTTGAAACCCGTCATACTCTCGGCACAGGTTATCTATCTACCTGTTGCCGCGAGCGTGGCTATCAAAACGCTCTTGTAACGTGCAACGAGGAGAAAGAGGTAGATAAAAATCGCGGTGAGAAGCGCGTCAGGTTAAACTACGGATTGAGTCTACGTAAGTAAATATCGATATTGGCTGTATGCCGGTTCTTGTACACGATTCTCAGCGAACACGTTCTCGGATAACTAATAGAGTTCGCTAATTCTGAATTTTAACGCACTAAACGTACCGACATCTTACATATTACCTATCCCTGATGCAACCGATCAGGTCTTTTCACGAACGAAACAGCTAATTGTCAATTTAACAATGACACGGAACAACCTTCGGATAATAATAACAAAGAAAAAATGAAAATTAGATTTCTTCCGTTTTCTTTAATCTTTAACTGAGAGTTAAGCGAACGAAAGAGTTTCAAATCAAATGTTTCAAACCGATCGTTTGACGTTGGTGCGTTTAATGTCGATCCATTTTCGATCGAGTCGAGTATATTTTATTAAGGTATCGTTTAAAAAGAAATTATTGAGATATTCACGGAGGAGAGCGTGAAATGGGACTGTCGTTGCTGAAAATAAATTAGAGAATCGTTGGGAAAATAGTTGGGAAACGGTAACGCGAATTAACGGAAGAGAGAACGTAAATGAAACCCCTGGCGGGAAAGTGGGGTTATCTCGTGCAGTTGAGCTTCGTGACGACTCGAGAGGCGGTCTCGGTATCATTCTTATCCACTTTTGCATTCCCACGTCGCAGAATGACGGTCACACGGTCGATTCTTACTTTGAGCACGGTTCCACCTCGAAGAAGCGAAATACTCCTCAAACATGGAATTTCTATTCCCCTGGGTTTTCATGCACGATCAAACTGATATTATTAATATCAGGAACTTCGCAAGTTACGACGTATCGGTATTAACAAATTCCTACAACTATTACACAGAGTACACGTCTGACAGTAAAGAAATACGAAAGAATTTTAAAAAAGTTTTCCGAATTATTTGATTGTTCTATCAGAAGCTACGAAATCAAGTAAGAGAGGTCTGTAATTTGTCATTTGACAGTTCGTTAATAGTATCGTGATTATAGTTGAAAATTATCGTTGATCGGACGTTGTTTGCCTTTGCGGAGATTCCGCGATTAATATACGCCGCCACGTCATCTCAGTTGGAAAAATGTAAGAAGGTGTCGCGAGGTGTGAATCATAATTATTCGACGTCCGCAATTGTCGATAGCCCTTCTTTTTCTTCGTAACATTATCTAAACGAAAGTATGAAACGTTCATTGCTGTTCACCTGTGGCTTTCGTGACACATTTCTGTGTCACAAAAATCTGTCTCTTACTCTTCGAATAATTCTTAAATTGTTTAAGCGTAATTAATACACGTAGCTTACTAATGTAAATGCTTTGAAAGCATAGTGCTCCCGTTCAGTTTTGATCTATGTGCACATACGACGTCATAATGTTCCCACGCAAACGAGAAAATCAATATTCCCTTCGCGATCGAAGCGAGCGAATTTACCATCCACCGCGTGCTACTAGATCGCAAGAAATGATTTGCAGAATACATTAAAAGCGCTCTCTATAATGGGCCTGTAATGGGCTACACCTTTTCGCACGGCGAGTAACAAGGCGTAGATCAAAGTAGAGTGATTCGAAAATCGATTGAACCCAATATATATATATATAATATGAAAAACTTTAATCTTCAAGATATTGTAATGGACTGTAATAACAAAATAAAATTTTTCAGTGTTTTTAACATATATGTATAGTTATACAATTTAAAAAAAATTACTTCTCCATTTGTTATATGGTGTTAAAATATCTTGGAAAGAAAAACGAATTCAAGGTAATGAAAACAGAAGCTTCATGTTTTAAAATGAGATCAAGTAGGTTATTACATGATCATTTATCATTTTTATATTATATATATATATATATATATATATATATATATATACACGCCACCACGTATTCACAGTGAAAATACGTGAATTTTACCAATTCCACTGTATACATTTACATAACGTTGAAATGCTTTCACTGTGCAATTATTATTGTCGCGGTAAGTAAGTAAGTTAAACTTAAGTAGAATCGTTTTAAAATCGTTTCTTCTGCATTATCGGACCGCACGAGGATGCAAGTAGATGCAGGGGCGTACAATTTATCAGCGGTTTTGATCGTCCTACGGTTAATCGTAGTTAACCGAGTATCGTATCGACCCGAAAATCTATCGACGTTCGTATACCCAAAGGACTAGCTGGCACGACAAACTTCTCACTTCGCTATTTCCCATTAGACGCCCGCGGAACAAGCTTCGTCAATGTATTGTACACAGTTAGTTTTTAGCCAAAGGGAAACGCGGCGAGGCAACTTGTAATATTAGATCAGGCAAAGGAACGAAAAAAAAAGATCGTGCTAATCGGAGGACGTGGAGGACGCCTGGCCCGTAGAATTCCAAAATCTGTAATTACGATTCGGTAATTGGTTCGCTTCTGGTCTTGTTTCCTTCTTATTTACATAGATTCGTTTTCGGCTCGATAAGCGCTTTGTCATCGAGTTCGCCCCCTCCTCCACCCCCCCCCACCCACCGCGTTTGTGCCGCTCGGCTGTTATTAGTTAGTGCGAAAAGATTAAAGCGTAGGTGGACGTGGAACGACGGCGGCCAATTATTCATAGATCTCGTTACAATTACGTGCGTGAAATTTTTCAATAGCTTTTATACCATATCGGTTTGCTCATTCATTTTTCGCACCCGATCCGATTGTTCGCTACTCTTTTCTTTTCCGGCCCAATTTTCCAGCAGCAAAAAGTCAACGTTCGCAGTTTCGTTGAATCATTTAAAGTGTTTAAACGATCGTGTATTACAGTAGGATGCGAATTCTCGGTCGTGCAAAACGGGAAACACAAACGGGAAAATCAAAGCGGGAGAAAAAAAAACACCGGGGTTGCACCGGGTTTCGTGCGGAAGAAAATCAAGCTTGGAAATTTGTCAAGGGTAAACGCGAAATTGGCCAACTTCCAAAAACGGACGAAAGTAGACTGAAATGTCCTTTTATACGAGGAAAATGTAGAATGAAGTCTTCCCGCAGTTTGAAACCAACATTTTGGTCGGAAATGAAAAATTCGAAGATTAATCGAACACACATGAATTTGATTCGTTCCCGGTTGAATAAAACATCAAAAAATGCGTGGAATAGAAGTTTTTCATTCGAAATCCCATTTTCGGGGGAAATCGAATTTGAAAAATTGTCAAGTGCCAGAAAGAGAGAGAGAGAGAGAGAGAGAGAACAATTCCTCGACGAAACTTCATTCTACATTGTGAATGTATTTTCGCATATAAAATAACTTCCCATTGATTACCAATCTCTCGATAATTGACAAGCTTTCGAACTCAATTTTCGCAAAAATAAAACTTCCCGGGCAATTTCATCGTCTTATTTTTATAACATTCCTGACTTCACTTGCACCGCGGATTTAGATCGGTCAATGACAACGAAACAAGGGACGAGAAGCAAAATCAGGCGAAAAATGGCGTCTACATCGGCTTTTGTAAAAATATAACGAGCACACAGGTGGTTCGATGGATCAAATCGTATTGTTTACAAACGAAATGAATGAATACGCACTTATCTACCTCTATCAATTTGGTGGCTCGTGGCGTCGCGATGATCGACTATCTCGTAAAA
Source organism: Tetragonula carbonaria (assembly GCA_032399595.1). NCBI lineage: Eukaryota > Metazoa > Arthropoda > Insecta > Hymenoptera > Apidae > Tetragonula > Tetragonula carbonaria. The sequence goes on from JAUCRC010000008.1 coordinate 7,214,349, forward strand.
TTCTTATGATCGCGCCACGACAGCCCGGTTATTTATTCACTCGGTTACATTTCATCGACGGTAATATTATTTATCGAATTTCTATCACGCGAATGTACGTAATTAAATCGCGCGTTTCATTAACGACAGAATGAATGGACGAAGGGATTGAATTACCGAGAAAGGCGAACGCAATCCAGGAAGCGAATTACGGAATTATTTGCCATAATTGCGACACAGTGCCTTCTTCTCGATTTGATCTTTCACCTGTGGCAAAGACGTGGCAAAAGCACGCATTACGTTTTCAATTGCATCGATTCTCACTGCCGTGCATAAGTATTTGAACATCGTGAATCGATCGAATCGAAAGATTAATACCTTCGTTACATCTCTTCAAGTCTATGAATAATTTCCTATTTTCTTGCCCCATAATTGAATCCCAATTCATTCTTATTCCGTGTATGGCGAATCAATGAACGCGTGCTAAAATTTATATAAAACTTTCAAGATCTGTGCGAACCTGTGCGAACTTTCAAAAAATCACGTATTTCAACAAACACGTTGAAAGTGTCAACTAACACTAACAGATATTTTCCCAAAACCAATTTCTATCCGATTTCAATTACCTTTTGCCCTTTTTTATTTGTCCAAATAGTCGTTTCAGCAATCGATCTATTAACTGTTACATATACTGTTGCCTGAATGAAAATAATTTGGAAGTGTCATCAAATACCTATGCACAGGGTATATACGTTCCAGTGAGTGCTTCCAACTTCCTGTTGGACATTATATGCTTCGTTGATGCGTTATTTCGTACTGCCTTCGTTTGTCTGGCTGTACGTTATTTTGTTGTTACACCTGTGTGCATTACTGTGTGTACAGAGAAAGAAAAACGAGAAGCAAGTAGAAAGATGTCAGATTCGAGAGTACAGGAGAGTATCCACCGGAATGGATGAATCTTCGATAAGCGCGCGCGATAGATCGTGATCGATGTCCATGGGAATTCTTTCGGTCTACAGCATGTCTACCTTTGCAATGGTGGATATTACGAATAACGAAAAACGAAATATTCGATTTTTCTCGCGCAGTACGAACAACAGAGTGGAGCTGACTCTCTCGATCGATGCGTTTCATTGATCGCTTTGGACGGCTTTGAAATCGTACACGATTCGCATAAGATCGATCCTGCGTCATTTTCCTTTCCGTTCTATCGTAATACTTCCGTCGAAACTTCTCAGACTAGTGCCTACTCGGATTTCGATACAACTCCATCATCCTAAACTTCCTCCTTTCTCGATTCTTCCGATTTATCCCGACTTATATTCTTTCAGAACGAGTTATCATTGATCGCGCGCGAGTTTTATTTAAATTTTATCAAAAAAGTTTCAACGTACTCGACGTGTTTTCGATTACGTTTGTAACAGTTTACGGCAATTCGTAACGAGATCTTTGATCTTTCGTACAATCGGTATTTCAGAACGCGCGGCAGAGAGCAACATGGGAAATGCAGAATAGACCCGACATCTTACGGGATTTCCTGTCGTAATACTTCTTTCCGTCGAAAGTATTACGTTACCGCGCATCGATCGTTTAAAAAAAAAAAGAAAAAAAAAACCAAAGTTCTATTTCAATAATTAAATTACGTTATATTTGATTCGGACATGGAGATCAAGTAAAGTTGATAAATTGTTGAGAAAAGAGAAAAAGAAAAAAAAAACTTATACGCGCAATATATATTTCTTGTTCCATGATACTGAGAATCGAATATATATATATATATATTGCATAGGTAACTGAATATAACCGTGTAATTAACTATAATTCGTGTAATAGCTTTTATAAATTAGTTAATCAAAATTATCTCACAACGAGATATTTCAATTCAATTAATTTTAATCGCGTAGAAAATCAAGCTTTCGGTTGATGTATAATCACATTCTCAGATACTCCATTCCCAGTTTGCTCGTATAATACAAAAACGAATGTTTATTTTCGAAAATATTGCCAAACCTGCAAATTGATCAAACGTATTTGCTTATTGCGAAAAATTATTTTATTTTTATTTGATTAACTGTTACCGCTTGTAATAATGAATGCGTATAATAATAATATCTAATTTATTAACGTACCTAATGATTACCTAATGATATACACCTACCGCATTATATAATCATATGAAATTAAAATATTGTTTCTGAATTGTGAAACGTTTTTCCTTACTAAAAAACAATGTTATTTTCTTTGTTAATTATTTTATATCGCCGGTTTCACTAAAATGTTGTTGATTTTCAAATATTTTTCTGTGCCAAGCAGCAGGTTGTTCAAAATCATTTTATTAATGTTACAAAGATGCGATTTATAAACATGAATAAATATGTTAGAGCCAGTAGGAGTGAATGTTCGTTATCAGAGCTTTTTCTTTTATCATTTTATCGGTGGTAGTATATTTCTTTTCGTATTAAAATAATTTTATAAATGTCCGAACTTTGCTATCCATAAATCAAAATTCATTCCCGATTATCGTACATTTTCAAATAGAAATCTTGCACGAAAAATGTCAGGTAGATGATAATTTTTGACTTGTCGTGCAAATAACAAAATTTACATTTTTATCATATTTTGTGTACTATATGAAAATTATTATTACACGAGTAGAACGAATTAAAGGATAATTAAAAATTATAACATTGTTATTAATTCTTAGTACAGAAAATAAAATTAGAAAATTAATGTTATAAAAATAGAGATACAAATTATTCATTAAGTAAACAAAAGTTATTTAATGCTTATCGAGATTCTTTAATTAATAGATATTTACTAGTCGTTTGAGTAGTAGATATTGACTCGCGTGGCTTTAATCGATTTTATTTCAACTTTGGTATACCAAAATTCAATTTTCCATTCATGTTACAAGTTTTGGCAGTAACAGTATTAATTTCCCGTTTAATTAAATGAAATTAAATTTCTCTCTGAACGAATGTTTTTTTATTATTCACCTCTCGTTTAAAATTATTTTCTATTTCTTATCATTAAAATTACTTTTCACTTCTTAATTTTTTTATTTCCATTTGTAATTAAGTTGTAATTAACACGTTGATAATGAAACTATCAGCTTTAGATGCCAAGTTTCATGAAAATAATGAAAATCTTCTAGATTTCCAAGGCACGCTAGTGTTTCACGAATTGAAATCATTACACGCTCTTTTTTACGAATCACAATTGATATTCATTATTATGTTTGGCACAAACAAGTAAAATGATCGAAATTGATCAAATAGTGAATGCGCCCGAAACATGATCTTTGAAATCCATTGCGATATTGTCAAATTTTCACTATCGAAATGTGAAGCTAGTAACTAATCGAAATCATTCTGCTATATAACAGAAGAGCTCTATCTGTGTTTTTTACGGTATTACGACGGCTTTTTTTCTCATATAGTTAAATGAAAACTCTAAAGTTATTAATAAAATATTAAATAACCTCAAATAAATTTTATCAAAAATTCGATATGATATGAGGGAAATTAAGAAGAGAGAAGAAGAAAGAACAACCCTCTAACTTACAGATATAATCATTGTTAGATGAAATAATTAATCCTAGACATTGTAAAGTATTATATATTTTTGTACGAAAAATATGCAAATTCGGATGAAATATTTTCCATAACGCTTACAAATTAGTTACTCATATGTCAAAACTACATATTATTTACCTCTCATTAATATAATGGATATGTACTTCTACGCAAACATCTAACCGAAATCACAGCCAATCAGCTTGTATTAATTGCCATATAATTAATAACTGTTTGTGCTATATAATAATGCAATTAAGTAATTATATATCAAGTAATGCCCATCTCTCCTCGTTTATTTACGTTTATTAACAAAAATTTACTAACTTAAAACATGAATTTATGAATAAATACGTTCTTCTACGTTTGCAAAACGTTCACTATCTTGATATCAATATAAAATAAAATATCGATATAATAAATTTATCGAATATAATGAAATTATCGATATATCAATATATTACTTGATACTATTAATGTATATTAATGTATATCTGACACAACCCGTAATCGATCTCTCGCAGCACTAATAAGAAAAACCGCGATTTGCCGATGATAAACGATGATGGAGAAAAAAAAGAAAAATACAACTACAAATACTACAAAAAGAGCACAGTGACAAAGTAGTAACGAGAATGATTTCCCGTGCTCTGGAATCATTTAAACGATCCAGAGGATGAGAAACCGTTTGTTGCCTGTTCGTGGCAATTTGCCTTTTCTTTTCTTCGAGAGCAATGCTCCGCTGAAACTTACGTCCAATTCGAGTCTTTCTAATCGCAAACGAAAAAATCACTTATAAAAGGTGAAATGAAGGGATAAACCACGGAAGGATAAACCGACCGTCGATCATAGTGATCATTGTCCGTTCGCACGTGCAATGCCTAACATAGACGTTCGTTTCGGGATCTATTCGCGGCCTATCCGCGACCGCGATTCTAAATTCGAAAAATCGAAGAGAAAAACCTGAAACAAGCGGCATGCTCCATTTGTGCCAATTTCACCGTCGATCTTTCAAATTAGATTTCCTGAAACAGGTTGGACACGCGACCAGAGACTGTGCCAACCTGCCCGGCCCTACCTACTTATAATTAAACAGGCATACCAGAGTAAGCTACCTATCCTAACTAGTCGCCCTATATTTAAGAAATGGCAAAACAGGCACACCAACACATACATTCCACGGTTCTCACACGTACTACTCGGGCGCAGACCTAAACTAGAGAGGACGTCCCGGGACGCCTCCGACACCCGAGCTTAACACACGACATTCACACTCTAATTTACGTACCATTTTCCTGAAATCGACTGACAATAGCTGGCGACCATTGCGTAAAACGTGATTGAAACATATTTTTATTTACTGCTAATATTAATAACTGAGAAAAAATACATATAACTTTTATAGAAACTACATGTGCAAGTTGATTTGGAATCACTATTACAACTGATAGTGTAATTGCAATAACAGTGTAATTATACTGTATTCATTAGGTATTGTGGTAATAAATTCATAATTCTTTAAATTAATGCATAAATATTTTAAATGTTTCGACTTATAATGAATGCAACAATAGAAACGACGCAATTCCACATCCTAACCACACACACACACACACACATGCGAAAAATACGTCGTGCACGATACGCTAACGCATTGTCAGTCGCTGAGAAATTTTTTATAAAATTACAAACTATGGTCATCGTGGCCAATGTCTTTCACCCACCCAAGTAGCACCTGGGCACGTGAGTGAGATCCTGACAATGAACACGGAAGGGATTCAACCTGAAAATCCTAAACTAAAATAATGATTGGTTTATATAATTTGTATCTAACGAACTATTGTGTTATTTTACTTTAAACTGTAATGACTCTACTCTTTCAGAAATTATTCAAATTTCAAGAGAATAAAAACAATGAACAATTTGTTAAAAAAGATCTATAGACATTACATACAGTTGCGACACACTTGCCCAATTCGAAACGACTGAGGAAATTATTTTCAAAAGTGGTGCGAACGAATTCGTTTCGACGTGTCAAACGAATATATATTTTTACTTGCGCGAAATCGATGTCTTTCATTTCAAACGCGAGTACGAAGGAAAGACCGCGACGCGGTCGGAACGAACGGAAAGCTCACTATCGCTCAAAAGTACGTACTATCGCGAGCCCAAAAATCTGTAGCTCCGTTGCTGGGCACTCCCGGAGGAGCCAGAGAGCGACTCTTCAATAACACGATAATAATACGTCGTGTTATTGAAGAGTGATGGTGAGTAAAAGGCGCGAACACACTTTGTCACGTATTTGCGAATACTTGGGAAATATTCGTCCAGGTTAGGCAAGTGTTACACAATAATGGTACAGTTGTACGTACAGTTGCGAATGAAACAATTATACAGTAAGTTAAATGTTGATAAAATAATCTCAGGTGACTTCTTCATCAAAGCACATTTTCAAAAATGTGAAAGCAAATGTTCAAACTTGTTGCTTCGATTCAAAAATCTGCCTGTCGCGAAATACCTTCTTGCGCATAAAGTCTCATACATTTTTCTACGGGAAGAATTCTATTATAGTTCAAATTCTACTGAAGTTCACAATTATAAAACAATTAATTAAATCATTTAATACTATTATAAAAGGGAAGATAAAATTTGAAATTATTAATTATTATAACGAAATAAATTACCAGTATAAATAGTTGCATCATTCATAGCAACGAAGTCGGAGAATATCCGACTTCTCTACTATGAAATGTTCAAACAAAATCATTTTACTAAATTTATAAAACATATTTTACTTTCCCAAACATTTGCATTGAATATATTTTGATTTTACAAGTAATTACTATAAATGTATATATAATCAATTAATCGATAAAATCGCGGTATGCAAGAAGCCCTATATCCTGATCTAATACATAAAAAATTTGAAAAAATACTACTCACGGATATAAAAAATATCCGCGGTCACTATGCTCATCAAAAATTCTACGTATACAACCAGTCACTCGTGCCGATTCGGACCTTTCGTCCTACGACATGATTGAGTGACCGGAGGAACATAAATGCATGCGACTCACGAGATAGATGTGAAGAACATTATCACCGATGCTGCACTGGAACAGGGAAAGTTATCGTGAAGACCCTCGTCAAGTAGATACTATTGAGAATCCCATGGTGGAAATGAACGCCGTGAAAAATTTCTTAAAAAACATAAAATATTTTGTTACCAAAGACACAGGGTTATTTGTGAAAATAAATTTTAATTTTAATAATGATAAAGATTGGGATTTCAATAGAACGAAAATTTAAACAGAGAATAAAATTTAAATGCAACATAAAACGTAAAGTGCTTACATTTTTAGCTTTTGAAGCCATAAGAGTATTAGGGAAAATTGTAGAAGATCTGCAACAAAACGTTAAACATTAGAATTTATATTTAAAAACAAAGTAAAATCTTAAGTTGGAGATAATGAATGATTCTTACTTTTTTGACTTTAGAGCCGCCATTGGATTTTCTGCCAAAAATGCAAAAAGATTGATGCCGTGAAGCGTCTGTGATAAACGTCGAACATTATACTTTGTTATTAAATTTGAAAAAACTGAATACACTGAGATACAATATATAGAACTACTTATAGAACTACTATAGTGAATATTGGACAAGAAAAAAATACAAAAAAGAAAAATAAATTATCAACGCTCGCATTTAAATAACAATTGGCGCACTAACTGACTCTAACTTCGCGAATTATAATTTAAATGAATTAAATAATAATCTAATTTAATGAGAGCCATTTTGCTCAGAAAAATATTAAAAATGTTGCGCAACAAGCACTGATTCTACCGACCGCATTGCGCGCAAAAACTTTCTTTGAAAAGAAAACACAAACTTAACAATTGATTTAATTCATACCTGAGAACTTCTGGATGATACTTTTTTTCTGAATGATTTCTCTAGATGATAATACTTTCTTCCTCACAGACGAGGCGTGCTTCCTTCCGCCATTCTTCGCACTTTAAAATCGATCGTGAGAAATATCGATTATTTCGAGAATCGAAGGAAGTATATTGCGTGTTTCACCGTTGAGGGCGCTGTAATCGCGTGTTTCGCACGGAATAACTTGGAACAGAAAATAAAATATTTTGGTCTAAATCAAATTCAACACAAAATTCATGAGAAATTCTTAAAAAAGAACGAAAATATTCACGCATCTGATGAAGAATATTTTAAAGTGAGATATGAGAGATTTCATTACTTTACGTGGCAGAATTATTATTTTAGCCATTAAATACATACATATTCAATAAATTATTATTGAACTTAGTATTAGAATTGTTAAGAATTACGCAGTATGAAGTTAAAGAATCGACAAATGAGTAGAAAGTGTTACAATAGAAGTAAAAGGATATTATATGTATATGGTAAAAAAGAATAGTCATAGTACAAGGGCACAATGTTTGTAATGGTTAAAATTGAATTTAAATTTTAGCATAAAATTATCAATAACGTTTAGCATATTGTGTGTTCTGTTTAAACGTTTACATGCGATTATTTCTTTAATTGTTGAAAATTATATGCGATAATTATTTGGTTAAATCTTACGTCGAGTTGAAGCCAAAAATGCACGTCTTATCTCAAAAATTCATAGCACAAACACAAATCTAACAACTATTGATTTATATTTTTACCTGAGAACTTTTGGATGATACTTCTTTCTGGATGATTCTTCTGGATAATACTTTCTTCTTTACAGATGAGACGTGCTCCTTTCCGCCATGCTTACCGCTTAAAAATCGATCGTGAGAAATATCGATTTCGTTCGAGAATCGTAGGAAGTGTATTGCATATTTCACCGTTGGCGCTGTGATCTTTACCTAATTTGAATCCAATGAGCGCGCATTTCACGCGAATGTTAAGTGGGAATAAAAAATAAAAAATTATGGTCTAAATCAAATTCACGAGAAATTCTAAGAAAAAAGAACTAAAATACGCTCGATGAAAAATTGTTGATACTTTAAATTGTTATAATTTCGTAAAAAAAAATTGTAGAACAATTAACTTTATTTTATTCTAAAGAATGAAGTCTCTACTTTAATAAGCCTGAGTTCGTTTCGTTCAAAGATATTTATTTTTACATTATACAGCAAGTGTAAAAGTAAGAACTTTTCTTCTCGAAAATTGTAAAAATTCAAACATTTCGCCGAAGAAAAGTTTTTCTATCATTGAACGATTTTTTTTCTTCATCAGATCATCTTTTCAATCATGATCTTGAAAATTGAAATTTTTCCTTTAGTGAGCCCTTAAAAGTAGCTGTACGATTTTTTTCGCCATTTTATTGAATTTTAAACAATAATTCATTAATTTTTAACGAGTTGTAACAAAGGCAGATATATATTGCATTTCAATGAAATCTGAATATAGTAATTAGTTCAATGAAATAAGGATAAAGATAGAAATTAGTTCTACTATTTCAGTACTACGCGACGCTACTACTTCAAAACCCATAAATGAATCAAATCCTCATTTGCAAAAAAAGCCAATTAAAAATATTAATTTATAAACTTTTACGATTACATCCTTAAAATTGCACCCCAAATTTTCTTTTTATATTTCATTTTATCCATAAAATGTATGTATAAAAACTTATAAATCTTATTGAATAGATCGAAACAGTTGCTTAAATATCTAATTTCTCGTAAATTATGTTCAAAACTTTAAATTATATTAAAAAATAGTGTCAGCTCTAAAATATATACAGGAAAAACTAAACTGATCAAGTAATTACTTGAAAATGTAAATCGCGTAAAGTTTATTATACTTTTTAATTTCAATATGCTGTTCGCTTACATAATGTACACTAATGTAGTATTATGTATCATTACTGCGAATAAAAATAAAATGAAAAGAAAATTATACATTTATAATTTATCATTCGATATGAAATATAATAATATTAATATCAATATTAGTACTGACTTACCTATGCATATAAGGAATGTGGTGTAAATAGTTTCATATTTCAAATTATAATTTAATACGAGATTATTTTTATTTTGAAAAACATTCTTAAATACGGTTTGCAACATTTATTACTTATAATTATATTTATCACATATATGTTGTATGTTCTTGTGAAATGATTTTACCTTTTACATCTTGATATTGTAACAAAGTAATGAATAAGTTTTTAAACTTAACATGTAACTATATATTGTTTTCGTTACTTCATTTCAGTGTCTTATTATTTTCGTATATAAAGAATTAAATCCTATTATCATAATCACGTAGATATCAATTATGTTTAACATTAATGAACAGTTCGACTTAAAAAAAATGATTTTTCATGTTTTCATATAAATTTTACATAACAAGTATGTGACTATCAATGAAGACTTTATATATTATCAATCTGCTTATTGGTTTCCATATGTTTATTATTTACAATGTTTTTGACAATTGTTAATTTTGTTATTTATAACATTCCATTTTCCAGAAAATATCCTTAAGTAATTTTCTTACAGTAACAATGTCAATTACAAACTGTTATTGTACAGAATAAAAATGTGTGACTCTATATATGATATTATTGATAAAGATATAATTCTCATAACATTAAGTTTTTTTAATTTATCACATGAATGAAAAAATAACAATCATTTAAAAATAGTATTTGTACTTGTATCTCCTACGGAAATATTTTGAAATCACTCTTGTAGTAACATTCAAATAACGATAAAGTAATCTGTTCCAATCTCGTTGTGTTAAAGTATAATAGAAATATATTGACTAAATATATAGGATATGGAAATAAATAATATACAGAATTTCCGTGTAAATCAACAATTTTTTAAGCCTAAAAACATTTTATCTTTCATTTATAGTTTTATCATTTTTAAAGTATTTGTAAATTACAAGTAATGTTACATTTACTTTATAAATATAAATGCATTACAATGAAAAATTAAAATATAAACAGTGAGGAAGAGTTTATATTTTAAAAAAGCAAGTCAATGATTATTTATCTATTGAAAGAACTGAATAATTTCTATGAAATCACGAAAAATCACTGCAATATTCAAAATGAATACATATACCATATATATGTATTCATATACATATATGATGAACATTATAAATCTTTTCTCCAAATAAGTTCCAAAATTAATAGTTTCATATGTATTAGTATTAGTTACCATATACATAACTTTATGCTTGAAAAACTAATCATTTTAGATATAAAAAAGATATTATTTTAACCAATTACTTGAACATAATTTATGCTGTATATCGATTCAAGTATAGTAATTATTTACTAACTATGAATATTTCAAACAATTATGTTTGAATTTTTATAAAAAAGACACATATCTCAAACAGGATCATATCATTTTAAACACATTAGAATCGTAACCGTTTACATTATTAATATTATAAATTCTAGAGAAATCAGAAATTATAAATTATAATTTTAATATAGCGAAAGTAAAATGCTCTCATACTATACTACATAATGTATACAAATTTTCTCTAACATATGTGTATATATATTATTAAATATATACATACATTAAATATATACATACACATATGTATATATGTTATTACAAAGGCATTTTTGAAGCATTCTAAAAAATTATAATTAACAAAAAAAATTAAATTTTGCATACTTCATTCTTCACGGTTTATTTATATTGCAAAAGTGAAATTGTGCACTTAAAAATTCGACCATAATATTATTATTTTTAGTACCTTAATTATACTGCACTGTATAGCAACTTCATCGCATTTTTCTGTACGTAGTTTTATAATTGATTTTATGTTTACATTGTATATCCTAAATTCAATGAATTTTAATCAATACATTCTTTAGTTCGCTTACGATGATAATTCCTTGCTAATGCATGAATAATTGTTACTAAAAAGTAACATACCATTAACATTACAAATTTATCAAACAACCATGAAATTGTTGTTGTTCCATCCTAAAAGTAAAATAAAAACGTATAATTTACATATTTTACATTACACGTAATAAATTAAAAAGACCATACCATCGATGTTTTGTTATGCAATTTTTCTTTCTGCTCAATAAGATACTTTTTCAATGGTCCTTGAAATTTCGAACCAACAAATGGTACAATTGCTAACAATTTTATAAATTTATCTAAAAGCTCTTCATTAAAAGCTATAATTACTGCAAGTTGTTGAATGTGCATTTTTATAATCGCTTTTCCTATAAGTGTAGCTCCAAAAAATGTCCAAAACGGAATTAAATAGTGACCACATGTCAAACCAGCTAGATCAAATAATGGATTAGGGATCTAAACAAAAATTTAGACATAAAAATATATTGTAACTTATTGTAAAATTACTTTAATGTAAAATTTTTTCTAAAAATATATAAAAATAAAAATAATATTGATGTAGAAAATAATTTACTTACCGAAGCACAAGCAAGAATTCCCCAAAATCCAGCTTTTTGTACAAAATGTTTCATAATTAATTTTACACGAATTAATAATGATATATTTTCTCCATTTTCTAAAGCTTCTAAAGCTTCTAATTCTTTTAAATCTTCTTGGTCAAATTCTTCATTTCTACTATTTTGTCTGCTAGTCCTAGCAGCTCTAGCCATAAAATATGGCGGTAATTCACCAAGTGCAGTACCAGCACCCCAAAGCATAGCTTCTATGCGTACTTTTCTCATGATATTTAATATTCCTGCAGTCCACAATGGATCAATTGTAACTGGACATATTATTTGATCAGGATATGGTGGTTCAGGAAAATTAAGAGCACCACATTCATATGCAGCCATAGTGACAGCTGCTATATGTGGTCCTAGATAAAGTACAAAAGTGTGTAAGCCTGTACCAAGTCCTACACTGGAAAGGACACCTAAACCTATCCAATATAACCACCAAATTATTCTTGTTTCCCATGCTTTTAATATCTGAAAATGCACAAATATCCGATGACTTTTAAGACAAATTTCATATAAAATAAAGATAGAAAACTAATAGGAAAGATTTAAATTAAATATAGAAAAAACAAATACAAATATTTTTATAATTCCTTTATCATTATTTTACCTGTTGATGAGGACCAGAAATTCTGCTCAATATCAGAAATAATACAATTATTGATACTATACTCCATACTGTCTTTTTGTAATGTAATGCCTTTTCCCCTAAGCTAAATATATTATTAAAAAGTTCTCGAAAAAAATAATTCAATGTAGTAATTGGATGCTGCCACAATGTTAAATGTTCTGAATCTATATCCAAATTATCCAAGTTTTCTGAAAATGGTACAGATGATTTTTTCTCTTCTACATTTTGTTGAGCACCATTGACAGGAGTTGCATCCTTCACACGTCGAATGGCAGTGCTATTTTCCAACATGATATTTCCTAATTGATTATCCTGTAAAAAAATAAAAAAATCTAATTATTTGATAAATACAGCACTATATATTTTAACACGTAACATATAACACATAAAATAAGCAAAATATTATGGTCAAGTCACATACAAGATTACAACTTTTATTAATTGATTCTTAAAAATATAATATTAAATTATTGAGATTGTGTTTGTGTTATAGAAAATAATTTTTAAAAATCTTAAATTAACGAGATTAAATTAGTTTCTAACTATGTATAAAGTTTTTTTAATATAAAACCTATATTTTATTAATAAAAATAATTAATAACAAAACTGATTCTGAACATTATTTTCATGCTTCATTTTTCATTATCAACAGATTAGTATTAAGAAGTTTATTTGTTTCTTTTATTATGATTTTTATTGTTAAATAATTTTCCAAAATATTTACATTTCGTGTTAATGTAACTAGTATTATATTAGATTAATTGTGATGTATTAGATTAATAAATTTATAAATCAGTAAGATTTGTGTAATAATAAATAGCATACAATATTTGTAGAATGATGAACATTCTATACCATATTTGCACTGTTTCCTGAAATGTGTAGGTGATGTTTTACTAAGCCTTTAATTAATCTGTGACAATTCATAAAATTGGCATCTCTGTAGCAGAATTCATTGAGTATCTGCTAGTCATATGAAAAACAGTGTCTTCAAAATTCTGTACCATATTGGTAACAGCCACAATGGAAATAGTTCTCATCTTTCAATCTAGTTTCCATCATGTCGTCATCAAGCTGCATTAATTGTACCATTCTACACTAATTATTAATTGTATTAATCATAAAATAAAATATTTTAATAATTAATTTTTATTAATATAGATTACTATTAACAAACAATTACTATTACTATTAATTTTCAAATAATACAAATAAAATAATGGTAAATCATACAATTTGTTGAATAGAAATATAAATTACTTTTATAGTTTGCATCATGTTACATAACAAAAAGCTTTAAAAGAAAATTTTAAATTATTTAATATTTTTCTTCTTCACTTTTAGAATTTTAAGACGTGTCTAAAATAACAATTTATATTGTATATATGAAAAATAAATACAAGTACAAATACGACGCATTGATTTGTATATACATACAATATATTTAAAGTTATCTGTAATATTATTATAATAATGAATAAGTAATGTTTTCAAATGTGCATCATAAATTATACATATAATACATAAAATAGCACATATAAATAATGCCAATATTATATCTTAAAATTTATATATATATATATATGTATATCTCATGTTATGAATATTATAACTATATATATTACTTACAAAATATATATAAAAAGAATAAAAGTTGTAAATGTCTATTTTTTATGAAAAAAAATAACAGATGTATTTTCAATTTGTTGTTAAATGTAAAGTAATTAGATTTATATATATGTAAATATTTACTTATTAATACAGAAAAATACTTCAAAACTAAGTCCTTTAATCAAAGTATTGTTACACTTTCTAATAATAAATTTTAAATAATTTATTTTATAGATTTACAGTGTAATTTTTTTGTATTTTTGTAATTAAAAAAGTGATTTTCAGTAAATTAATTTTAACTGTTTCCTTTAACTATCTTACATAAAATGAAATATTTTTTAATCTGTTTTGAAGTTAAAAATAACTTCTTGATTTTTTTCACCATTACTTACACTTGAAATACTTCATTTATCCATGATATATTTATAATCTAATTTAATCTTCAATTTTTTACCTTATATATTTTGTACGATCAAATTTGTTTTAATGCTTCCTTGGTACTTCACATATAAGATTCTATTAATATCTAATTAATTATAGATATTTTATACAAACAACACTTACAACTGAACATTATATTGTTCAAAATTACCAAAATTTATACTGCTATGCGTAAATTGCACGTGAAATTGAGCCACGAAAACATTTGTAACTGCTAGAAATTTATTTCGTATTTAAATGTTTTTTAGAAAAAAAGACACACACAATTCCTTCGAAATGTATTTTCAAAATATATGTATCATTTTTTTAAATGAAATGGATATAATACAATATAACACAATCTGGTGGTATAAAATATAATTTAATTACCTTTTAACCTTAAAATACGAATGTGACTAAGTGCTGAGTCAATCAGGAATATTTTTTTCAAACCATCGTAAAACACACATCTAAATAAAAAATAAAATGCTTTGTAACATCTGGAACGGTCAATAATTAACATGTGCACTTTAAAAAAGTCAATGTTTTATTCAATTTAATTAATTAAACTGTCAACTCGACATTTATATTTATACATATGTAATCTCACAATACTTTCTACATACGCTTTATAAGTGTAAGAACGCGCAAGCCTCGTGTGTAAAAATGCCTAATCATTAATTTCTGTAGGTAGTAAGAACATTTATAGTTTCTTTCATATTAATTAAAATTAATTCCCCTATATAATAATTATCTTATATCGATAATCATCGCATATCTTACAGTGATATAATCCTCAATTGTTACTTGTAGAGCGCGATAAATATTAACCAATCAACGTTCCCGTAGATAATTATCCATATGCATATATATATATATATAGATATAGATATATATATATAGCATATATATATAAATCTTATCATCTTACAATTAATTGCATTTGCTATAAATAATTTGATAAGATATGTTTTTTGTTCATTTTTTTCTTCGTATTTTAGTTTAATGAAATAAATAACATAATGTATAAATATGAAAGCCTGCAAAATAAACTAGACAAAATAACACGTGGTTCAAGATGTACTTTCCTTATTTCTAACACTAGTGATTTTTGTTAAACTCATGATAATTTAAGTCTAGAATTAGAGTTAAAATTGCAAATCTTAA
Organism: Tetragonula carbonaria; assembly: GCA_032399595.1. Taxonomy (NCBI): domain Eukaryota; kingdom Metazoa; phylum Arthropoda; class Insecta; order Hymenoptera; family Apidae; genus Tetragonula; species Tetragonula carbonaria. The sequence goes on from JAUCRC010000008.1 coordinate 7,230,215, forward strand.
GAATTGAATAGTATTTGCAATAAAAGTATTTTGATTCAAGAATGTAACGTAGGATAAATTCGGAAATTTTAATTTATAACTAACGAAATATTTTACTTATCGAATATCTTTATGAAAATTCGCCACGATTAAATCCGATTAATATTAATTACGCATACGATTTCTAGAAATAATTGAATTAAATCATGCTAATATACTTTTATTTATTAAAATACAAATTTTAGATTACAATGTAATTTTAAATCTCACAGGGCTTACATGAACTTTTTTTACGAAGATTAATATTTTTGTTAATTTTAGATGTAAAGTATGTTATAATAAAAAATACCATTTATTATTCTATATGTGAATAATAATTAAGCAAGAATATTCAGTAGGTCAGAATGTTAGTATCATGAATTTAATTGTTAATGGCTGCTGTGTGCGGTTCTTGTCTGTCTTTATATAATCGACGTCGGATGATAAACCAAACATTATTAACTGTAATGTTGACAGTGATGTGTCATACAAAATTTCGTATTTATTTCCAATAACTGATAAATCTATATTCACGAAAATATCACAACAGTGAGGGTTAATTAAGAAATAAAATGCTGCATCTTTCGCTGGCATAAAATGAAATATGTATGTATTTTCAATATCGATCTCTGTTATAAGAATAAACAAAGCAGAATTAACATTTATAAAAATTTATAAAAATATAAAATGAAAAAATGGCAGATATTTTAACCCCATTTGTCTATTGGGCTCAAACAGAGCAACAAATTACTTTAAAGGTAGACTTGACTGATACTTGGGTATGTAACTGCTAATATTATGGATTTTATTGTTTATGGATTTGTATAGATCAAATTGTATACTTTGTAGCGTGTTAAAGTTTCTATGAATGAGAACAAATTAAAGGTTACTGTTTATGGTCAAGGTGCTAGAGGTCTTAATAAGTACGGATTTAGCTTGGATTTACATTCGTCTATTAATGTTGAGGTAATTGTTCAACTAAATTTTATAATTATGATTTATATATGTAAATGTATATTTGTGTATATTTTAATGTACAAATGTGAATAGGTTTACAATTTATATTTATCAATTTATAGTTGTTATTTTTTTTGTAGTTGTAAATGATAGGTAAAATGTATATTAACATTTGTATATAACCTATTTTCAGCATGTCTCAATAAGTTTTAATAAGTATTAGTAAGTATTGGATTTTTTAGTCTAAGATTTTTTTGTGTATAACCTAATAATCTAACAAATCAATGTGAAATGAAGTTAAAAGGGATAAAAAAATGATTTTATTATGAATTAAATATATAATAATGCCAAAGCCATATAATTAAATTATTACAGAATTTACTATTGTGCTTATCAGACAGAAAAAATGAATGAATTAAAAAGTACTATATAAATATATTTTATATAATACATTAGAAGATATTCTATAGAAGTTATTTATTGATTGATTTTGAAATATTGTGTTTTTAATAAATTTTTTATTGAAAGTTTAGATGTTATCAAATTTTCAATTGATATTTCATAACAGCACTACATACTTCTTATAGGATAGTACATGTTTCTTAAAGGATAGTATTATATAGAATTGGCTTGTTGATCATTTAGTTTTCTCTAGTTATACTATTGTTAAAAAGTAATTTATTCATTAACAATAAAATAAAGAAAATAAAGAGAAATTTAAAGGAAAATGAAGAATTTTTTATATTCATTGCTTTGAGAATAAAATTCCGAAAACTCTATGCAAAATAAAAACAAATGTAAAACAACAAAGTTTTTCAAATATTGAAGTGGTTGCTTGATTTTTGTCATGTTGTATTCTAAAAAAGGTATTCTTAAATATTTTCTTTTTCATACTGTGTCATGAGCTAGTAGGCCCGAATAGTTTTGCAACTGCAACCCATGTGATATCTAGCATTTTATAGACAATTGCCAATGAAATATTTGTTACTAAGTGAAATTAGTTCTCTCGTACTAGAATTCTTGTACTTAAATTGAAGCAGTAATTCTGGAGAAAAGAGCTCATACGTGCTGGGTCCACGTTAGCTAAAACTATTTGCAAACTGCCCGTGAACAATTCACAACCTGTTTGTAGGTTGTTCGTGAACAGAAGCAGCACCGTATTCACACTGGACTTTGTTAACAGCTCGTGAGCGGAATACAAGCAAGCCTGTCGCGAATGAGCCCACCTCTGGAGTGATCAGTGTTTGCTGTTCGCTGACGAGTTCGCTGCTCGCTGCTCACGAACAACAGTATGGGACCCAATATTACAATACTTTATTTGGTTCATCCTATATAATGATGCATTTTCTTTATATCTTATCTGTATTACATAATAGAAACAAAATTGATCATTACAGGAAAGTAATTACAAAGTAACAGCTCGACAAGTTGATTTTACGCTGGGAAAAAAATGCCCTGCTTGGTGGCCAAGATTAACTAGTCAACCACAGAAACCATCTTGGTTGAAAATTGATTTTGATAAATGGACAAGCGAGGATTTAGATGAAAATGAAGATGAAAGACGAGACGTATGCAGTGATTATCCCGATATGTATGACAAACTTCATAAAGAAGAGTTTGGTTATAGGAAAGGTATATTTTATTTGAAAAATGTGTTTCAATGTAGATAATAATAAATTTTCATTGAAATGTTAATAATATTTTATAATTATTCACTATATAGAGGATTTCAAAAAGGTGTATTTAATTATTTACAATCTTTGCCAATTTGTTGGTTTTATCTATATTCTTACTGTAATGGGAATTATGTATTCACGAGATGGGCCAGGTTAGTAATTGTATTATCTATATATTTAAGATCAATTAAATGTAATAACTCTTAAAATGATTTTAACTATTGAATTTGTAATTGTAGCTTCTGTGAAAGAAACATACACAGCTGTTGGAAATGCAATGAAGTTTATACAACTTATACAATTTTTAGAAGTTATGCATTCATTATTTGGTTACACTAAAAGTAGTACACTTGTAACATTTGTACAAACAGGAGGCAGAGCTTTTATTTTATTTGCTATGATTGAGGCTGAACCACGAATGCAAACAAAACCGGTTATTTTTTATCTGTTTCTTGTGTGGAGTACGGTAGAAATATTTAGATATCCTTATTATATTACACAATTACTTAAAATAGAAATTTCATTTTTAACGTGGCTAAGATATACGATATGGATGCCCTTATATCCATTAGGATTCCTTTGTGAAGGAATTATAATATTAAGAAATATTCCATATTTCGAGGAAACACAAAAATTTACTGTTTCTTTACCAAATTCTTGGAATTTTGCATTTCATTTTCCATCATTTTTAAAGATATATTTATTGATATTTTGTTTACCCTTTATGTACATGCTGATGTCTCGTATGAATCAGGCACGTTATAAAAAATTAGGCAAATCTAAATTAAGAAAAAAGTATGCATGATGTAATACATGACAAGATCAAGAAATTAAAATACTAGAAAATTTAATTGATGGTTCAATTATTGAAGATATAATTTATCCTAGAATTAAAATGAAATGAATAAAAAAAAAACGAACCTTTATTGTAAATATATTTATTTTAACATATATGATTATTATATTGAAGAGATTTTAAATATGCAATATTTAAATAACATATTAAAAAACATTTTAATCTCTCTATATTTATAAACATCTACAATATAAGTAGATTAATTGTACGTATACGTATGATTTTATAATTATAAATAAATTAATTATTACTAAACAAGATTATTTTTATTTTTACCTCTTTTAATATGTACTGATGAACTTTGTAAGTTAAGTTTTTCCTGGAATAAGAACCAAATTTTGGGCAAATCAAGTTTATATTAAAATCATTAGTGTAAAAAGAATATTTTCTGGAATTTTATCATATTATTTGTCATATTTATTTCCATATAACTCTTTTATATGAACTTATATTTTAATATTTGTAATCTTATATGAAAGATAACAGATACTACAAATCTCTTTTCAATTCATAAATTAGTAATATACAGATGTATATAATGTATGTAATTAATATATTCATGTATCAATATATATGTGATATAAATAAGTGAATCTATATTAATTTTCTTTTTTTAATTTTCAATATATGTTTAGACATCTCAATATTCAAATCAAATTACGATTTAATTCATTGATTATTCTCCAAAACCGAATCTTACATCCGGTTTAATAAAATCTTGTTTACTGTATGGTGAGAAGTAACACGTGGAGTGGTTGTGTATTTTAATTTATGAAAGGAATAAGTGATACTACTTTTTTTACTTTTTAATAATATGGACATGTTTGAATTAACTATTTGGAAAGGTGATTGGGGTTTACCATCAGTTGACACGGAATGTTTACAGGTTTTGGTATGTAATTTATTTATAGGTTATAATGCACTCTCAACGTCATAAACTTTATAGGCTGTTAAATATTTTAATTATTTTTATATTTGATCAAAAAGTGAACAATAATTTCAGTATTTTAACGAAAAATATGTTGTGTTTTGATTTTTTAAGGCGAATGATGACAAAACCACATATATTGTGTCTTGATTTTAAAATAATTTTTATACCTAATATAACTTTTAATCAGTCATTTTGTTATATTTTTGATGATAAAAATTTCTTAATAACCTTATTTAGAACAAATATTATTTTTAAAATATTAAAAATATTTTAAATATTAAGGATTTTTTAAAAATATTAATTTAAAATATATACCTAGTAAGTAGATGATAAAAATTTCATTGCTTTAAAGTATAGATTCCGTAGTGATAATAGAAATTGAAAAATATAAATTACTAGCGTATTAATTGCTTGTTTATTAATTATGCACACTTGATCAAATGTAAATTGTAACATATAATGGTATTTTACTTAAACATATATATTGAGAAGATAATTTGTTGATAGAATTATAGATCAAAATATTTATCTTAATATTCTGAAGCAAAATTTGAATTGTAAGATTAGAAAATCTTTAATATTGATCAAAACAAGAATTTAGCATATAACAAAGGAGACAAAAGATCATCATATAACTTCTTATAAGTTCTTGCAATTTCTACTCCACTTACAAGTAAAATGATAAATTAAAAACAATAAATTTGAATAATAATAAGTCTGAAATTTAAAGTATTATTCAAATGTGATCCATAACTTTTGTCGTATTATCATTTTTTCTTTAACTACATTATTTATAAGTAAATACAAGTTACTTTTTTAGTTTTGTAAATATTAATTAGCTACCATCTTCATTTAAATGATATAGTTAATTATAAAGTTGATTTAGATACATTAAAATAAATAAATGTGATGGGCAAAGATTTTTTTACTAATGTGAAACTGTTTTGTAGAAATTATTTATGTACACATCTCGTTAGTGATTTATATGATCTTCTTTAAAAACTGCCAAATGTAAAAAACATTTCTATTTTATCACTGAAATCATATCAATGTTTATTAATCAACAATTACGAGATTTTTACTATATTTATTTTTTACAACTCCTTCACCTCACTTCAAATTTTTTCATATGTCTCGATTTCATATATCCAAAGAAAATCTCTTTAAATTCATTAAATTTGTTAGTTTCTTTTTTAATTATTAGATTCTGTATCGTGTAATGTATCATGTAATGTAACTTCTCAAACTTTATCTATGCTATTCTCTAATTTTGTACCGGTTCTTTGATCTCATATGTGGCACTTTTCCTCGATTCTGCGACTTTTCGTTTTCGCATCACCAAATTGTATCACAAATTCGCTAATACTGACTTTGCAGAACCGAATGTTTTGATGTTAAAAAGACGTTATTGTGAATGAACAAACGTCAATGATTGTTTGAATGAAAAAGCAAAATTATCAACATTTATTTTTTCTAGGTTTATGCCAAATTTAACGGTGTACCTTTGAAAGTCAATGCAGTTGGTAATCCATTCAATAGCAGCTTACCCGTATTAAAATATAATAATTATACATTTACTAAAGTCAAGGATATAATAGAAATTTTTAGAGAAAATAATTATAATACAGAACAAGACTTAAGTCGAAAAGAATGTGCGAAGATTATGGCATACGATGTTATGTTGAAAGAAAAATTATTCCCAGCATTACAGTTTATTTGGTACGTACATTTCAAACGGCTTCAAAATGTATCCGATTTAGAGAATAGGGTGCAAATTTTTCACATCGATCACTATTAGATCCCAAATTGTTATTTTCAGTATTTTCTCGTATAAATATATTGACATGTCATATGATACAGAAATAAATATGATAAATAAATAAATATTTTTAGGTGGCTAGATGAGAAAAACGTGAATGAATTAATAAGACCTTGGTATTGTAAAGCAATGCCATTTCCATTTAATTTTTATTATCCAGCAAAATTCGAACGGCAAGCTCGTGTTATATTTGAAACTTTGTACCCTGTAGAAGATGATATATCTGTCATAGAAAATAAGGTAATTTGCATAACTTGAATAAACTAATTTCACGAATGAGAATAATGACATTTAATCATAAATCTGAAAACTACCGGGAAAGGTGGAATCTATATAAGCTATATATATATATATATATATAGAACTTTAATTTCTATTGAATAATTTTACAAGGCCAGACAGAATCATCTGACCAATTATCCGATTATCGATTTTAATGGTTTTTTATAAGATGATAATATACGCATAGTTCGTAATAACAACATGTGAAATATTAAATATTAAATATCTAAGTACTCGATAATTTTGAAGGTATTTTTCAATAAATATTACTACGTGAGTAATAGTGAGTTAAGGTTGTTGCGTTGCGAGATACAATAATTGAAATTACACGTGAAAATATTTAAAAACAATATTTTTTTTTTAAAAAGTATAAACTATTAGCGTTGTTTATAAGGATGTTTATAGTTTCTCAACTGATTAAATGTTTAGAGAAGAATTTGATTCATATCTTTTTTGTCGACGGTCATCCACATCTAAGGAGCGAGAACGTATTTTTCTGAAATATCACGGAGGAATCGCGTCTAAAAACAAAATTCGTCTGCTTCAACGGACGAACATGGCCATGTAAACAGATTCTTAAGAAATCAAATTTTTAAATTTGGGGTATCTATATTTTTGATTCTATGTTCTTGTAGCTGGCATGGCCGAAACGTTTTTCTTTTCAAAACGTTGTGTCTTTTGCATAAGCAAAATTTCGAGATATGATTCTACAAAGTTGAAATACTGCTGACATCAGCATTACTCGACACACATACAATGTGCATCGTGGGAAGGTTATTCGGTCAAATTTTGTAAGTACGTATATTATACTAGCACTAAAAAAAAAAAAAAAAAAAAAATGAAAAAAAAGAAACCGACTGTATTTAATCCTGTATTTTGAAAATTATCGATGGAACTATGTAACTGCTTCTTAATTAATGTAATTTTGGAAATGCTAATATAATCATCACGAAGTAAAGCGTTGGTTTTAAGATTTTTCTGGGTAATTCATACTTGGAATACCTCGAATATGTATTTTCGAATTTCGTATCTTCAACGATCGAGAATGGTCGAAGATCTGTAAATACAAAAAATTAACTCGTCGACCTTTTCTTTCCTAGCATTATTCTTTAAAAGTAAAACAAAATAAATAAGCGATATTTTGTTGTTTCTGTTGCAAATAATAACTTGCTACCGCTTCTTTAAAGCATTATGAACTTTTATGTATTTAATCATATCTGTTGTATATTTGGTAAATTTCAATCATTTCGCATATATATACATTGCATTTAACAATCTTTATTGTTCTATTACTATGATACTAATGACTTTAATGAGATATTTTTCTGTTAACTATACTTTCAACATTATTGCCTTTATCTTCAAAATTATCAAATTCATACAGGATAGATTATTAAGAACTTATATGTCATCTTACAAAAAGCCGTTGAAATTGAAAGCTAACATTTAAATTACATTCTGTGTAGTTTAAATTCTGTTATGTTCTGTGTAGTTGTATCCAAATATAGCGAGATTGAAAGTTAAATTAGTCGAAAAATTATACTTTCTGTCTGCCACTTTTTTCTTTTAATTCTTTTTTCCAACTTTTTTATTTTATTTTATTTTATTTTTTTGATCTTGTTCTTTGGATTTTATTCGCCTAAGTCTTCTAATTTATTTTTTTTCATATTTACTAACTTTCCAAAATTTCTTAAAAACTTCAAAAAAAAAAAAAAAAAAAAAAAAAGAAAAAGAAAAAGAAAAGAAAAATGTTAATAGCAAATATGTATGTGTAATAGGTTTATTCTGAAGCGCAGCAATGTTTGACACTGCTATCTACAAGTCTTGGAGAATCGCTATATTTTTTGAATGAAAAACCTACTCTGTTGGATGCTGTTGTATATTCTTATTTAGCACCATTGCTCAAAGCTCCTTTACCAAATCCAGCGTTACAAAATCATCTAAAGGCTTGTACAAATCTGGTAACGTTCGTAGCCCGCATATCGGAAAGGTACTTCTCAAATGAATGTCACGAATATAAAACGAAAGAAAACGCTCAAAACGTAAAACAATATACACGCAATGAATTTCCTAACAAGAGGCGAACTCAATTGGTCGCTGGATTTTTTGCTACATTGATGATGGCAACTTATGCATTTTCAAATGGAATATTAGAGGTAAATATCTATCGCATGAATTCATAATATAGATAGCCTTGAGTGTTTCAAAAATTCAATAAATACTTATGCCTCAATCGATTATCAATCGAGTGACAAATTATAATTCGTGCAAATTTTATTTATGCCGAGGTCTTGCGCTATTATATTCTTTGTTTAAGTAATAGATGTATAGTGAACGAGGTGATGTATATTCTAGAAATCTAACAAAAAATATTCTCAACGAAATATACATTCAGTATTGAATTAATATAGCAATCAATAAATTAAGTATAAATAATTACTAAGAAAAAACGCTAACAATTAGAGAGTTACAATGATTATCGAATCAATTTCACATGACTTTCTGATCGGCCAATAGTGTTTGTATATTTATAAAATGCAATTTATAATATTTACAAAGCTACAAAAATAATTATTAAAAAAAAGTACTAGCTGTAAAAGTGAAGTATATATATATATATATATATATATATATATTTTAGTACAATGTCTACGAAGTTGAAATGCGCGTGTTTAGACTATGTGATTAATTTACATAACATGCAAGTATATCACACTAGATTATGAGATCGTAATCTATTTCATCACTATGAATTTTAGGGTGTAAATTCAACAAAATTATGGAATTTTAGGATATAAAAGGAACCACACTTTGAAACTGTTTTACGGATAATTCGTAAAATTAATACTGACGTAGTTTTTGAATTATTCTGTGCTTCGTAGTGTATTAATCGTTGCAAGCTCCTTTTTTAGCGTACTCTTGAATCATAGTATTCGAGTTTTCAATAATATTTCACGCTCTAGATGAAATCGAGCAAGTGTCGCTCACTAGATCTGATTAGTTTGTAACTTATAATTAAATTATTACTAGCCACGTATTGTAATTTTGATTATTCACATTGGAATGTATTCGTACGTTAAGTACAATTGATATTAATCCTTCGAATATCCTTTATTATCGAAATTATTATGTATACAAGTGCTTATACGAGGTAAGTAAATATGCAATCGTGTCGGTTGATTTGTATTAACGATGCATGAACATTACTAAAATATATGATAATAGACTAATAATGCAAATACAATTCTGTAAAATCATGATATTTTGGAATAATATTTCAAAGAATATATTTCAAACAAATAGCGTTCGTATATGTCTACATTGGAAAGTAAAGATAGATATATCACAATAACACCCGAATTTAATCAAATTTTAGTACGTAATAATATTGTTCAATGTTATCTCTCATGCAATTTTTGTTGATACTTGTGATGACGGATGCACACGAAGCAACTTTTAATTTTTAAGTTAAAAACATAATTAAACATAATTAAAAACTTCGTTTCATCTTTGCAGAAGGTAGATGGGAATGAACTTTAATACACAATTGAAGATTCGTAGAACTTGCAGAAAAGGATTCTAAAGAATGATCATGTCAAGCAAAATTAACGCGGAATATTAAAATATATTTTATATAGAATAAAAATGTTGGTCCTTTACCGAAATATGATCATACAATATTAAAACACTAATTTATAATACGATAGCTGTTTTCATATTCATTTCTATGTATACAGAGTATTTGACAAAATATTTAAAAATTGTATTTGCAGTTTTATTTCCTAATCATTAAGATTTAAAAATTATCTAAAATATTTTTAGAATTTAATAAAATTCTGCCAACGAATATATATATATATATATATATATGTAGATGTATAGAAGAATTTAAACCACGAGGCTATTGTGATTCTTAAGCTCAGCATATACATGTATGTCCGGTAGTTTATCTTGTATAAGCCGCAGATATGAAGACTATGATATTTGATGTCGTAAATAATACTGCTGATGTTTTGCAAATACCGTAGATTGAATCTGGTTACTTACAGAATAAAATTTTTTAGAAAGAATATTAAAACTCACTCTGTAGAATCTTTTGAATAAAGGAAGGAATACCCAGTTCACAAAGTTCATAATAAAAAAAAAAGAAAAATAACCTAGTAAATAAAACGTACAGTATATTCACAACACAAATTACTGGAAAATAACTATTACGCAGTATAATATTCTCGTATGCATAAGCAAATAAAAAAAAACTTAGATAAACTAACACAGATAGAACAACTTCTCTTTTAAACTTGAGGCTGAATTCACACACTCTATTCCTTGCTCTCTCCTTCAAGATAAAACATTTCAATGAGAAGCAAGCTATGCATACATATACATATCTTGACTTGTAATTTAACGCGCAATATGACGTTTTGTAAAAAATTTGTACTAAAAGTGCTATACGTTTTTGTAAATTACTAGTTTTTTATTTCATGTTTTTACTTTCTTTTTCTTCTTTAAATATCTTTATATATATATATATATATATATATATATATAATATATATTTATAATTATATTATATTTTTTAAAATATAAATATATTTTTTATATTATTTTTTTAAATCCTAACTTGTGATTGTAATTGTATTTGATATTTATATTTCATATTAATATTAACAACATACGATATATATGTTGAAGGTATCGGCAAAGGACAATGAAATTTCGGATAAACCTGAGGAGGATGCCTTTGCTAACAATGAATAAAATGAGGAAATTGGAAATATTACTTCATTGAAAATATAAGTTTTACTTAACATTAATATAATTTTCTACTTTTTGTTACTACAATTTGTTCGTAATATTATTATCAGTAGATTATAATCATACATATGTAACAATTACAAATTGTATAAATAAATATTTAAGATCAAAATATTTACATATAATGTTTCAATTATTATTGTTTTTGTATTTTGTTAAGATGCCCGAAGTAGCATGTTGAATTTCCTCTAAGAAACTTGTTGAATTATGAATAGTAGTACCACCTAAAATAATCTTTATCCCAGGATTTTGTTTATTTAAATTATGGACTGTCAGACTTTCTTCATATGTTGTTCCCCCAATCATAAAAACAATAATATCTTGTGGTCTGTAAAATAATAAATTACATAGTATTACTAGTCGTAATAAATACATTATTATTATTATTAAACAGTTGTATATAATTTACTTTTTTGACATCATTGTACTTCCGAGATATGGGAATGTTTGTAAACTTAGTTTTCCTTTTATTAAATCCTCAAGTGTTTCATTTAGTAAAGGCGTATGTTGGGTATAAATGTTATCTACTCCATTTAAACCTTTAAATAACTTTTTAGTTATCTTGGCTACTGCTTCCCGATCAAATAAATTACTTTGCCTTGCATTAATTCCACTGTACTCCAATATGTTGTATACAAGCTGAAACATTATTTTTAAATTATAATAAATTCGAAGCTTATATTAAATTGGAATTCTATTCATTTTCGTATACCTTCACATATTTTTCTGAAACGCCTCTGTTTTTTAATAAGTTCAATAAACCATTGATATCATTATTTGCATATTTTTCATAATGAAGCGCATATAGCATGACCAATCTCACTGTATCAATTTCTCGTATTTGTTGATTATTAATAAGCTCTTTTATTTTTTGCAGCTTAGATAACAACGAAGAAAAACATACAATTTATCATTAAGTAAAGCTATGGTGATATAAGCATACTTAGCAATTGGTTTCTATTATACCTGCATGGAATGATCACTCTGGCAACTAAGTTCCTGTTCTAATTCTGATATTTGCAATAGATGATGTTTTTCTACAAGAGACGAAAGTTCTCCAACTACTGTCACATGCTTTGACACAGTACCAGATAACTTTTTAAACAACGGATATGTCTCTACAAAATTCTTCATGTCAGCTATGCTTTCTACTTTTTGATGTTTCTTAGCTTTCTTTTGAAATTCATCCATCAATTCTTTTATTGTTTGTCCAATTTCGCCAAAGTTAAGATATAAATTCTATTTAAAAATATTTTTGTTTTAAAATTAGAAAATTATATTTATATAAATATATAAAAATCAACAAAATGGTAATAGATGTTCTTACATTTGCATAAAATTCATCATGTTCCGCGCTAAGAACGACTTCTCTTAATTCTTTCGAAATGCCTTTCACATGTGATAAATTAACACGATTGTTGTTAATAGTTAATAATTCATGAACCATTGCTTGATAAGTCCATTGATTTAATAAAGGGGTAACCGGATCGTCTCTTCTATCAACTATTAATAAAATTGGACTAGAATCCTGCTTAAACTCAAATGAATTCGATTCTTTACTTAGTACTTCGCGTATTTTTTCTGCTAATCTCTTTGCCATTTCAGAGCTATTTTGATAACGTATGTAGGGGCATCTTTTAATTGACAATAAAACCGAAATTAAGCCTGAAACGGTTCTGTGTAGATGTACTGGATTCCATAACAAACCTTAGAAAAATAAAAATAATAGAATAAGTATTTGTAGAACAACGTATTTGTTGAATAATAGTTAGTAACGTGAAAGAAATTGAACATATTAAAAAATAGACTCAAAATGTAGAATATTTTTTCACATAAAATTTTGTTCTTGAGTATATTCACGCATTACTTCAATGGAATTGGAGTGTTCACTTTATAATATATTTTCTAGTCATTCTTTCGCGTTATGATTCTTAATCAATTAATTATAAGAGGTTTGTTACCTTGCGAACATGTATTAATTCCAAGTGAAAACAAATGAGGGCTAATGGCTAAGTAATCTGCGTAATATTCATGAACTTCTCTTACTACCTCTTGTTCATCACTCTCAGCTAAAAGTTTGATATCAGCCTTTGCAATAATGTTACTGAAATCTAAATAGTAATATAATAATTAATCAAATAATTAATTGATATATTATTGCTAACATTTTGAAATTTCTAAGCGTTTGGAAATTATTGAAATAATACTTACAAATATAATATGTACCATATTTAGGATATCTTAATTCGTTGCAAAGATATTCGATATTTTCTTTGGTTGGTCTTATAAAAACTATACATTTTAAATGCTTTAATCCTTCATTACGAACATTTGCATCAATCCTTTCAAATAAATAAACTTCTTTAAGAAATATTTCTGATTGACTATATAATAAACTCACGATACTCGTCTGAAAATATTTTTTACAAATTATTTTTTAACTTATCTAATGTGCAATGAAAAACATGTAATAAAAAAAGTGTCAATCTCTAATATAAAAAAAATGTATAATATAAAATAAAACATATAATATAAAATAGAAGATAATAAACATAATATATTTTTGGGAGAATACAATATATTTAAAAAATTTCTTAATTCTGGAATGATATTTATGATAAATTGAAGTAGTAAATAATATTCACTTCAAACAAAATATAGACAGAAAGAAAGATAGAGAAAAAAAGCAGAGAAAGAATTCAATTTCAATAAAATTAACAGTTTATATTTTCATTGTTCATTTTTCATAAGCATGAATACAATGCATTTTATTATTTCCATAGATAAGATGAATAAATATCTTATAAACATTCATAATTCTAGTGTATTTCAATTATAATTTTTAAATATTATTTATTATAAAATATTTTGTATTTACCGTCTGCTTATCCATCAAAAGAACTTTCATACCCGGACCACTTTCTTCTGTCATCCGAGTGACATAAAATTTTAAAGCAGTAATTAAATTCATTTTATTTTAAGTTTATTTAACTTTTTGTAACTATCAATTACATCTTGTAAACTTGATAATAATATTATGTTTAATCTGCAAGCATTACAAAATATAGGCATTTACAAATGTAAACACTACTATTCACACAACTATATGTATATTAGTATTATCACTAGTCTAGAAATTAACTTGAGAAGACATATGTAGACCTGAGACTACAACTAAGATTTAGAGGTGAAATAAGAAACGTATAAGAATAAATACAGTAACTAGACAGTACATGTTGGTCCTAATTTTTCTTAACACAGTTTTCAAAAATATATTTTTATACTATTAAATATTTTATATTTTTTGACAACATATGCAATATTAAAATTCTTATAAAATTATCCAGTCCATTTTTATTAAAATCTCATGTTTTGGTCATAATTTAATTTTATTCTAGAGTTATTATAATAATTTAACATATTAACTGCGATTAATATAAGAAAATAAATTGTAAATTTAATATACATAATTATACTTAGTCATTTCTTAGTATTATTTTGTCTATGGTATAAGAAACGTCAAATTTCAGAGGTTATGTTTTATCTTATGATAGATTAAGATTATCATATAAATTGATATTTCATATATAATGTATAAGAAAAGATATAAATTATGAATATATTTATACTTTTATGCTTTTTAGTTATTCCTCAGAATTATTTTGTCTATGATCCAAGAGACGTCAATTATAGGTTTCAATATTTAGGTTATGTGTAATATTAAGTAATACTACTATTTGAAATAAATTTGAAAGAAATTTATGCAGTTTGAAAGTATATTATATTATATATTATATATAAAAGAAAAACAAAAAAGAAAAAGTTGTTTAAAAATTTATATATATAATACACACACACACACACACACACACACATATATTGGATTGAATACAACCAATGATATGTTTTCTGTTTATATATACATATACATAATATTACACAGCATAAATGAGTGTTAGATATCTCCAAGAGAATGTTTCTATCATTTATATGATAAACAATTATTATTATTACTATTATCATTTAATCGACGAAAAGAAATTAGTAATGTGTTTTTCAAGTTTTCGCGCTCTCTTCATTCAAAATAATAAGAAACACATTCTTTATTCCTTTCAAAACACATTCAAATATTTTACTGATTATTACATTAGGAAAAATGAGGGAAATCAAAGGATTTGTGGATCATTTGAGAACAAACACACATAGAAATACAAATTACGAATTAAGCATTGTTTATTTTATAAAACATGTGGTATCATCATATTTTCTAACGAAATTATAGGTATGTCGACTGCAACATATTCTTATTTCGTCATTTTTCTTCTTCCTAGTAAAATAGCAACAATAACAGATATTGTAGAAAAGGTCAAACATGAATAAGTAAATATATAGAGACAAAAAAGAAAGAGACGAACAATTAAATGTACGATTTAAAAATCGATCCTTTTATGATTGATTTTATCGACAAGGAGTGTAAAATAAGAACGTGTTATAAAACTCAAAGAAAATGTAAATTTTTTTTTTGTTTCTTTTTTTATGAAGCGAATACATTAATGAAAAATTGATACGCGTATTAAACTTTTAATAAAAATGTATGAATTCGGAGTTAAAATAAGTAAAAATAAAAAACAATACAGCTGACTGTAATTTATATCGCACAAAATATTTCAACAAGATATGTATCTATGTTTATAGATCGTGAAAATTTTATCAGCAAAGTTATCTATCAACCGCATGGTTGTTTAGCAAAACTACGACACAATTCGACTGATAAGCATGTGGTTTTTTCCTTTTTCCGTTTTCATCTTTGTTTAAATTTCTCTATGCATCTTTTTCAAAGCATATAAAATAGGAGAGGAGTAAATGAAAGCTGTAATTTTGTTGCCGTAAGAGCAAAATATTCGTACTAGTAACTACGATATACCGTCATTTAAATATATAACAAAGCGTAAGTGGTAAACGGTTATCAAACATTTGGTGAAAGCTATTTCGTGTTCACAAAGATAACGTTTCAAATTAAACTAATTTAACAAATGTGTGCACAAATTTCTTCGATAATTCGTTTTTTAACGTAAATATGTATAAATATGTTTTTTTTCTTTTCCAAAGGAACTCTATATTGCGTATTACTAAAAATTGAAATATTCGTTATTATGGAGACTTATAGATAAAGTGCTTCAATTAATCGTAACTTTCTAAACACTTTATTGTCTTTTTTTTTTGCTGCTTTCGATAACACCGATTAATTTTGTCCACGTAGGTTACGTACGAACCTGCAAATGGCTGAGATAATGAGAAGGAAAAAGGTGTGCGTAATAGGAGCCGGCGCAGCCGGACTCTGCGCAGCCAGACACTTTGCGCCAAATTTGAATTTCGAATTGAAAGTTTTCGAGCAAACAAATAATATTGGTGGTACGTGGGTTTATAAAGAAGCAACTGAAGTTGACGAAAATGGTTTGCCCGTTCATTCGAGCATGTACCGCGATTTAAGGTTTAATTTTGTGCTTTAAGCGATTTAACTTGTTTTATGTTATTTTTGTTAATTGCGCGGTGTTAAAATTTGATATGACAAAATATTAGATTTTTCATTGCAGAACCAATTTACCAGCGAAAATTATGAATTTCCCTGACTATCAGAGACTGAATGCTGTAGAACCTTGTTGCGTGTCACACCAGGAAGTTCGATCTTATTTACAGAATTACGCGGATCATTTTGATTTATTTAAATACATTCAGGTAAGTGTGAAAATTCTTAACGATTTGTTATTAAGAGTTTAATGTTATAGTTTGGAACAAGAGTAGAATCCGTTCGATTGCAAGTGTCAGCTGAAGGTGAAGAGGAATGGGCTGTGCGAATAAAAATTATGAAAACAAAGGAAGAGAAAGAAATTATTTTTAATGTTATAATGATTTGTAATGGGTACGTCCTTCCTTAGTATTAAATATCGCAACGATTCATGATAGTTCCGCTCTTATTTAATTTTCTTTTATTTACATTTTCTTTTATCGTTTTGTTAATTTCGTTTAAATTGTATTAATTTAGACACTACTTTGATCCTTATATGCCAAAGATACCTGGAATCGAAAAATTTCCAGGCATGATAGTACACAGTCATTCATATCGGAAACCGGAAGATTTTTCTGGTAAAAGCGTTTTAATTTTGGGAGCAGCTGCTTCTGGAATCGATATCGCTCTCGATTTGGCTAGTCACGCAGTTCGAATATATTTAAGCCATAATAATGAAAGGTATTTCCAATAATTTTCATATATAACGAATTAATTGATCCTCAATTGATTCAAATTAAAACGTCATGTTTTCAATATATTTAGGTTAAATAGTCCTTTACCATCAAATATAATTGAAGTGTTAGGCGTGGAGAAGATAGAGGAAGGAAAAATTTTTTTAAAAGATCAAAGTTCCGTTACGGCGGACGTATTTATGTTTTGTACAGGATACTGGTACAGTTTCCCATTTTTAGACGAAAACTGTGGAATTCGAGTGGATGATAATTTTATAACTCCTTTATACAAACATTTAATCAATATCGACCATCCTACGATGTGTATTATTGGAGTGCCTACTGTTGTTGTTCCATTTCCTATGTTTCACATGCAAGTAATACGATTGATATATTAAATATTGTATCGAACGTACATCTATTAAAGACCAAACAGTGAAGTAACGTGCAAATTTAGAATTCTTTGAAAATCACAAATAAAATATTGGTCCTTGATAGATTAAATACCATTGATCGTGCGACTAGCGAGTGTGCAAATATACATTTTTCAGATACAATATTTCCTTGCGCTATTAGAGAAAAGAGCAACCCTACCGACAAAATTAATTATGCTGGAGGACTCGAAGTTGAAAACATCGAAAAAAAGACACGCGCATAAATTAATGGACAAGCAATGGGATTACAATAATTCATTAGCCGATGCTGGAGGTTTCGATCGTTTGCCAAAATTCTACAAACTTGGATACGAAGCGTGGTCAGCGCAGAGAAAGGCGAACCTCTTAAACTACAAGATGGCCAGATTTGTAATATCCGAAGATGAAGAAAGTGTTGAACTCGTCATACCGAAATAAAGTGTATAAAATTGTTAAGTATAACAGTACAGTTTTATAAATTTTTCGTAGCGTTTGCATTTAATAATGATATTGATTTTGTACAAAGTCAATAACAAATGAATTCGCTGGACCGCTTCAGAATTTCTGATTTCGTTGTTGCTCTCGAAAGCGCGGAACAGATTAATTAAAATTACTGAGCAATTTATAAAGTTGACATAGTTTTATTTTTAATCCAATCTACTAGATCGATAACGTCGGTATAGACACCAGGTGAGTATGGTTGACCGCAATCGTCGCCCCACGAAGTTATACCGATTATGATATTGTCTCTGTTAACCAATGGACTACCAGAATCACCCTATGGGAAACCAATGATACTTAGAGCAAGTTATTGTGACAATTGAAATAAATTTCTGATTATTATAAAATGAATTGTAACCTTGCATGCATCTTTTCCCCCTTGGGAAAATCCATAACAAACTTGATGCTCTGTTACTTCGTATCTGCCTTTGTAGTCCTTTCTGCATTGTTTTTTATTCACTTTCGGCACAGTAACGTATTTTAGATCTTTTGATAACATCGGCTTGATATCCTAAAAGTTCAATCTGTTGAGCACAATACATAATTTCTTAGTGATCCCTTATTTTTGTCTACTTGTCATTTCATTTCATTTAAAAGTAAAGTGTGATCAAACGATTGCTGACTTATTGACTTTCAATTTTGTGATTATAGATCACAAAATCAACTTGTTCACTGGATTGATCTCTTACTTTAGCCGAAAACTTTGTCAAAAATTGAAAGTTTATTAATTTTCACAAATCCGTTCGATGATAATCTATGATACAATTCATTTTTAACAAAAGTTAACGCAATAGAAAGTTTGACTAATAATATTATTATATTCAAGAGATGAACAATTCGAGGGACGCACTAGCTTGTCTTTCCTTTGCAGCTTAAAGAACGACCCTACGGTCTAACAGATAGTAGTATCGATATAACTATACTTTCTATGAACAAAGACTTACGATAAAATAGCCCCACCCGGCAATTGAAGCCCAACTTGTGTAAATAGATCCATTTCCAGGTAACTTGACAGGCTGTGTCGCATTGTCAAATTTGAACGGTGGTGATACCTTCAATAATCCAATATCGTAATCGTTATTAAGCTCATTGTATTTTTCGTGGTAAAGAAGTGTCGTTACATTGTGAACAACTCCACCAGCATCGTATTTATTAGATCCACTACGGATGTTTATCGAAACGGAATCATCGACAAATCTATGAACCGAACGTATATCAAACACACGAAAGAAAATCAACATACGATTTCGAAAAAAAAAATCTCATTACTTACAGAATAATACAGTGAGCAGCAGTTACTGCCCAATCCTCATTGATAATAGCAGCACCACACGTATATTCGTTATTTACACTTAACGATAACTATCACGGATGATCATTTCATTATTAGATACGAAAGTTTTATAAAAGTTGTCGACGTATGAAGAGTCCACGGAAGAATTTCAACAAATTTTCAGTTCAACATTTTGTTTGCTACACATGCGTGATCCTTGTCACTGGCTATGCCGTATGTTGCAAATTAAAGTTTGCTGAGTTCCACATTTATTTTGATAAGATAAATTGAAGAAAGCACAAAGTTGTGACATTGATATATATTGAAAAATAAATTTTTGTCTTCTTGACTCTTTTTTTTTCCCGTGGATCCTTCATATATTTTGTACAATCACTTACCATGTATGAAACTTTCGTGATACTGACATATTCACCGTTAACGATTCGATCTACACGTGGTAATGCCAGTCCACTCGTCTTCACTAAAAATATTCAAAAATATTACGCTTCTTAAGTATTAAGATACGTAATTAATTGATGATAATTGAAAACTTTATTATCGCACATTTGTTTCGACGTAATCGCGGCATACAATTTTATTATAAGTATGACTATGAAAATTGTTATAGCTCGATTTACCTATAACACGTATATATGAAAGAATATAAATACACATACTACACAAATATAGTATTTATATAAAATGATACAAACGTGTATGAAAACAAGTACAAAAAAAGTTTATAAATGGAAAACGCTTTTCAATCGTTTGCAACGTAAATGCAATCTGTCTAGTTGTTCGAGACACTGTATCGCATACTTACGTCCGAGGAGTAAAAGGGAAATTGCAGAGAAAAGAAATTCATCCATCATCGAGCGAAGGTTATCCGTGGCCGTTTTTTGCTTTATCCAACGATGAAATGAATTTTACGCGCCGATTTCGCAATTTATCCTTGCCACTTATCGAAAGATGGAACGCTTCCAACATAATTGCCGGGTATAAAATTACCTGCGAGCGGCGGCCGGTATCGTTATCGTGAGATTACATGCACACAATAAATGCTACAACTGCTTGCGTAAATTCGTTTCAAGGAAAGGAAACGTACAATTACTAACGATATTCATTGAATAGATTTATATCTCTCTTACTTTATTAAAGTATGTCGTGTAACAATTAACATTCGTTATCTGTCAGTGTGTATATATATACGATTTATATCTTTCTTATTTTATTAAAGTATATTGTGTATGTGTATACACACTGACAGATAACGAGTTAATTGTTATAACGAGTGTAGTGTATATATATATATATATATATATATAAGAGATCAATTACGAAAATCCGAAGAAGCGTGAGAGTAGGTGTTTAATAAGTGCAGCGAGCTTTTAAAGAAGCCAAGCGTGAACAGTTGCAAAGGGTAGTGAAAGCGCGATTCAAGCCAATCGTTTTAAGAAACAATAGCTGGCAGAGGAGTACGTCATGGTTTGTAGTTTGGTTGGTTCGTGTTGGTTCGGCGGTGCGGCGGTCTAACGTCTAGTGAGCCGGCTGGTCGAGGGGTGGCGGTGCGGTAGTGTCGCGCCGAAACAACCCTCAGTCTGAAAGTTCTCGCGGTCGGGTGTGTGTCTTTATTGACGTCTTTCCGCGCGATTATTTGCCGCATACACGTCCATCTACGTTTCCTTTGACTGTGCATCGTTTCGGGCCTGGTCTCGGATGTCCCGCGCGAGTATATCTCGTTGTCAGTGCGGTCCCTCCCCGATCCGACGGTTCGACGGTTAGGTTAATTTCCAGAGCAAGTTGACGAGTCAGCGGGCGGGTATCTAAACCGGACAGCGGCATTACCAGAGAGAGAGAGAGAGAGAGAGAGAGAGAGCATCGTTTCGGTGAGTATCCGTTTGATCGTGCGCCAAATTTGTATTTGTCAGTGACATAACTTCAGAGACATTTTCAAGCAATTTTCTATCTGAAAAAGCGCGAACTCGCTAGATCGATAATCGTTATCGATGCATTGTGTTGCGAAACGCGAGAGTTAACTCAGCCTTTACGATCGATCTTTCGTTCGTCGAACTGCGTCTTTCCTTTCTTTCCTTTCTTCCTTTTTTTTTTTTTTTTTTTCTTCTTGAAACGTGAGGTACGTTTCGTGACGTAAGCTCAAATATTAGCGTGTTGCTCGTTCGTGATTTAAGCTGCTTGAGCAAACACAAGACGGTTTAACCGCTGCATGTGACAGAGGCGACGCACGAATTTTCTTTTTTTCTAGTCTCCTAGTGTCCTATTGACGCTGTTTATTGACTATGTTTTGCGCAAGCTCGTGAGAGTGTAATTGTATTAATTCCACGAATCAATCGAAACGAAACTTCAAACTAGTGAAACTGGCCGATCGATTCCATCGTTTAATTCGATCGTATTCGCTGGCGACGGAAGGAATCCTTTCGATCCGAATCTTTCGTTCCAGTCTTTTGTTCGCCATTGATCCGCCATATTGGATCGATACTTATCGAATTGTTTATCGAATGTTGAAACACGCGAATTTTACGAGACACGATTCCGATCACATTTTCATCCGTGCATGGATACTCGGTGCACCGGAAATAACACCAGCTAAGCATCACAAAATTTTTTATTTTTATTTTTATTTTATTGTTTGGTTTTTCTTCTGGATAAATCCGAAACGTCGTGACAGCGGCATTTCTGTTAGGAATAAGTCGATCGAACGATTAAACCTAAAACGATAAAGCGAGAGGCGGGCACGATCGTGATGTGGAGCAAACAGACGAAGCTATAGCGTCGAAGGATTTTCTCTCAGGTTACGACACCCTTTCTTCGGTTCGCCATACTTACACGATGTGCAAGTGACATCAACGTCGCAACCTTGTCTCACATCTCGATGAAACGAACGTTCGATTGTTAATAATTACTTGTGCTCTTTAATATTTATTAGTTTATAAATAACGATATTTGTGCAAAATTCGTAATTTTACCAGTGCAACTAAATATTACGATTGTATTCTGTTCACTCTATATATTCGTGCATTATTAATCACTGTGGGATTAACGAATTACTGTAGGATTAACCTTAATCATTACTGTGGGACTGTTGCAGATAATTCACGATAATTGTCATAATTTTGCTCCGAAATAAAGCAAAGCTTCGTTGATGTTCAGTTGCATTAACAAGTAAACTGAAATTTAAATTTCTACCGGCTCGAAAATTAATATCATTTCCATTCTATCGTAATACGATTAAAAGAAATAGATTTCTAAAGATCGCAGAATCCCTCTGCACAATTTTTATGCTTTTTTCCCCCATTTTACATTCCATGTATTTTTTTTTTTTTTTTTTTTTGATTATCCGTGAATGCGAAAGATCCGCGAAGATTATTATAAGCTCAGTTGCAGCGTGCATCGGGCAAAAGAACATTTTTTTTTTTTTTTTTGTTCAAGAGTTCTAGAAAAGCTTTTGGAAAAATTCCGGGGGAAAAAAAGGGAGAAAATGATGCGCATACGGGCAGTATAGGAGGTTAACAAGCGCGATAATAGAGCGAGTAGAGGTGCACCGAAGGTCGACGGACACACTTTGTATTTGTAGTTTTATAAAACATGCGATCGAGCTGCGCTGGAGGACGCTCGAGGATGCTCGAGGATGGCCGAGGACGCTCGAGCGACGCAGGCCTCGCTTCCTTCGGTATTAAGCACGTATGCGGTTAATTACGTTTTCAAAGATGAAGCTTTCGAGTGAGTCGTCGATGTTACTCGCCTGCATGCATATTCATTTATGCATATACGGCTTGTCGATTCCATCGGTGTCTTACGGTGTGTTACGGCCTTATGAACGAATCGAACTTTGCATTGTCGATAATACGACGGGAAACGATCCGCCATCGGGGAAATGGAGAAACATTTCGAGGAGTGCGATGCGTCGTCCGATTCGCTCGTTCAAAATCGGCGTTTAATTCAACGAGATCTCCTCTTAATATCCTCTGAATTTCCATGCGAAATATTCACATGTTTCGACGATCATTCGGTTAAACAAATAAGATTAAGGCAGCCGGTGTCTTCAGAGGGTGAAACAGGAATGTTTCGAGCAAACCTAGTCCGAGCGAGCGCTGGCACGCGTTTCTATCGCGTCGGGGTCAAAAGTTCACGCGCTCTGCCCGGCTGGCGGGCTACATTCTCCCTGACGTTTTCTCTGATTCTGCTGGGAACAAAAAAGTAAATCAAAGGTGGTAATCATGCGGGGGACATTAAAAGTTGCCGGATATTCGTGTATTTTTTTTATAACGAGGAAGTTGAGGGAGAAATATGTTCGCGCAAGGAATATCTGGTTCTGCGGCGAAAGCTTTCTGCTTTCTTCTTTCTTTCTTCTCTCTCTCTCTCTCTCTCTCTCTCGTTTCTCTCCATTTTCCGCCCTTTTTCAACTGTCGAGCCACTCGCACTGGCTTTATAAATATCAAGTCGGTCGGCCTATAAATATTAAGTGACTTCTATAAATATCGATTGAAAGCGTGTACGGCACGTGCTAAATTATCATGCTTTAACGAGTCAATGAGATAATTGAATTTTCCCGTAGAAGGGACGTGTAGGATTTAACACGATATTGAAAGATTTCGATCGTGATTCTCGTTACAAGGGTGGTTGTTTCCTTATTCGATCAGATTTTAGGAGGTATTTTCTTTTTTCTTTATATCACATCGAAACCTAGTTCTATGCTCCTATTTTCGAAATTTCCTTTAGATATTCTCTTGACGTTATACATACGTTGTATTGGTAGTTTGTAAAACATTTAAAAACCATTCACTACACCCACAAAAGGAACAGATTTTGGGAAACAATGGCCGAACGTTATGTTTTTAAATTTCCATTTTCGATCCTCGAAATCTCCGGTTTATCACGTGTCCGTCACACGAAACGAACGTCGAGCAATGACGTTTTTGAAATGCAATGGCTCGCGAAGGTATTCGAGCCACTCGCAAGCCATCTTTCACGAAATGCGTGTTACAAATGTCGATACAAAATACTTGATATAAATCCGAGAATACCTATCGAAATTACAATAAGTAGATACATATTTCACGGAAGACTTCCAACAAGCATCAAGCAACTTCCATACACATTTGCAGATTGCCATCAAACTCTTGTCACAGTACCAAATGTTCTATACAACATACAGTGTAAAAGTGTAAAAGTTTCCCGTAAATATAAATATGAAAGTTCTCCAAATGTACAAGCACGTTTGCTTCGGTCGTTACGTGACAGGTTCTGTTTATTATAAAGGGTGGAACCGCCGTGTATTGCATTCGATCGAGTTTATCGAGGGAGTGGTAACCGAGGGAGTGAATCCTCTTCGCGCGAGATACGTAGGTATCCTTCGTAGCTAAAGGGCCGCCGCAGGCGAGATCCAATGTTCAAGGTAAACGTATTGTTTCCTCGCAGGGTAATCGCTACTGACCTCGATCGTATCGTCCTCGTTTGCCAGGTTCGATCGTTAATTCCACGTTGGCCGAGCAAACGTTCTAAAAATAATTTATCGACTTGGTCCTTCGTCCGTGCGTTCGGCTGTTTGCGTTGTCTTGTCTTCTTTCTTTCGTTCGTCGAACTTTCGAACGATCGATCATTCGGATAACGCGGTAAGTGACAGCTTGACGGATATCGAGATACGTCTATGTATGTACATAGTCGGACACGTGAGTGTTAAAGCGGTTCACTTTTGCGAGAGAGAAAGAGAGAGAGAGAAAAAAAAGAAAGAAAGAAAAAAAGAGAAGTGAAAATATCGAGGAGGATTCGAAGGTTGCGGCGGGTCTAGGGAATTTTCACAATTTCTGATCCGATTAGTGACTTCGTTGCGGTAGAAGGTAGGATCTGCGAAGGATTTGGAAAGTTTCATTCTTGCTGGCGAAATTCCAACGTGCACCGCTGTGCATACGAAGTGACACACCGAAACGATGCACATGAGTGCATATGTTGTCGCATGATCTGTGAGGACCGTCGTCGAGCTGTTACAGACACGAATGCGCTTACAATGTAATAACACGCTACGCCTTATAACTATGAAAACTATCCTAAAATTTCGGATCCTTATAGAGGAGTTGGACTCCTATCGAATATCAAGTAGGATAGAAGTGTGAGACACCAAAAGTATCGATCTAAATGATCGCACACGTTGCGAATTTTGCGAAAAATTTTAAGACGCGAGAATCCACAGAATCTATTAAAATACAAGAGAATGTATAAAATATCTAAATGTACAAAAGTTTCTTCCTACCTATTTGTTTTTTTAATAAAACGTCAAAATATTAGAAAAAAATTAAAGAAAAATATATATTAAAAAAATTATGGATTTATTTTAGTAGGAAGTAACTTTTGGCCCACCCTATGGAGTACAACCCTCCACATAAGCCCTATTTCTTCAGTTGCATCGATTAAAATTTTTGTGTATAAATTTTTTTTTGTAAATTTGTAACCTAATCTTGTAAGCTCATCAAGGTTGATATAAAAGTCAAAGAGTTAATGGTCAAAATCGGACTGTCACGTCTTTTCCCACGTGGATTGGATTTAGGTTAGGGTTGAGTTTTCGAATGTTGTAAGTTTTGTTGACAAAGAGGCGAGTTCTACTTTTATATGGGTTAAAGGCATCTGTGACGCGATTCAAGTTTATGGCAGTGGTTCGCGGCGGCCGGACGCCAGCCAACAGCGATTTTCCCCCAGTCTATTAATCACGTGCCCTTTTATCTCGACTTGTAACGCATCACTCGTGCAAATCGCTAAATGATAAAAAAAATTTTGTGCTAAAATTTAATTGTGCAGTCAAACTATCTGATACCAGTGGCAGAATTTTGGTAACCATTGAATATTTCTCTTCGCTCTTCTTTTTTAAAGCATCAACATTGCACAGAAGCTTGTTTATATACGGTGAGCCAAAAGTGACTTCCTAAAGTCACTAAAATAAATCCGTAATTTCTTCATATTTTAATTAATTCTTTAATTTCACCTAAAATTTAAAATTAGTAAAATCAGTTCTTTCTTATATTTTGATGTTCATTAAAAAGAAAAAAAAAATAGGAAGAAACTTCCGGCTCACCCTATATAAAGAGTCTACAACGGGAGAAAAAATGTGGCAAGTACATTTTTATCGATTCTCTGAATTTCTGATTTGTTTTATAAATAAACGGGACGACTTGAGCTAAAGAATAATTGAAAAGATAACTTCGAAACGTGTGAAATTACCTAACGGCGTACTAAATTTTTCCTCTTCGAATTTTCTCTTCCACGAAAGGCAAGAAATACGATTTATCATTCATCGTTTTCAACCTTCGTTCGTCGTGCATGCTAGACACACGAGTTGTGCAAATTAACGGTAAAGGTGAATAAATCGACTCGATACGACAGTTGGTTCGCTGGCAGGGGCGAAAACAACTTTGGCATAGTTCGATCGTTTTAATAGTGTAAATCAACTGCTAATTGCGCGATCTCAGTGCGCTGTTGCTCAGCCTCGTCACGTTTAATACATCGATAACGATCGTCTCGAGGACCAACGTCACTCGCTTCACTTGGCCAACGTCTTCGAAATTTTATTAATGCCTTATTTTCTCTCGCGCAATCGTAGCCGCGCGAGCAAACCTGCCGAGAATTCCATAGAAGTCACATTTCATCTGTTGTTGCGAACGATACAGCTTCAATTTGTTAATGAAAGTTACGCTTTACCGTATAGTATAGTTGCCGACCCGGGCGAAGTAGAATAGGGTTGGAGCATTAGCCGAGATTGAATCGGGGACTCTGTCGGTTTCGCCAAAGGAGAATTAATTTCGACTTTAACCGGGTTCGCGGGAATTGCCCGCTTGGAAACGTCGCTTTGTTGTTCGCGTCGATGTACGGCTAACATGGCTAGCAATGGGTTCAGCGGACATTTTTAGTGGAACAGTATGTTTCGATTTCTCTAGCGTGCAAGAATTAACGACGAATCGTAATTGGAATCAGCGTTCACTGTCCTTTACAGGAACTTTCACCAAACTGTAGAGGTGGTATTTCTGGTTAATTGTAACGATACAACTGGAACGAAAGGAAGCGTTTGTTTTTTTTTTTCTGGGGAAAGGAGATCGGACTCGAACAGTGGTGTAAGAACACAATTTTCAGAAAGATACAATTTTATTGAATTGACCGAGCAGTTGTTCTACAAGCAGCGTGTGTAATAGAAAACAGTACTTCGTCAAGAATTACGAAAACTAGATAGAACTAACAGAAGTGATCGAGGGAGTGATTACGATTTCGACGGGAAAGTTTACGGTTTAACCCCGGTCTTGGAGGTGATCCAATCGCTGAAGGCGGCGACCTCTGTGTGAACGCCAGGGTAGCCTGCTCTGGCGCAGCCATAACCCCAGGACACGAGTCCGGCCAAACGTCCACCGATGGTCATGGGGCCGCCGGAATCACCCTGGCAAGCGTCTTTCCCCCCTTCCGGTACCGCGGCGCAAATTTGTCCAGCTGGAAGGCCCCCGTACGATTTGTAGGCGTCGTTGCAGGAGCTCTTCGATACGATCGGGACGTCGACGGATTGGAGAACGTCGCTGGTGCTGCCACCTTCTTTGATGGCACCCCATCCGGTGATGGTCGCTCTAATTCCCGGGACCGATTCCTCCTTCGGCTTGAACATCTTGATGGGTTGACGAGTTTTGTCCAGAATGAAGGGAGTTTTAACTCGTAGCACGGCCACGTCATTTTGTGGCACCCCGTACATGTTGGTCACGTAATTCTCGTGGACGATTATTTCCGCTACCTTGTGGCTGCTCCCGCCGGAGGATTTCGTCGCTGTCCCTGCTTGCACGGTGATCCAGTCGGCTGGATAGGACATGCAGTGAGCAGCCGTAACCACCCATTGCTCGGAGATGATGCTACCACCGCAGAAGCCGAAGCCAAGGCTTTGAAGAGACACTTGGTGCGGCACTTCTTCGATTTTCACGTCCTTTCCACCCACGATTTGTCCCGTTGGGCTTAGCGGATTCAAGGCTGGTCTTACGAACGGATTCGCTGGGGAAATAACAATTTTGTCCTCTGTTCTCAGTTGCATTGTCGTCATATTTCTACGATCACGATTGGGGAAATGGGATTCGAAGGGAAAATCTGTCCCGTGTAAAATATAAATGTCTCAAAGGATATTTTATATAATATTATATATATATATATATATATAATACACTGAGTAAAATATTCTTTAGAATATTTATATTTTACACGGAATAGAATATCTCCTTACATCGCATTTCTTCAATATATATATATGTAAATATTCTAAAGAACATTCTACACGTTGAGGTTTCTTTTTCTTTTTTCGTAAATACGTGACAGTCAGTCTTAATCTGGTAAACGACATTTAGAAGAGTACACAGTAGTTTAATATCAAACATGAAATTAGAAATTCTTTAACAAACTCTACGTTGAAGCCTTTGAATCTCTAAAATCTAGCCTCTATGTTGAAGTCTATGTTGATTCTCTAAAGCTGAGGTCTTTACCAAATAATATTTTCAGTTACAATTGTTGCAGCATCAAAAAGTGGATCCATCGAATGTTTCGCAGTAAAGTGAATTGTCAAGCATTTCAAGTTGCAATTTCGCGAATAATTATTAATATTAAAAAGTAACTATCGACTTACCTGCCGCTACGGCCAACAAGGCGAATAAACGCAGTTGCCTGAACATGTTGCTTTCCAATGAGTTCCAACGTTTGTGTGCCTTTCTTTAAAATTCGTGGTGTATTTATATGAAAACGAACAACAGACAACAAAGTATCTCGTACAAAGAGTGTCATGATAAATCTGGAAATTCCAGACCAAAATAAAATTAATAATTCGTAAGTCCGTTGATCTGCTAATCTGCTTTGTGTGGATTTAATATGAAATCGATCAACGTATTATCTCGATTGTAAGCTCTCTTCTCTTCAATTCCTTATACGATTTTGTTCGTCCACGTAACTCATACACTTTATCATAATCAACGAATGTGCATGTTAAGATAAAGAAGTGAAGCATGTTTACGTATATATATCGATCCTCATTCGCAAGTAATAGGGCAGTGTTAATCGATCAAAATTTTAAATTCACGCAAGATTGCAATTAATCCAGTGCGGATAAAAGTTTGTCAAAATTATTTGTAAAAATTACGATAGATCATTATAACCAGACTGAGAGGATATTTATGTATTCTTATATTTTTATCGACATTCGTTTTCGTATGTTGTGTTATGTGTACATTTTTATTCCATTAAATCTTTCGTGAATGCGTAAAAATTCGCAGTCTGACAATAATTATGCGTTCACGGTTTTTTCTTCAATTTGAATTCCATAAAAAAGATTTGAGGTGAGTTAGATAAAAATAAATTCCAAGAAATCTGCTCAAAATTTGTAGTTTGAAATCGTTCATAATATGGAATTACATTAATGCTATAATAATTGGAATAACAGGTTGACTGATATAAATTTGGGAAAAACCTGATTTTAATATATTCATGAGATTGTGGTTACAGTATTAAACATTAAGAATACATGGAAGGACATAACAACATGGCAGTTTTGTTGATTCTTTATTTCTCAAGTGTAAAGTTTTCTAAATACATAAAGATATATCTAATATTACGACGATCTTCAATTTTGAAAAGTTTATCATAGTATAAAATTAAAACAAAATAAATTAGAGTCGGGATGTTTGAATAAAAATCATTGATTTTTTTTCGCGTTGGCGGTATTAAAATTCCAACAAATTCTATTGATTTTTAATACGAATTGATAACGCGATAATGATTAGCAAGATATCCATTAGTAGATATCTTATCGTAGTTCGTCGTCGTCACGCGATTGATCGTAACTTAATTTTATTGTTTTTACTCTTCAGAAGTAAGAAGGCTTCTTTATTTTAAGAAAAGGCTCTCTTTAAGAAACTAAAGTTTTAAGAAGCTTCGTCCAAAACGCATACGCAATAATATATTCGTAATATATATTCGTCAAATATTTTTGCGCTGAGTAATCAAATATTCAACTCGAATAAAAGCAGGTGACGTTTTAGCAACCATAAAAAAAAAACATATTTGTTTTCCGTACAATCGCTATTTACGTAGCGTTAATTTAATACTACTTTATAGAAACACAGTGAGTCTCGAGGAAATGAGAGAAGGCAAGTTTCACTTGAATCTGTTCCATTTATTCCCATAAATTAGCACATATTTACACCCTGTTTTACAGAGCCGTGATCACATTCGCTCTCATTACAATTCGTGCATCGGCATCTTTCGGTCGAGTACCTTCTCAATAGGCGAGGGAATTAGACTCCGCTGTGACGTTTGATCCATTTACGATAGTAGGCGACGTCGGTGTAAACCCCTGGATAATGCGGGGTTCCACACCCCTTCCCCCAGGAGACGATTCCTACGAGTTTTCCGTCGACGACCAAGGGACCACCGGAGTCACCACTGCAGGAGTCTTTGCCACCCTTCGCGACTCCGGCGCAAATCTCTCCCTTAGGTATCCCGCCGTAGTCGTGGTACGATTTCTTGCACGAGCCTTTCGAGACCAGGGGAACCGTTACCTTGTGGAGAGTTTCCGGGTGGCCCGACTTCGTAGTACCCCAACCGGTGACCAACGCGTGTTTACCCTTGAGGGACGAGGAACTCCCGCTGTACAGTGACACTGCTTTCCTCGATTTGTCGAGTTTGAACGAGCCTACGAGATGAAGCAGCGCGATGTCGTTGACGGGTATACCTTTTGGCTTCGAGTAGGATTTATGCCTGATCACTTTCTTGACTCGATGCAGCGAACCACCGCTGTGCACCTTGGTCGAACCTGCGCGTATCCGGAGTTGGTTGGCGGCGTGTGTGGCGCAGTGTCCAGCGGTTAAGACCCAACTCTTAGATATTATGCTACCACCACAGAAGTGGCGGCCGTTCGTTTGCAGGCTGACTTGATACGGTGCTGCGTAGATGGTGGTTGCTTCGCCGCCTATGATGCGACCGTCCATTCGCTCGATCTCGTAATGCACCGTCTCGTTTGTGAGGTTTTCCATCTCGTCTGTCAAGTCTTCCATCTCGTCTGTCAAGTCTTCCACCTCGTGTGTCAGGTCTTCCATCTCGCTTGTACCGTCCTCTGTCTCGTTTATCAAGTTCTCTACCTGGTTCACGAACTCCTCTGGCTCTATCAAGTCCTCCGTCTGGTTTATGGGGCTGCCTGAAAGACGAGTTCATTTTTTCAGTAGAATTTGAAACGTTGCTTTCTGTCATTCGAATTTTTCTGTCGCAGACGGAACTTCTCTTTCGTTAATTTTTTTGTAAAGTTAATCGAACACGAAAGTATCAGAATAATATGTCTCTTACGCTCTCGTGTTCGATTAACTTTGTAAAAAATCACGAAGGAGGAACCTCTTTGTCTGTTTGGAATTTGCAAGATTTAAAATGATAGCTTCTCCCGCTGTGTCTATTTTAAATATCCAATTTTATTTTCTATTTCAAAGAACTAGTCACAAATAATTGTAAAAAAAATTATTACTCCCTCCGTCTCAATTTACTTCACCGTCACATTTGGTGTGTAAGAGTGTTTGTCCTAGAACAGTTGTCACATATGCGAAAGAAAAAGAAAAAAATATTTGGTGAAAGTGGGAAACTTCTTTACTAAAACGAAAATTTTTGACAATAATTTAATCTTACAATAAGATTTATATATTTATAGTATCTAATATTATATAATATTTAATTCTTTGCTCATGTGGATTATGACGTCACTGTGATTTTCACACAAGTTTGCAGTTCAAAGATTCTAACATTTCATGAAAATTCTAACATCTCAACTAGATAAACTAAGTGACCCTCTTTGATTCAAGACAGTGTCTTGAATTTTCTTCAAGTTTTGAGAACGATCTTCTCTTTTTCCTCCGCATTTACCAATTTTTTTGAGAGTTGAGCTACCGCACTATCTTTGAAAGCTTTGCTTGTTTCTATAAACGGGATACAGTTCGACGATGCACATCAAATTCTTCCGATGCGGCGAGTTTATGTCACGCTCCAGTTTATCACGTTCACAACGCTGTAGTAAAAATTTCAGAACAGCGTGATGTATATCGCGTTATTCGTCTCAGGTTTTTTCACTTTAACTTTCAAATTATCACCCATCGTTCGACACTACACAGACTATTGAAATGACAGCTGGTGTGCCTTCGAAAATGTTAAATTATTGTTGTTTCTGGCGCCAGCCTACTTGGATAAATAAATGACGATCGAATGATTTTATTTTTAGTTGGTTAACACTTGGTTCCGTGCCGGGCTGATTTTTGGTTATTTTACGCTCCATGCTATTACCATTAATAATTTTGCTGCTGAAGCGTGTCTTACAATTTGCAGTGCAAAAACCTATATTTAACAAAAGTGTTTTAACAACAAAGATGCATTACAGAACGAAGCAATAAATTCAGTTTTATTTGGTATTATTTGAACATACAATTTTTTTCATGATGTCAAAATAAAACGTTTTGTTCCGAATATTTTTAGTATTATTGTTCATCTACTAAATAATCAAATAATAATAATTTATTATATAAATTATATAATACTAAATGCAATAATACTAAATACTAATAAGTAGTATTCACTTTAACGTTATTTCGAGAACAAATTTTACAGCGTCTTCTTATCGAATGGAGTTGATCTTAACAGACAGTCGGAAAAAATGATCGTCTCGCCGCGTATACATCTCACGATAAGATAAACGTATAGTACATGATTTTACAATAAATTTTTAAACAATTTTTAAACTTCGTTTTACAACGAAAGCTCCAAGTGGCTTGAAGGCAAAAATTCACCGTGGCACGACACACGTTAATAAACCTACTATCTTCACCAAATAAAATAAATCGTATCAATAATCGAAAATATACAAAAATATATAGAAATGCGACAAGTAATTTGCGGCACATTTTTCATCAGATGCAACAAGTATTTTCAGAGAAATATTTATTTAAAAATTTACCAGCCGCAAGGGCGACGAGACCGAGAAGCACGATCAATTTATGCATCTTGAAAGTTCACTTCCACTTTCGTTCCAGTGAACGACAGACTGTGATTGCATGATCTATCTGTCTGTTTTTATAGCAAAAATCTGTTGTTGTTAATAGAATATCGCGAAATCAATCTGAGATCGTCCTCTCGACTCGTCCGATGAGAGCTTATCACGAATCAATTTTTTCACCCGATATTAGCAGGTTTTGCGTTGCAAAGGAGATAAAGAGACGCGTAATTAAAAATTATTTATCGATGGGTTTTAATCTATTTTTTTTTTTTTTTTATATTTTCTGAGAGAACTATCGATCAATTTCTACGATGAGACCGCTCAATTATGACGAACGTCAGTCTTGTTGTTTCGATTCCGATTCCTCCTTTCGCTTCTTTCGTTCATTTTCAATCCACCGTGATCTGAAGATCTCTTATCAGCTCGCTAACATTTGAATTTTATTATTCGTCCAAGTGGGCAGAAAAATTATGTATCTTCGGTGCATTTATTTTGGTTCTCTGTAATCTTAACTTTTCACCATCGTTCCTGATTTCGATGTTGATTAATTTTTTAATTAACCTCTCGCATCTGTTTTTAATCGAGAAAATCAAGAAGTGACCTTGGAAAAGCACGACACTCGCTCGACAGCGAAGCCAAAAAAAAAAGAAAAAAAAGAAAAAAAGGAAAGAAACGCGGGAAGTTTAAGATCCGTTCAAAGCTTAGACAGATTTGATCGACGCGTGAAGTTTCACACGTTCGTTTCTTCTTTGCATCAGCTTCGAACCTATCGCTTCTACGCAAGTATCGTACAATGTTGATGAATATGGAGGGGGTCGATATAGTTCAATCGATAGTGGAGAATTGGAACGTGCGGAGAAGGAGTAACTCTTTCGAGGCGTCTTTAATATAATATAATATATCGTACACGGGGTGGGTATTGGTTGAACGAAAATGAAGCCAATTTAATATTTCATCTTCTTGGTATTGCGTTCGTTTCTAATATTCGAACGATATACAGCCGATATACTGTGTGTGTGTGTGTGTACACACACACACACACACACAGAGTGATTCACAAGGTAATTTGCACACCTGAAATAACTTTTAAATTATCTTATAAAAAATTGTTTAATACCAAAGGTTAGGTATGGTTTTAAGGGTGGCAAAGCATGGCGCATAAATTTTTCGCGAGTTTCAAAATTTCCAAAGTTATCTTTATTTTTTTTAATTGGACCATATATTTTTCTCATCGAAATTTTTTTTAAATCGAAGTAATATTAAATTCCAAGTAAAGAAATATCAAGTCGCATTGGTTCTAAACCTAATGGTTAAAGAGATATTTTACCATATTTGTCTCGAAAAGATATATAGTCCAATTGAAAAAAAAAAGAATAGTAAAGCTGACCTTGGAAATTTCGAAAAAACAGCTCAACACACACGAAAAATTAACACGCCGTCCATGAAAAATTGTACAACTTTGGTATTACATTTTTCACTAGACGCATAATTTAAAAGTTATCTCAGGTGTTTGCAAGTTGCCCTGTATAATCGAAAGATGGAACTACAACGATTCGACAGTGGACACGATTGACACGCAACATATGAGATTTAAGAATTCCACAGAGTGAGGTGATATCGAAGTTTTAACCATCGGTAGTGAGTATTGCGTGTTTTACACGAACGAGATTTTGCAGTAGTATCGCGAAGGTTTCCTAAGTCGAACGTAACGCTTAAAGTGTAACTGTTCAAGACGGGGAACTGTCGTCAAGCTGGCGATTACTTTCGTTTCGAATTCGACTTCTTTCCCGCAACGTCGGATCGATGACATCGTTACCTAATTCTTCGTTTCCTTAAGTTTCCATTCCCCCGGATGATCCTTAATTAGAATGTAATTTAAATACAGGGTGAAATTTAATTAGAACGTATAATTTCGAGTTGTCCGTGGGGTACACGGAGCTCGGTAATCCGCACAAGTCCTGGCTCGTTAAAAATTAAGCAGCGAAATAACGTTAATTGAAACGTGCAACACGCGCGACAAAAGCCCGTGGTTTACGCATTGTATGTCGAACAGTTTTCAGCGCGTTTACTAACGCGGAATTTCGAATTTGGATTTCGACGAAATTTTTCAACGAGATTTTCCTCTCTGCTTTGCTCGCCGTTCACCGCTTTCCCGCGTAATCCCCCTGTCCCGAGGACGAAGATGGCACCAGTAT
Organism: Tetragonula carbonaria; assembly: GCA_032399595.1. Taxonomy (NCBI): domain Eukaryota; kingdom Metazoa; phylum Arthropoda; class Insecta; order Hymenoptera; family Apidae; genus Tetragonula; species Tetragonula carbonaria. The sequence continues at coordinate 7,266,226 of JAUCRC010000008.1, forward strand.
TTCACGTCGGAGACGATCGCGAGAATATGCTTTCTCTCTCTCTTTCTGTCTTCGTTTCGCAGTAAGCTCGCTGACACTTTTACATTTTTCACGAGAAACGACGTTGCTTTTCCATCCGAGGGGATGGGACTCTGCAAGTGATGTATAAATAATAAATGCCCTCCTGCGTATTAGGCCTGGAGCATAATCTCACTGTGTGTTCTTTACTTGCTTCATCCTTTCAATAGCATTATGAGACTCGATTAATATTTTTTTTTCTTCCCTCGGGTAGGGAATATTTTAAATACTTTCTTCCTCTCGAAAGATCTCGGTTTTTTCTTCTTCTTCTTCTTCTTCTTCTTCTTTCTTTTTTCATAATTTTCACCATGTAATAAAAATTACAAAATCACCGCGATTTTATTATCTTTCGTCCGCCAAATCGTCGAAGCTTGAGCAGTTAATTAAAATTATTCCACTGTCGTTCGAAATAAAAATTACGAGATATCATCCCGTGTCTGAAGCCATCGCTTGGCGGGCTTTGATTAGTGCGTCCGTTTTCCATTAATTACGAAATTAATTGGACGATGTTGCTACCTGCATTCGCAATTCCCCGACGGATTAGCTTGTCGAACGAAGATCGCTAACATTGACACGAGCATTCCGAACCCTTTTGGGAATTTCTGTGAACACCTACATTTTGTTGATGTACATTTGAGACATTGGAAGCAAAATGATGAAATTGAATTATAATCGTGCCAAAAAAATTGGAGGGATTTATTTCTATCAGATCAGACTTAGATAATATTAAATCGTTATACTACGTGGATGGAACAATCTATTCCTTTAATTGCGTTCGCGTTCAACGTTAGTTTGCATAATTTGCATGAACATCGTCGCACATTTGCATTTGCATCGTCTATTTATTATAGCGCTGGACTATTTTAGACAGCGAGTTTACTCAGTTTGCTGAGTATCGAGGTTAGTTCGCTTTTTCGCCTCTTAATGCCTCATTTTTTCCCGGACTCTCCTCTCAAAGAGCTCGAGTTTAGCATTTTGCATTGCACCCGCGTTAATACTAAGCGGAGCTACCGGCGACTAAAAGTATTAAAATTTGCAGCGGAGAAATTAAGATGTAAGGGCCAGGGGGAAAAAAATCTGTGCTGTGATAAAGGGCATGAGAGCTTCTATCAATGTATTTTACTAAAAATCACTCGGGTCACACAAAAAAAAAAAAAGAAATATACACTGTCGTGAATTTATAAAACTTCTATGGGAAATTATGGTAAGTTCTAGTGTTGTTAACTTCGTCGAGAAATATCATTTTACGTACACGAAGAGCACGTTCGTTTTTCTTTTTTCTTTCCTTTTCATGGAGAGAAGATATTTGAATACTGGCTGCATCGCGTTTGCGCCGATCTCGTCTGAAAATACTAAATATTTAGGCAGACACAAAAGACGATTGGATTCTATTCCAAGAAATGGGTCATCGTTTTCCGTGACGTGGGCAATGCACGGGTTACAAAAACTGTTAATCATCAACGATCGGCTATCGAGAAGAAGCGAATTATTAGTTATTATTAGTAACATTGTGTCGCGAGTGCCCCAAATTTCCATTTCTCCAAATTACTCTATCGCGCGTATTTTCAACACTTGGTATAACTGACTATTTTTTCCTTTTTTTCATCTTTTGAACCTTTCTGCCCTTTTCAATCTTTGTTTCACGACGCGAGATGCACGATTTCAGTTTCGTCGAGCGATTCGATTTCCGTCAGAAGCGAGGAGCATATAGCTCGCAGCTAAAAATGAAAGATAAAAGTCTCTTGCTCGTCGCTTGACAGCTTAATAATGTGAATAATAATGAGAGAAAATGTGTCTCGCCTACGTTTGGTGGCGTAGACAAATCGTCACGTCTAAGATTATGCTTGTACCCTTTATGAAGCGGCGCTCTTTGCGGACCAATGATAGCGATCCGCGGTCCAATAATAGCCGCTTCTATAGCTGTTGCAATTACAATTTTGAACAAACAACATTCGAACGAATATCTTCGACTCGAACGAGTACATAACTTTATACTCGCACGATACGACATATTATTTCATCTCAGTTCGTCGGCTCAGAATTTCCTTCCCATCAATTTCGTAACGTTGCTGCAAGAACGCCGGCTGAACGTTGGTTCAGCGGTAAATATTTGAATTAATCTTGAGCGATACTGTTGTCTCCTGTGCATTGCTCGTCGTAAAGCCACGAGTTACTTCGTCAATTATTCAGGATTCTATGTACACGAGATTCTTTGAAGCAGGCGATTCAGTTAAAAATAAACTGCCTGTGTTTGTCCCGCCGAAGGAAATATTTCCCAACGCTCGATCTGAACATTTGTTCGCTCTTTGCGAAACGAAATTGAGAATCGAAGTCAAAGGAGTCGCGATCGTATCGGGTAACGTGTTCTTGAAACTCTTTGCTATAACTCTTGGCCAACTTCTTTTTTACTCCAATTCCAAATATTAATCCTTGCACGAGTACGCGATTCTCGCTGATTAATCGCGTTTCTGGTGATCAAGAATTCATTGTTAACGCTTCGCGCGATATTTAAAAATATTTCTGATATCTACAAGATAAATACAGGTAGATTACCATTCGTTACTCGAGTGAAACTTGTTCCGTTTACGGGGAGATACTTTGTTCACATATTAACGTTTGCAATGTAAGGAACGATATAATTTTGTGTTCACATTATTCTCGCTTTTTACGCAATAAGTTTTGTAAAATTAAATTTTACAAAATACTGTTTCATAGAATGTCAAACTGTAATGAAAAAAAAAAAAGAAAAATATATGTGTGTGTGTGTGTGTGTGTGTGTGATTCCATTTAGAGAAGCGGAGATCTCAAGATTTCGGAAATGAATCTAATTTACTCTAACTTACAATTAGACAAATTCGATTGTTATTTCAGACGCATTTTTTCTTTCTCGAACGAGCGAACAGTTGCGGCGATATATATTAATTGCGTGAAGATGAATTAAAACGAGAGTTACACCCTGTATGCATGTAATATATGTGTCATTCGTACGACGAAGGAGAATGACCCGAGTCGGGTTTTCTCACAAGCGTATCGCTTCTTTTCATGGCCATTACGCGTACAGCGGCACGTGAGACGACAGGATGAATAGAATTTCCGCAGGATTAACGGGGAAGTTTGTATCGGTTTTTAAAGCTGCCCGTTTTAAAAGTTAAGCCCGCCACCGTTAGGAGAGAGTTTGCCTATAGAAAACACGCTGGAGCAACAATCAACGGGGGTAAAAGCACGGCAGTTCTCCCGTAGCGTTCGCCCCGATTGTGGGGAAAAGTTTTATCGAAAGCTGTCAGAGGCTTGCCAGTGACGAGTCAGGCCATTCTACCGAGTTTCCGGCCTATCAAAGACAGAGTTGGATCCCGTTTCCGCTTGTCGAACGCGCGCTCGTCTCTCGCAACCGAGACGCGAATAAAATTAACGTCGCCGGCAGACTAAAATTTTCGCCGAGCCGAACGAAACAACTTGATACATCAACAATGTCGTTAGGAATTAGCGCGTGCCAGCGCGATTGTCACGGACACATTTCCGGTATAAATACACGGCAATGCCCCAGTAACGGTAATCGAAGATGGTTTCTCTCTTTGAAGAAGTCAATTGAACGAAACATCTTCTTACTTCTCGTTCTTTTCGTCTTCGGTAAAATGGAAAATTTGCTACAACAACAGCGTACCTGTTAGTCGGTTGAACTACGTCACTCGACAGCATGAAAATAACTATGAGAAATAAAGTTTCTCTCCTTCGGAACAATTTCATAAAAATATCAAATTTAATTGTTTAATCAAGAAACAATTAAACGTGCGTTCTACGAAGAAATTTCAATCGAACGGTACCTCTTTTGATTTATTTTCACGCGCAGAGGTAACCTCCTATCGATGATACGCGGGTCGCCCAGCTCGGAATTCAGCCAAGTTCTTCAGATATTTTCCAACTGTTCGACTCTTCATCTTTGCTTTTTCTTTTCTTTTTTTTTTTTCATTTAGAATCGCGGTCGACTGTAACCATAATTACCGAGGGCGGCATCACCCCGTACGCGAGATTGCGAACAGAACAGAACTGGTGGAGGAATCGGGGTCCAAAGGGAGACGATAGAAGGGCAGATTGTTCTTCGAGGGTGAGAGAAGAGGAAAAGAAAGTAAAGTCGAACGCGGTATTACGGCGCGACCTCGGTTGACCCGAAATGAAAGCCAATGGGGGATGGTAGCGAGCTGAAGTCTCTGTCTACCCTGTGACGTCAGAGGGAGGGAGAAGGCTGCTGCGTATAACGGTATCGAAGACTGACCGACCCCATTTACCACCGCTTTTAGTTCCCACTTTGGCCCAGGAGTATTAGCCTCCATGATTCCCGCGAAGGGATATATATATACAGAGAAATACTTCGAAGCTTTTAGATTCGAGAGCCTTCCCGTGCAAATAAATCGATGTATTATCCTTAGTTTCACCTTAGTAGTACCGCCGACTGACCGTAACTCACTCGATTTTATTACCCTTACTCTCGCGAGCAAGCGAGACAACGCTTCGTTTGTTACTTCGCGCCCGAGAGAGAGAGAGAGAGAGAGAGAAAGGAAATTTGAAGAAGTTTCGCCCGGGCAAATGTTCAAATGTTTCATCAGCCTCGCGACAAACAATAATTAGACGAAGTTGTTAGTAAACGTGTAACAAAACGTTTTATTTCACAGTCGTCGATATATACATACGCGGTTGAACGCTAACGTTGCATCGATTAAAGGGAAAATCCGAGGAAAATCAGAGGAGGCAGGTTTTGCGTGAGTCTGTTCCCATTTATCTTTAAATTAGCACTTTAGAACTTTACAGAGGCAAACGATCAGACTGTCGATCAGTGTCGTTGTGTCGTTGCGTCGAGTATAGAAATCGTCGAGAAAGCGTCAATCGCGAAATTAGACACCGCTGTGACGTTTGATCCATTGACGATAGTGGCTGACGTCGGTGTAAACTCCTGGATAATGCGGAGTCGCGCATCCCTTTCCCCAGGAGACGATGCCCACGAGTTGGCCACTGACAACGAACGGACCACCAGAATCACCTTGGCACGAGTCTTTGCCGCCCTTCTCAATTCCGGCGCAAATTTGCCCGTCAGGAATCTCACCGAAGGTTCGATAAGCCTCCCTGCACGATTTGATCGAGACTATGGGAACGGAAACCTTGCGAAGGACTCGAGGCGTATTCGAACTCGATTGGTGGGTCAGACCCCAACCGGTGATCAATCCGTATTTGCCAACGAGCGACGAAGCGGCTCCTTGATTCAGTGCCACTGGTTTCCTCGTGTCGTCGAGATGCAACGGTTCCGCCAGACGAAACAGAGAGATGTCGTTCACCGGGATACCCTTGTGGCTGCCATAGGATTCGTGCGTGATTATTTGTTGAACTCGGTGCAGCGAACCGCCGTTGTCGACGTAGGTAGAACCTGCGTGCACTTGGTAGTTTTTGGCAGCGTATCCGGCACAGTGTCCGGCAGTTAAGATCCAGTCCTTAGAGATTATGCTACCCCCGCAGCTGTGGTGGCCATTGATTCGCAAGCTCACTTGATACGGTATTGCGTGGATGGTGGTTTCTTCACCACCTACGATGCGACCGTCCATTCGGATCAGGTCATTCACTGTCTGGTTTATCGGCGTTCCTGAAACACAGACGCACGAGTTTGTTTGGAAATATATTCTTTTTTGTCATTTGTTTGCAAGATAATCTGGCGTTCGGTTGCAACCAATTCGTGATACGAGAGAGAGCTCGGAGAGAGCTCTTTATCGCTTTAGTGCAGTTCGCTGATGTTTTCACGTACTTCCTCAAATTATTACATAATGCGAGATGTGACAGTAACATTCTTAAGTATTCTATCTTTCGTTTGTCAAAGTGTCGGACGGAAGGAAATTTGTTGAAGTTTCTCATCGGATGCGGCGAGTGATCTTATTATTTATAGCCGACAATGTGCCATGACGTTGTACGATGTCTCGCGGAAATGTTCAAAAACTTACCAGCCACTAGGGCGACGAGGGCGAGAAGCACGATCAGCTTGTGCATCTTGAAGCTTTAGGCTTCCACTTTCAACGACGACGGATGGCGCGTTGTGTGTGGATTTCCAGATCGGGCTCGCCGGTTTTTATAGTGAAAAATCAGTGACGTTAATGAGACTATCGCGCAATTACGAAATTAATCTGTGATTGTTGATCTCTTGAGTTGATCTAGGCTTATCACGAATCGATTTTTTCGTCCGATATTAATAGATTCTGCGTTGCAGGCAAGATAAAAGAGACGCGCACTTAAACTATTTATCGACGGGTTTTAATCTAGATTTTTGAGTGCTCTATCGATCAATACCGGACGTCGCTGTGAGGCCGCTCAATTATTACGCACACGTGTCAGTAACCGAGCCGAAAACGTCAGTCTCGGTCTCTTCCCTCGGTGTTCAATTCGGTTCAATTCGCTCTCCTCGCCAATCCATTCATTTTCAATCTGTCGAAATCTGCCGATCAACCTGACGATCTTATTCCGGTCTAGTAATTTTTAGCTTATCGGGCTCTTTTCGCCGATCAATTCATTTGATTCATTAATCGCGTCGGGCGTGCTTGCGCGAGGGGACATTGGAGAAATATATTTCGTTAGGTTTGAAAGGCTTTTCAAAAATAGACAGACAAACAAATCGATCCATTATCTTTTATTTTCGACGACCATTGATACCATTGAGCTCGGAAATTGACGTTGAAATTCAGCTGAAACGAACTGAAATCTCTAACTCGAGTGAGCAAATAATCGAGATGAGTGAGAAAAATAGACGGTGAAATGCTTTTTCAGAGAAGAATTACATTGATTTAATAATTAATTCTGCGTGATCTGTATTCTTCGACGTATTTCTTAAACTGTGTTCGAGAGAACAACCAAATAACACTTTGCGTTTTACTCTAAAATTGCCCGATAACTTAACATAACACAGAATTTTATAATACTTTTTAATACGTTTTTCCTCTAAGGCGTTCATTTCACGTTTATACACGTAACACATTCGTGAGAACTTCCTGTAAATATTTCCTCAACGTTTAACCTGTTTGGTTAACAGACACTACTATACACAGTGCTTCGCAATAGGTATTTGCCAATCGTAAAAGTAAAATTGCCGAAGCCTCGTAAACCAATGCGTGGACCAATGGATAAACGCGAAGACTGATTTTCGTTTCGATTTCGAGGCTGTTTCAGAAATAATTGCAACCAAGTGCAAACAGCGAGGCGACGATGGACGAATTAAAATTCCGGATGGAGGATCAGTGCCGGTTTTATTTCGTTTAATTACCAAATAACTTGGTACAGCCGTGCCAAGTGTTGCGATCGGCGCGAGTCTCTCTCTGTTGTCGAGTTATTTTAGGAATGTACGAAGGACACTCGGCTAAATCACGAAAATACTATTGTCTGGGTCAAGGCTGCCGATTTAATATTGTATTTTCGTTCACTTATAATAACTGCGAGCTTCAACGTTATCGCGTAGAGAAGTTTCCCGGCGGGAGAGCGGCGGTGTGGGTTTCAACCCAGAATCGAGGTGAATCGTCTGAACATTGTTCTCGTTAAAAAATGTACGTTACTGCCCGTAAAAACGGGCGAAACGATCTCGCGGAAACGTAGTTTTCTGCGATCGTAACCTTCTTCCACTATGGATGGGTGAACTAAGGGAAAACGTTTCTGGAAACACTGGTTCACTGGTCGATAACTTGAGTAGCGTAATTTAGAAAAAAAAAAAAAAAAAAAAAAAAAAAAAAAAAAATCGAAGGTACCAGGTTCTTGTAAAATTTCGACTGTATAGTTATTGAATTTCTTGAAGATCTTTTGTTGCACCTGGTCGAGTAATTCCACAGTCTTTTCTCGGAAGGAATTCATTCCCGTAAAAAAGATATTTCGTAAAGAAATTAAAATAATTATTCAGAAATATAAACTTTTTCTGCTGTCGATCGATGGTCAGATATAAGCATAATCTTAATAATAAACTTTGAACTTGAGATTTAACTCGCAGACATATCGAAAACGTTCCGAACGTTTTCAATGAAGCGTCGTGGAGATCTTTCAACGAGCTACCTTACCCCCCCCCCCCGATTATGATTTATCAATTAATAATTTCACTCTCTTGGTTTCAGCGTTGAAATTTCTGACCAGGTCCAGCCTATCGTTCGTGCAATTTGCTCGCAGGTTGCGCTATCGTTACGCGTTAATCGACGTTGCACGTAACGGGAACACGCTTGCGATTATAATCAGAATTATAATTCGCCCGCTTCGTATAATAATACTATCGCTTTGAATTACCAGTTGCACCATTAATTGCGCACGGTATCTCTCGAGTGTGTGAAAGTCCATTCTCTACCGATTAAACGGAGCAAAACAAACAGCGTAACGTTGTAACCGAAAATTATCCTCGATGTTGATAATCATCTCGCGGAGGATGAATACCTCTTGCTCGTTTAATCAAAAAAAAAAAAAAAAAGAAAAAAATTAATCAGAGATAAGCGCGAAACGTTGTCACGTTCGATTACAAAACGATGGCGTGCGTGAACATTCGTAATCTCCACTTGAAACGATATCGTGAAAACGAACTCGAAGATACTCGATAATCGACGACAATGAAAAAAATGTAAGTTGACACATTGCGTTGCGTATATACAAGTTCGATTTGTTTCGGAATTTTGCGAATTTCGCTCGCAAAGCCCATTCACGATGGTTCATCCAGATCGTTCGAATTTTTAGAGATCTTTTTACGTGTGCCATGTTTGAAAATTAGTATTGCAACGAAATCCGACTATCACGATCGTATTGGTAAAATTGAATACAATTCTGAGATCTACGTGTTTCACGGATTATTGATTGACTTTAATTTTCGAAGACTTATCGGCGTGTTTGAACTGAACAAATCGTGTGCTAATTTTTATTTTTTTTTATTAAATATACACTTGCAGTTTAATATCTTGCTGTTTCTATTCTATGTTGAAATTACATGTCTCAAATTGATGTGAAATTTATAACGTACGATGATAATTACGATTAATAAAGATTCCTGCACGGGAAATCTGTTGATATCAGATGCGTCGTTGTAGAACAATAATTCTTGAATGCTTTATCATCGAATGAGTAATAAAAATATGTTGTTTCAATCTTGAATAAGCTGTGAAAAGAGCTGAATCGATTTACGTCGACTTACACAGGGATGTTGTGTTCGTATGAATAAGATCGATAGTCTACTTAAATGAACGAAGACGTAATTTAGTATAAAAGTGATAAAGACAAATTCGAGGAACATCGTTTTGGATTAAGAAGTTCGCGTACACATGTACCAGCATAGAACCCGCGGATTTCGATAGAATTTTACGTGCACTTTTCATCGTATCAGTATTATTTTCGGATTTGGATTTTTCAGAAAGCTTCGATAGGATCAATTGGAATCTTTTTTTTTTTTTTATTCAACATACTCTCGACGTAATGCAGCGTGTGACGATGATATAGTTGATCATTCCAAATTTCATTTAATTCAGTTTTTTTCACTTTTTTTCAATTTTTCTTCATTTCTTGTAGTTTAGTAGTTATCGCGCGAGGCTATTCGTAACGTTCTGAAATAAACGAGATATATATCGTCACATCGAAATTCCTCACGATATACGGATAGTTAAATTTTGGAGTAAGCTGTTTTTTCCACTCGCAGGTTCGCCGCCATTTTGTGCAGACGAAATTCACGCGAGTACAACTCGGCCAATTCGAAAAATTTCAAGCTCAGAATAAACAGAACCCCGGTTAGATAACGGCCGTTTCCGAGCTTCGTTTGCACAATGTTTGCAATAAAACGAAGATGTCCTACATATTACACGTTACGATATGCATGCATGCGCGTACATGTAATTGCCCTAGTTTACAGAAATACAATATAAGATTTAAGACGCGGGGCGAGAGAGGGAGGAGAGAACCACGTAGACAATTATGTGGATAATGGAACGTGTCTCTGGCTAATAGTGTCGTCTCGTGATGTCTGCTTTTTAACGGGATAGTCATTTTCAAAGAAGCATAAAATAGGAGGCTAGGGCTTCTTCAAGTGGGTTATTAGCCCCATTTCCCTTCCTATTCTTACGTCCTCTCTATCGCACTAAATTCGCACTCGCACACGATATCAAAGTTTCGCCTTTCGTTTCTTGTGTCATTAAGGCTGGTATAACGACGTCGTAAAATCGACTGGCAATAAAAATTCGTGAATTTCGGAGTGTCGAAGTACGCCGCGCCGAGTATTTGCTATCTATTAGTTCAGTATCTCTTACGTAAGAACGAGTTGTCGAAGATCGTGGAAGAAAAAAGAGAAAAAATTTGAAAGCTAACAAGGGCGATGAAAATATTTAACGGAAGGATTATTATTTCGTACTTCGGTATTTGATTGTAATCAAATTAATCGATAATTGTTTCATTGATCTACCTTTTTAACACCGACCGGCCAAAAGAATTAACGTGAAACAGTGCGAAATGGAGAGTTTTTTGCAATTTTTAGAAGAGAAAAATTGACAAATACAACGCTGTCTTTTTAAGTGTCGAGATTTAAGTTTAAAAAGACTGGATATAATCCTGAAACCAGGTCGAAAGAGAACTCGAATGGAAGGAGCATTTTAAAATTATTTTTCTATAAAAAAAAAAAAAAAATAAAAAAAAAATAAAGTGTAAATCTGACTTATCGCAATCAATCGATTAGAAAAAAAAGAAGGAAAAACTGACGTAAATGCTCGCATGCGTGCGGAATACGTATAACCCCCTCGCTGCAGTTAGATCAATTAGCGACCCCGCTTAACGCTTTGCTTTACGACCTCCCTATATATCGTTTTCCATCTACTGCACATTTAGTTGAATGTTCTCCGTTCAGAAAACCTTGGCCTACCTGCAGTTAGATCGTACGTTGTGATCGTACATTGACCAGAAAGCATTATTAGAAGTCGGCCGAAGTGATCGACGATGCGTACGAAATAGGTTCGCGAAAAGCTTCTTTGGAAAAATACAGTCTCCGGTTTAGGCTGATTGAAAACGCCTGTGCATGCTAGTCCGACTGACACGGAAAGATACTACTGTGTCACGGCCTCGCCGAAGGTCAGGCCATTTCGTACGTTCGAACCTTTCACCTATTTCACCGACTTTCACCGAACGTTTTTCCATTCTGTTCGTTTATTTCCTGATATGTGCGGCACGCCGCACAGCAAATTTGTACGAAATGGCCATAAATTCGGTGATCTTTCCCGGTTTCGTGCCAATGACATTTATCATACTAATCTCTCACTGATCTGCTACTGTGATCTTTCGTATCGAGCGATTCATCCAAAATATCAGGAGAACGATTTCACGGAGGAGATACGATATAGGATTGTTCAAATTATTTGTAAGAGTAGCATTATTAGAACTGTTTCGACCACTACACTTTCTGCCCTGAAGCTGACAAATCTGAGCCTATAAATGTAAGAAATATCCCGAGAAGTTCTTTCCAAATTTCCAACGCAAAGAAACACATAAAATCGAACGTCTGATCGAACACGGATAAAGAGATGTTTAATTTTACTGTAACGAATTAATTATCGGAACTTTTCGACTAACACTTTCTGCCCTGAAGCTGACAAATCTGAGCCTATAAATGTAAGAAATATCCCGAGAAGTTCTTTCCAAATTTCCAACGCAAAGAAACACATAAAATCGAACGTCTGATCGAACACGGATAAAGAGATGTTTAATTTTACTGTAACGAATCAACGAGGTTATTACGGATTTCTCACGAATTCAATTTACCTCGGACATCCAATTATACGACATCGAATCGTTATTCCGAATAAATTTGTGAATGAACGACCGAAGCGAAGCGTGAAAAAAAAAAAACGAGAATAACGTTCGAGGTACGTACAAGAATATCTCAAAGGGGGTCTCGATGTTTCTTCGTTACGATATCGGTTCGTACAATCGAGTGGGCACTTGTCAGGGATGGAAGGTCCTCTCGATAAAATATACGCGGAAGAACGAGCCTTACAAGAAAATATCCTCCCTTTTACTCTTCACGCTGAATTTTCTGGTTTAATTAAAGCGGCGGTGACGAAACCGGCTAAAATAACGCGGTGTCGCGTTTTTTTTATCCATTAAGTACGAAAGTTGCATTAACCGCAGCATTTTACTTGCAATTTCTTTTCTGGACGATTTACATAAGCTCGCGAGGCCAGTTAAATTCGCGCTGCAAAAAAGAGGGGGATTTAAACTTTGGATTTCATTGTGAAATTTCGAGTATTTTACCCGGCATCGCGGTAAGTTACTTCTTTTTAAATTACAAGTAGAAACTCTCTTTTTTTTTGTTGTACTCTCGTTTCCTCTTTTTTCTCTTTTGCGGGCTTTTTGCAACGTGTCTAATGTTTGCAATTTTGACGAAATAATTTAATTAATTTACGCTTGATAATGTCGCGCGTAGAGTGAACAAAAATCGAAGCGTCGGAAATATAGCAGAATACGTATTGTATTCACGCTTCTCCGCGAACGGACGCGTAATTTTATTTATATAAATACGTGTGATGTACTGCGTGTCAGTCGGAACGCGATAAAAACTCGATAAAAAACGATCATCGATTTTTGATTATCGGGAAACGATTAAATTAAATTTCATTAGGCCTTTGGAATTGTTACGTCGCTAATGTCGCAATTAGAGAATTTATCGATCGATCGGCTGGCTCAGTCGGCTCCAAAGCGCGACACGTTTGATAAAATTTCAATAAGGCTCACGTATATATATATATATATATATCGGAAGAAGCCGGTCTCGATGAAATCTCGTGATCTCGAGAGCCTCTTTCGCGTGTATTTGATGCTTCCTTCGATATCGTAATTCAAACCTATCACGTCGACAAGGGAGACGTTGATATTCAGTCAAAATAAATAAATTACGTCGGTTTGGCAGGTGTTACGAAACCTGTTCATATCGGTCGCATTCCGATCGCGATTTACTGTCGGAATTCTACCTTTGCGAGACAACGTTAAATAGCGGAGAAACAAAATCCCTTTTTATGAATAACAATTATATTTCTTACGTTCGTTGTTCGTTCTCGTTTTAATCGATATGAGCAAAAAATAGAAAGATCTTCGAATCAAGTCTTTAGGAAAATATTGAAACTGAATTTCCATTTGGAGATTCCATTTGGACCATTTCCAATCCAAATGGTTATTTCCGTTTTCTTTCAATCTCGAGGATGATACGATAGAATCGTAGCGATTTGCTTTGTTTCTTTTCATTTTTTATAATGTTATTAATGTTCATTGATGTTTTGCCCGATTATGTTGGAATATTTGAAAACAGCGATCGTCGACGATCACTGTGACAGTGAACGTGTCCATCATAACCACATACACCACATAAGTGACAGCCGATAAAAAAACATGATATATGTCTTTCTTCAAAACGATCATTTTTTATGATTTATTGCACAGAGAATGACCGCGTGCCGTTGATTTCGAATATAATTACAGCCTAAGCGATATTTTACGTGATTATCCGTAATCACTGTATGCACGAAATATTGGTTTGAATCTTATCAGTTTCCCGGAGGTTTTTAGTTACATGGTTGAAGGTTTCAGTGAGAAAAAAAGAAAAAAAAAAGAAAAAAGGAAAAGAAAAGAAAAACGCGATCGTTATAACACGTGAACCGAAAGTCGGTTGAATTTCTTCTGTACAATGACGTGTCAGGAAATTTTCGCAAAACAGGAGTGACTTGTGAAATAAAATTGTCGATCGATCATGTCAGAATTAGATTGAACGTTTGTTTATGTATACGCGTAATACGTAGATAGGTAGATGTATATATTTATTCAAGGATCCTGGGGACAAATCTGTCGCGTCATTTTCCCACTTTTATCTGAACCGAGAATTGCATTTAATATTCGTCATCGATCGCTGATTATGCGCTCTCAAATTCCTATCGTTATACACGAAAAATTGTCTCAAAGTCAATTACAGCTTTTTTTTTTTTTTTTTTTTTTTCTTTAGAAAAGTAAAATACTTTTTACGTGCAAGATTTTTTATTTTCATATTAAATGGACATCTCGAATCTCGAGTCTAGAGTCACATTTTGATTGTAATGTGAATTAGCGCACGTAGATCGCAAATGTTCCGCCAGAACTCGATGTAAAGTAGAAAAGAAAAAGAAACGTCTGAAATTTATAGAATAAAGCAGCATGATTTGAGAACGTAGTAAATACTTGCTCGAGATTTCCATTCATTTCTTCTTAATAATTAACACGATCTGAGTTGCGTGTATCTTCTTTTCTTTTAGTATACTATACTAAATAATATGAAATATAAAACGATCTACATAGTTAATATAATAATATAAATATAAATAATATAAATATAAATGTAAAATACAATATAACATAGAAACTTTTAGAATGCGTTTTAGTTGCTGTTAACATGCACCCGCATAATACAATTATTGCGATCGTTGCTTGCCGATTACGATGCATTTTTTTAGCAGGGTTTAGTCACGAGCAGACTTGGCTAATCGTATAAAGAATTACGATGGCTCAACGCCGTTATATATAGTATAGAACGTAATTGATCAGAAAGTAATCGAGAAAGTTGGTGGAAGTTCTTCCATGCAATCGAGGTGAACTATGCATGGAAGTTAATAGAGGTAAGTCGAGCAATGTAGTACACATACGCTCGATCGCGGTATGGGCAATTGTAGCACGTACGCTCGATCTATTCTAAAATTATCTAAATAGAATGTCTTTCGCGACGAAAGTAGTGTAGCAAGTGTAGGGTTGCTACATAGGAAACAAAGTCAAGAAGGGAGGTTAGTGGATCTTACAGATAGGGGAAGTTACATAGCTAGGGTCAAACAGGTGTGATCGTTCTCACGATGAAGTCACTCCTTCTCTATTCCGGTTTCATCAATGTCGTAGATCACGTTCCCCATTTTTTTTCTAATACTTTACTTCTAAGCTAGATACCCAAATGTGTTCATTGTTTAATTAATGTTGATAACTGATTGTAAATAGAAATGGCGAAGTGAATGAAATAAATGAAATTTCTATATTTTCAAATAGAAAGTTATTGGAATTAATACGGCGGTTTAGTCAATGGATGATATCAAGAATTAAAAATAATCTAATTAAGAGAAGTGTATTGGTATTGAAAATATCCGCGGCGATATGAAATTTCGATTAAAACCACGTTCAAATGGAATTTCAAGTGAACTGTGTCCAATTGTCTTCGTCTACATGCTTAGTTTTCATACGTTATTCTGAAATATTGCGACGCGATTAAGTTTCGTTTCTAGAATCTCCGATATAATTGAAAATTGTCTGTTTGGTAAAAATTTGTGTTCGTGTCTGTCAAGCTTGGTAGAGCTATTTTCTTGCTAGATAAGACCTTTAGATTCAGATTTGACAAGGCTGTGAATAAATCAAATTAAGCAAATTGTAAATTAAAGACTTCTGATATTTAGATCTGATATTCACTCCTTTAATAACTTGTAATCTAGGTATTTAGTAAATCTGTGTAGCAGTATATATAGTATGTAGGAATATATTATCCCTTCTTCATTCATTCATTCCTTTAATAAGTAAATTCAAATCTGTTGATCTCATACAAAGATAATAAATGCCTGCAGTCTCTAATCATTAATTCGTCATTAATTTACATACTTTGATCGAATTCGTTCGCTGATTCCTCTAATGAACAATTGAAACTTATCTAGGTATTTGGATAGTAAATCTGTGTAACAGTATATACAACAGAATATATTATCTTCATTCATTCCTTTAATAAATAATACAAACACACGATCTGTTGATCTCATTCAGAGTGCTCATATAACAATGAATATAGTTTCTAATTATTAATCAATTGACAAATTTCTAATCGTTAATTCGTCATTAATTTGCGCACTTTGATCGAATTCGAATGCTGTCACAACTCGAGCAAATCAATATATATAATGAAATAATTGGAGTAATTAGTCTCTGTCGTTGGGACTGTTCGTGAAAGATCGATTAACCGTGCGATACTTGCACTGGTAAGAATCGCGTGCCCGGTACAGTGAAGTAGATTGAGAACAGAACTTCATGCGACAGCGACAGAGAGACGTTCGAGGTTAATTGCTAGTTTCCAGAGAGAGAGACTCAGAAAAGTCCGTGTGCATCGGGCGTTGTTCACATCGAGCGAAACTCGAGCAAAGTTTCGTGAATATAAGATTGGCGGAGAATTGCATCGAAGGTGGTTAGGCTAGAGCCGATTGAAGTCGTGGGTGGCTCGCGTTCGAGGCACGATTTCAAAGGTTTCTTCCGCGCGTGTGTCCCGTAATTTGTACGTTTCTTTTTTTTTTCTTCTTCCTCCAAAGACCTTTCTAGGGCATTACGATTGTAAATTATAACGCTCCAAGGTCAGGGCGAATTATTTCCACCGCTATTTTCTCCCTTTTTTTTCACCCCTCTCTTTCTTTTATCGATGCAAATGTCTACTGTGGTTTATGGGACAGGTATGCATTACGAGCCGCGGCACTATTGTTTCAGCCTGCGTTGAAGAACACACGCGAATTATATATTTTTTTTTTTGCTTAATTATTTTACACAACGGTGCGCAACAAAACGCCAAAAGATTCTACGTGGCATTGTGTCCAACATTTTTTCATTAAACATTTTAAAGCTTATTCCAGCTGTACAGCTAATTATGATATTTCATAATTACACGTTATCACAGGAATGGTATAATATTTGTCAATTTGAAATATTTTAATCGCAGTTCTTTAGACGGTTTTTTCTTTACAAATGCACGAGCATGTAGCGATACAGTTGATTTCTAATATTTATTTAGAATTCACTTTTGTAATATAAAGTGAAAAATCTGCCTGCCCAGAGACACATCTTTGCACAGGTTGTTTCATCTTCAACTCACCAAAAAAAAAAAAAAAAAAACACAAGAAAACGGTGTAGATGCGTTCTGTAATTAAAAATAGAGAAAAAAAAATGTAAATATCGGTTCGTAAATGTTTATTAAAAAGTTGTTCTAATCAACCTATCTGGTATTAATATTAACAACAGATAGATGGTGCAATAACGCGTGTACGATGATGGCTAATAATAAACGCAACCTCTCCAACACAGAATCGAACGTTGCCAACGTTTCCAACACAGAATTAAATAAGAAACAAATCTAAACTTGCAGTTTTGATCGTTTTACAGTAACAATGTTACCTCTGTTCATGTGTCATTTTTTTTTTTTCTTATTCTCAACACGAACATGTTTGTACGTGAAATGCTCTGTGTATAATTCCATGGAAAGCCTGCCCAAATTCCATTGTTTTGCATACTTTCTGACGATATTTTCCACTTCCACGCGAAAAGAAAAAAAAAACGAGTAACTTCTAATTTCGTTTTCGTTTTCGTTTTCGTTTTCGTTTTCGTTTTCGCCGGTGAACACCGTCGTCGCTGCGTCGTTGTTGCCTCGGACAAGTCGAGAGAGAACACAGGGGTGGTTTGTCGCGCGATAAAAAAGAAGTCACGTTATATTCTTCAACTTTAGTACACTCGAAAATGCTCGAGTTTGCTTTGGAGACGGTTGTTCACGCGACGTGATATTCACGTCGCGCGCGTCTGTATGTGACGTATACGTGTGGATCGCGCGACGTTGGAAACGGTGCCAAGGTACAAAACTGTCGCATAGTGCGTATGCATGCCGCTACCATTGCACGTCACTGCCGATATTGCAACGCGCCGGGCATCGGCAACGAAAAATTTTTCATTGAAAAAAAAAAAAAAAAGAAAAAAAAGACGGGAAACGATTGATCTTTTTTTTTTTCAGGCATTGTTTGTAACAAGCGGCTGCAAAATTCAATGACACGAAACAGAACGTCTAGACGAAGTAGTTTTTTTTACAGCATTATCCTCGTTGTTATACAGAAAAAAAGGGACAGCTTGTACAGAAATAGCATGGTCGATCGATGCTCAACAGTTCTCCTTTCGACCGCGTAATTTCATCGACCCTCGTAACCTGTCGTTTCTTTGTGAAAACTTCGCTATGTGTCTAACTATGTGATGCAGCGGTCTTCGTACGGCCGGAGTTAGGCGAAAAAATTAATTCGACGATTAGCGATCAAACTGTTCCAGTGAATTTTTAATCGCGACTGTTTTTAGTTTAATTATTTAATAATGAGTTTAAATCGAAGAATTGAACTCTTATTATATAATGAGAATTATCATTATATATTATAATTAATGATTAAGTTTCTTTCAATTTTATTTCTCATTAACAATTAACTGCTGCGATTCTTCTTGTAGTGAAATCTCCGTGTTCGAGACACTTTGGAACGATGATAAAAACTTGTGTAAATGTCCATGAATATATTGCGAGATAATATTGATGCCTGAACGTAACGAAATCAAGTTTTCTATTAATATTTATTACGACAAATTTTGAAGGAGTTTCGAGTCGCTCTGTATCTCTCGACAGCACAAACCAGAAATGTGCTTCACTTCGATTAAATATTTTAACCCTAAAGCGTCGATGTTTCATTACAGCTTCAAAGTACACGTTCAACTTAAATGAGATTGTATATTAAATAAATTCGATGTAATAACTGACCAGTGAAAATCAACAAGCCGCACTTAGTCGAATTTCGTTTGATTGACAATTAATTTTGCTTATCGATTAAATCAATCGCCGATTTATTGACGAATAATACGAATTAATCGTAAACGATCAACCTAAAAATTCTAATCGATTAAACTCTGTTAGTAGAAACTATATAGTTTGCTTAATATAATCTTCAACGAGTAATTTCATTAGTCTCAATAATCTCATTAATTTCATAAATATTAATCGATCGAATTACATCAGATTAAAAATTTTAATCGTAGCACACTAGGACGATAGTTTGCGATTATTTATTACATGCTCTCCTACATTTAATCTTCGTACTTTTTAAGTATAGCGGTTTGACGATTCAGCAAGGGGGGGAGGGAGGATGTAAATCATATCAGCGGAGCGAAAAACTTTTGGCCGCCTATAAGTAGCAATCATTTCAATTTCTTTTTCATGGGGAACGTTATAAACGTGTGTTTATGTTTATTACGCTATAGTTTGTGCGGTTGTTCGCGGAAATAACTGTGCAACTTACTTTATACCTGACACGTTAACCTTATTCCGTTAGGGAATACAGACAACTCGATGCTTTGCCTCGCAAACGTTTCTAATTCGTTTACGTAGATTAACAGAATTTTCAATGACAGAATCTCGTAAAACGGAATAATGTGCAAGGTGTCCCAGATTTTTCTTGCTAAACGATATTAGCGTGTTCTATCGTTGAAACTGTAAAGAGAAAATATCATACAATTATACAAGTTGGCAAATATTTCATTGTAAAATTATTTTGTAAAATCATAATAAAAATACGAGACGACAATTGATACTTAATCTGTTGATTAAATCTTTTCGTTAATTCAAGTTCTGGGCTGTTGCGTTTATTAGGAACGGAGAATATTTTAAGATAGATTAGTAGGACAAACCTGACTGATCCGATTTCGTTTACTAGGTGAAACGAGAAATCGGTCATTTGTTGCTTCATATTTCTGTTTGTACAGATTGTATTTCTTTATTTGTAATGAAGAATTTATAAATCTGTTTATACAACATGGTGTAGAATATGGTGGCGTTGTTTAACGAAAAAAACGGAATTATCTATTCAAACACTTTTATTTTATTATATATGTGTGTGTGTGTGTGTGTGTGTGTGTGTGTTAAAAATATATTCTAAAAGGTATAATATAAATAATAAAGTGTATAAAATAATTAATTAAAAGTATAACATACATTATTAATTAATTAAAAATATAATTGATAAATAGTGGAAAGTATGAATTCTTAAGGACGAACTTCCAATCTTTCTTGAAATCTTTCTATTTTATAATATATATATATATATATATATATATAAATAATATATTCTGTAATTAACAAAGTGCGAAAAATTCGAATCCTTATTTTATAAATATATTGATGATTTTATTCGAAAGTTTCTCTACATATTCGTACAATGCACGTATTAAAAGTATATTTCTAAGTAGCGAAAATTACGCTAATTCGTAGGGATGAACGTCAACCATAGATCAGTCAGTGAGGCTCTTTAGCGGCGTAAACGCATATGGTCCTGGTACACGCGACATTTCCTACGCGAACACGTTAGGCCGACGTTAATACGCCACGGTGTTCCGTGACTCTGTTGTTCATCGTTTAATATTCACGTGCTTGTGACACGTCGACGTCGACGTCGACTTCAACACCGATGCTGTCGCCGTCGTCATGTCGAGTGCACGTTTTGCACGTCCGTCCGTTTAAACTGGCCAATAAATAAATTATTATTTGCGAATAGATGCGAACAATCGCTTTTTACTTCGCCTCTTTTTTCTTTTTTTTTCTCTCGATGAAAATGTGCGATAAAAGATTCACATTTGCCGCTGGACGTTATTGTAGTAAATAATTGAGAAGCAGCTTTCTGAAAAATAAAACCGGCCAACAAAGATAAATACACTTGCACGTTGCAGGTCTCGGGTGGTATTTTCTAATCGAACAGCTGAATTATTGCGAAGTTTATTTGCTAAAGGAGCAAATTTCAGTGCTGTTACAATTGTCAGTTCAACAGTGTAGTTGATGTTGAAAAATTGGAGCTAAAGCTCTGAATGTAGTTTACTTTAATTCGGGAATGTTTGAAACTCCCTTAAAACTGTACAACTTTTGTATTAATTTTTGTGTTAATTAATATTTCATTAGATAATGCATAAATTTTACGATTATTTCAGGTGTATATCTTTGTTATTTTCATGATTCTATGAAGGAAATATCCTGAGGACAAAAATTCGCTATTTGAAAAAAACTCTAAGTACTGTCTTAAAATTATCTTCTTTTCCTGAGATTTTCAAATCATCGATATTTTCTTAGATGGCGCTGTATAATTTTAAATGTGACTTTTGACTTAAGAATTTTCCTACAAATCACAAGAGATATTTATGAGATGTTCCAGATAAGTTGAAATTTAACTTGAAGAAAAAAAGAAAGAAAATGTTTTCGATACCGATTAATTCAATTTCAAGTGCTCCGATTTTTCTCTCGAATTTGCGCCAGGTTCCGTAATAATCCGAGCTTCTTTTTTTCTACCAACGTTTTTTTTAGAAAGTTTCGTTGCTACGAACAAAGTCTCCTCTGTCAGAGGAGTGACTTCTCAGAGATTTAGGATAATGAAAAAACTTCGACAAATTTTTTGTTAGGAGCTTTTTGAATGGAGCTCGATGCAATCCGGCAAGCTAAACTGAAAAGCGTCCCTGTTTTTGTTTGACCTGAGTCAGCTCAGTTTGTGAAATAGCTTGTCCGACGGAGTGATTATTCGACGAACTTGTAACTCGAAAAGACAATTATCCCTAGCTGTCTGTGAAAAAAGAAAAAAAAAGAAAAGAAAAAGAAGAAGACAAATCTTTCGAAATGACCGAACGATCTCGAACGATCGAAAAAGAGAAAAGAAAAAAAGAAAAAATTAGAGAAAGCTTGGACGTGTTATTCATAATCCTTTAGGTTAGAAAGACGTAACGACAGCTAGGATAAAAAAAAAAAAAAGCAAAAGAAGACAAATCTTTCGAAATGACCAAACGATCTCGAGCGATCGAAAAAGAGAAAAGAAAAAAAGAAAAAATTAGAGAAAGCTTGGACGTGTTATTCATAATCCTTTAGGTTAGAAAGACGTAACGACAGCTAGGATAAAAAAAAAAAAAAGCAAAAGAAGACAAATCTTTCGAAATGACCAAACGATCTCGAGCGATCGAAAAAGAGAAAAGAAAAAAAGAAAAAATTAGAGAAAGCTTGGACGTGTTATTCATAATCCTTTAGGTTAGAAAGACGTAACGACAGCTAGGATAAAAAAAAAAAAAAGCAAAAGAAGACAAATCTTTTAAACGATCTCGAGCGATCGAAAAAGAGAAAAGAAAAAAAGAAAAAATTAGAGAAAGCTTGGACGTGTTATTCATAATCCTTTAGGTTAGAAAGACGTAACGACAGCTAGGATAAAAAAAAAAAAAGCAAAAGAAGACAAATCTTTCGAAATGACGAAACGATCTCGAACGATCGAAAAAGAGAAAAGAAAAAAAGAAAAAATTAGAGAAAGCTTGGACGTGTTATTCATAATCCTTTAGGTTAGAAAGACGTAACGACAGCTAGGATAAAAAAAAAAAAAAGCAAAAGAAGACAAATCTTTCGAAATGACCAAACGATCTCGAGCGATCGAAAAAGAGAAAAGAAAAAAAGAAAAAATTAGAGAAAGCTTGGACGTGTTATTCATAATCCTTTAGGTTAGAAAGACGTAACGACAGCTAGGATAAAAAAAAAAAAGCAAAAGAAGACAAATCTTTCGAAATGACCAAACGATCTCGAACGATCGAAAAAGAAAAAAAAAAAAAGAAAAAATTAGAGAAAGCTTGGACGTGTTATTCATAATCCTTTAGGTTAGAAAGACGTGACGACAGCTAGGATAGGGGGAAAAAAAAGAGAAAGAAAAAGAAGACAAATTTTTCGAAATAATCGAACGATCTCGAACGATCGAAAAAGAAAAAAATTAGAGAAAGCTTCGACGTATTATTCATAATCCTTTAGGTTAGAAAGACGTTAACGACAGCTAGGATAGTTCAGCAGTATGCACGAATCGGGCCACGGGGCCAAGGTTGAGAACGTTGGTTGTTACTAACGTTGCTGGCAACACCCCGATGGCTGCTGGTCAGTGGCAATTCCAAGAAAGCTGGCTCGACTTAGCATCGCCTGCGTTCTGAAACCGTACCAATTCGTACGCTATCGCTTCGAACTATCCGAAAACTTCGTTCGACTCTTAATAACAACATATGAATTTTATCAAACGAACGACGCGGCACTTATTACATTTCCTATCGTTACGTTTTCATCAGGCTGCAAAATCTTTAAAATATCAGCATATGTTATATCATATACTACTGTGCAAAGAGTTTTCGATCAAACACGAGTATTTGGAAAGAATCTTATAGTGTATATATATATGCAGAAAAAAGTGTAGCTTCTTTGTGGTCAACCTAATATTTCAAACAAATATTTCTTATATATCTTTTTCTGCGAATTTTTCATGAGAAACAAAAATTTTATTAATATATTGACCATTTTGTTTCGCCATCTTTCAGGCGACTTCATGATTCCGCGTTCAAAAGAATTCTTACCTTTTTCGATAAGAAAGTTTCAAGAACGATTTGATATCATCATCAATAGTGAAATTCAGCAAATCAACGTTATTGACATTGTTCGAAGGCTTTTTTTTTATCGTGCACAGTTTTCTCTCTTTTCGGAGATAGATACAACAAAATATGATGGAAACGTTCCTTTTCGATCTTCCATTTTGAAATCGACAAACAATCGCTAACGAGATCGATTTTTTTTTCTTCTCCCAAATCAAGTTTGAACAATCAATATAACACAATGAATTTGCGATTGAAAAATGAAGTTAGTTACATTGTGGCGTCATCTATTCAGTCTTGTAAAAAGTTACCATGGAGATACCAACAAATTATTAGTTACTAAGTTACAAACAAATTGCCGAGAATATATATAACAGTAAATAAGAAATTAATAAATAGTCATTAATCGTCAGTCGTAATTAATCCATTAAATTCTGTATCATGTAAACATTAAAATAAATTATAAAAATTTCCTTTTGTAGTACGCGGTGATTTTATTATTTACCGATCATCGTACCTACAACATTTTAAGATATGTGTCCATCTATTAGAAAAAAAACGCAATTACTTTTTGACCAACTCGATGGAGTAAAAAGAAAGTTTAACAATTTCAATTGAATTCTCTTACACGAAGGGTTTTAATATTTTTGGATACTTTCGAATATTTACGTTCAATCGAAAATATTTCGTACAGGAGTACTATTTAAATATTGCTAGTGTTAACATTCAAATCTCTTCTTTCAGAAGACCTCCTTCATTTTGCGTTCTTTAGTTAAAAATCGGAAACAGCAGACCATCTCCATCCTGCAAATTATACTTTTTTTCTCATTCTAGCTGACATTGAACTCTGCGAAACTCGAATGAGAAAAACTTTCATCCTTCAATCACTAATTTCTCCCCGATACTGGATGAATAAGAAATTGAAATACAAATAAAAAAAGGTTTTCAACAATTGTTACCAATTACTTTGCAATCTAAAGTAAAATTATTTTACAGTTGCAATTAATCTGCGATTTAACTCGACAAAATTCGTCGATCGGACGCGCTCATGTTGGAGCGAAGTTTCTCAAACGACGTTACGTCTATCTAAAGATCTGACGTTGTTCGTTTTTTCTGTTTTCTAGATGACAGTTTCCACCGGTCGACGCTGAAAGCGATACGGGCCACTGAAGGGACCCTTTGCTCGGGAAAGCGAACGAGAAGTGGTAAGCAGGAAGATGAGAGTCCGTGAAAGTTGAAGAAAAAAACCTGCACAACGAATAGCAACAGCCTGCCTTGTCCATTGCGACCAGCCACATATCTCACGTTAAGGTAAGATCTCTTTTCCTTTCTTCCTTTTTTCTCTCTTTTTTTTTTTCTTCTCTCCAACTTGACTCGCACTTACCGCAAGTGGGTGGTTGAACTTTTCTCGAAATTTCCTTTCTTCGCGGCACCTCGACTGAGATTTTCTTTCTTTTTTTTTTTTTTTTTTTCAAATCATGGGGGTTTCGTCCGGAATTGAAATTGGAATTGAAATTTCGCGTTTGGCGCTTGCAAAATGTGACTGCGAGCACCGACAGGCGTTAACCATGTGTTAGCACGAGGATGCAGGGGCGGAGAGGAGGAGGAGGAGGAGGGTGCACGAGGAGGGAGAAAGAAAATGAAAAAAGATTCCATCGAACGGAACGAAAAAAAAAAAAAGAAGTCGAAGCGCGCGAGGCATTCCTTGAGGAGACGTGACTTGAAATATTCATCTCGGCTGCGTTCTAGATTCTCGAGATTTGCTATAGACTGCCGGTTGCGTTTATTCGAAAATTCATTCCGAACGGTGTTCATTACAAACCCCATCGAGAGAATCATCGCGGACAAATGACAAAACCGGCACGAGAATGGCTTCTCTCGTATATATTCGAGCAACGAGTAACGTGATTTTTTTCGATGCACGCCAACGAAAGATTGATCTGAAATCAATTCGAACAGTGATCAGAGATCGCAGATTAGCGTTCATTAATATTTATCGGGATCGTGCTATGTGTGTTTTAAAATATCCGAAGATCCCGAGAGAAACTCGGAACTTTCGATCCTCGCCTTTGTTCGCCACTTTATTCATTTAATGATTACTCGGAGTAAATGATAAATTCACTGAATGATAAATTTACTCTGGCCATGTTTCTCCATATGTAATACTTGAACTATGAATATGATTTTTAATATACAGTACAGAAGATTGATCTTGAAAGAGAAGATCGTAGGTTAGATTAGAGTTCATTAATATTTATTGAGGTTGTGTGCTACGTTTCTGGAATGTTAAAACACTGGGAAACCAAAGTGGGCTTGTAACAATTATTGCAAAACCTCTGATTTAATTTCAGGATTTAATTTCAACTTCAAGAATCGAGATTAACAGGTTCTTTTGGTGTTAAAAAAAAAGTTCTGTTCGAATTCATCGTGTATAAACAAAACATCTGTTTTTCGTGGAATTTTTATAGAAAGAAGTGTTACACTTTTGAATAATGTTCTCACGATACAGACATTTCAGAACCTTTTATCTCACAAAATAGAAGTTCAATGCGAAAGAAATAGAACGTAACGTAATAATAACAACAATGGGAGAAGAAAATAAAAGAATAGACATAGAAAGAGTGGAAAGCTCCAAGTAACGGTGCGAGATGCAAGAAGCTAAAAGCGCATAACTTAGGAGAAGAAGAAGTATATTTGAAATACAAATATCACTAAGTGATAAGGACACTAGACCAACAACGATTATCAAAGAGAGAGAGAGAGAGAGAGAGAGAAACATATCGAAAAAGAAATAAAGCAAAGAAGAAATGCGCAATTTGCAACACATGAACAGAGAACCTAAACCATACTAGAGTGCCCTATACATGAATGATAAAACAAACCTTACAGTAAAAAACGAAGTTACAGTGCAAAAAAGAATATTCAAATATTCTTAGATGCAAGAAGCCATGAAATTAAGGGTTTTTGCAGTAAATGAAAGAGGAGACGACCTGAAGAAACCGGATCAATCAAAAACACAAGTATTCAAATGCAAATATAAATGGAAATAGATTTTATACGTATAAGATACTACATATATAAACTATTTATACTATATATAACCCATTTTATATATATATATATATATATATATATATAGAGCCCTCTAGATTACAACCCCCTATATATATAAACTATTTATACTATATATATAAACTATTTATATATACTATTTATATATATAAACAGGATATTCCCAAGTTATTCAAATTAAACGTAATAAGTTAAAAATAAGGTTTGTAACAGGTATAAACCTAATAAAAACCAATAAAATAAATTCAATCGATCAAATTTTGAAAAAAAAAAAAAAAAAGAAAACAGTGCTCGTCATTGAACGTTATAGTTTTTCTTCATTTTTGAAATTTATCCTCAATTGACATCCAGAGATTCTTTCGAATATTTTTCAAGAATTTAATTGAACACCGGCGAAGCATTTAAGCATTTAATTAAATATTGACAAACATTGTACTGTGATAAGAAAAAGAAGAAAAAAGTAACGACGACGCAATACGTAGGACTTAGAGGGATAAACGTGGCTGACAAGTCGAAAAAGAAAAAATGGCCGCCTTTATTCTAATCTTAGCAATCTAATTAATCCCACTTGGAAAAGCGTAAGAAGAAAAGTAAGGGAAATCGTATTTCGAATCCGGAGCGATATTTCTTCCCTTCGCCGGTTCTTTCCTTACTTTCCCAGACTCGGTGCTCGAAGTTTTCGTGCATCGGATCGGCCAATAAGTTGGAAAGTTAGGAGAGCCTACACCTGCGATCGCAGACATTCTCGGTAACGCAGGATGAGATCGATCGATGGTCACGATCACACGATGGTTCGTTCGATCACGTCTATTTCTATTGCGTCCCGTGCGTTGACGTTGCAATTGATCGGCAATGATCGTTGATAAGCACGACGATTGTTTCTCCTTCAAGAAGCTAGACAACTTGTGGATAACTAGCGGAAGTCATGGAAGGAAATTGCGCCACGAACACGAAACCCGACGACGTGAAAAGCCAGTCAATAGATTATTGCGCAGCAACGTGTCTCGTATCGAAGCATGTTAACCTTATTAACAATAATAATTGATGACGAGGATTGCAAAGCTAATAAAGACGAGTCAATCTCTCCTTCGATCCTTCGAGAAAACGGAACAGTGAAATAAACGCGCGTTATCGCGCAACAGCCTTGGATATGAAAGCTCTCGACGATTTGGAAGTTCGGACGAGAAATTGAAATTTTCAGCATCGGGTCGATTTTATTTTAGCTATCGAGAAAATCGCCAACAGCGTGAAAGTTTCATTCCGAACAAGGAGCGTGTGAGAAACGTATTAATTTTTGACAAGTTAATTGATTTTTGATAAATTTCGATAAATGGTTTCCGCGCGAAATGTGCGATTTAACGACCAATAATTCAGGGACTAAATGTCCAATGATATTTATTGGTAGTCAGTTACATCATGTTGATTAATTTTTATTAATATTACAGCTAAGGAAAATACGAAGTATTTCATACACGTCTCGTTCGCAACTAATATTTATTCAATATATCGCATCCATCTTGAACTTCTGATTCGACGAAGCACAACCGAAAGCAGAGATACCTTTTTTCGCTGAGTTTCTGATTTCAACTGATTGATCTTGCTCCTCGTTGCAAAGAAATCACGTCCGAGAATTTAGCAACGCAAGTAACAAGTTAACTCGTCGTCGAAATATTTCGAGGCTTTCCACCTCGTGCACGATAGATGTCGATGCGTCGTGGTGCGCCTGAACCGAACTGAACCTGGATTGAACTGAACATATCGTGACGGAAACTGACCGCGCCGCGGTTTCGAATACCAAAAACGAACCAGATTTGTCGCGTGAAAAATTCACGGGACAACTGGTTTAGTGGTTCACGGTGAAATTGCAGCGACCCGCTTTCGAGAAGCTGAAATCTCGTCCTTAACCTAGCTAGTTAATTCAGCGCCTTCACCTTTGCGTGATGTTATCGACTTCCTTATGGCTGGCTCGCAATCGGTGATTCCGTGTGTTGAAGCGGATCGCGGCCCGGCGAGTCGTCGATAAAACCCGTATTGTCAAGGGCCGTTTCTTCGAACGTCATAGAGATTTACGAATAATATCGTTTGCGCGGATTTCGCGCACAACACGTGCAAGTATATTTCTATGGGTAGGAGCAAGCACCATCCGCGATGCTATCGGCGATGATACATAAAACGAAACTTTCGGAAGGCAAGAGGCAGCGCCTGTGGCAACGTTTGGCTCGCTGCGATATCGGGATCGTTTAGAGAAGAAGAAAGCTTTCTGAAGAATGAAGAGAGACTTCCTGATGTTTGATGTTTAATTCTCTTGCTATCACGGACGAGATATATCTTGTGCAGAACGCAGCGTTCTGCAATTCCATGAAGCTATCGCGCTTCACAATTTCGATCTTGCGATACCACTGACGAGATATCTCGCATCGTAACAGTGTTCCTGCCTCTCTCAATGTTTTTGAATGTTTTTCCATCCTAATAAAAGGTAGAACGCGATGGCGTCGCAAGAGCGAAATAACAAAGCGAGACAACTCGTCATTGTAATAGCAGTGTTACAATGGTAGACATCTCGTTAATGGTATTACACAATCGATAGACCAGCTGCGAGTATGAAATATATTATTGTTGCTGGATTTTGAAACGCTTTAGATTTATAGAAAATTCAGATTGGCTTCGATGAAATTTAGATAGGTTATTGCTATCTAAATTTTCGATCAAAGTGTTTTCGATCCAAAGATATTATTACGTGACTATCTGTGTAATTAGTAATAATTTTATCGTATATGCGCACTCGACACAGAGCCTGTGTAGACAAAAATTAGAAACTAATTGGACGGTTTACGTGATTTAATAATAATTTTGTTCAACTAACAGTTCACCAATTTAATTAAAGTTCTCAAAAATACGTTTTAACGGAAGTTGTTAATCGAACGATGGAAAAGATTTTGATTCTTCGTTAACATTTTTGTTAATAGAATCGTATAATTTCGAATGCATCAGTCGATTTATCTGAGCATAATATCAAAAAATATCAATCTATCGAAAAACTATTGATTCAGAGGATACTTTTGCTTTAATTTTGCGAAATCTATCGAACGAAAGACAAATAAAAATATAAGCATTTAGTTGTTCTTGTTTTCTTCGTGCGACGAGCTTTTTTTTTTTACAAAATTGACCAATAATATTCTTCGACATAAATAGGTTAATCCTGTTTTCTTTTTCTTCTTTGTAGAACATGGTCAGACAAATCGATCACTGCATCCGAAATTGCATGATTTTTATTAAAAAATAAAAAAAAATCTCGATCTATAGAAAAATAATTTGCATCGTATAGTCCGAGAAATATTTGTTGAAACACTTTAATCCTTCAAGAGATATCCATCTGCCCGTTTCCCGTTGAAAAAGAACGCTTCGTGCATTTAGCACGGCAGAAAATTAGAAACTAATTCGGCGGTCAAGAACCGTAAAACAATGGGCCGAACAATGAAGCGTAAATTCACCCGATTTGTTCTGCCGCGCAGAAACGGAAAGAGGTAAAGTGTAGTAGTTTTAAGTCTCCTCCGGGGAATTTGCTCGAGAAGACGCGTTTTTTATTTGCGCGCAGCCTCGTTGGGAAAGCAAAAAAAGAAAAAAAAGAAAAAAGAAAAAAACACACACACACACACAGACATACAACACAGAGCCGTGAAAGAGGAGAGGAGAGAATGTTCTCTCATTCGTCTGGTCTTTGAATATCATCCGGTTGGTCGTTCCCGTAATTACAGGAATTGAATGAAAGCTTTCGCAGAAATTGCGTTACTCGAAATATTACGCGGCCTCTGTCCCAGATCGAGCGACACGGCCGGAAACGTGTGTGGGAGTACCGCCGGCGTCTTGGTGTCTGTCTCGTTGGCTAGATATTGTCTCTCCCTCTCGGTAATTTCACCGGAGGAGCATCCTTCAGACTTCTAGATCCGCTTCGCGAAAAAGCGAATATTGATCGCGCGGCGTCGTTCTAACATCGTCGCGCGAGACGACGAACAAACTCGCCGAGTGTCGAAGCAATAATTGGTCACGGTGATCCGCGAACCTCGCGAACTTGCACCGCTGCCAACTGTTCTTCCTCCCTCTCTCCCCCCTCGCGAATTCAGCAGGCTTTCGCGCCGAAATCGTATCGAATCGTCAGCGTTTCATGACATCTTACGCAACGTACGACTCTTTCAGTTGCGTAAATGTTAAACAAATGAGTGAAAATATCCATGTTGAAGTATGAGCGCAGAATTCACGTAATGATAGTTCTACGTGGGAGTTTCAGTAGAAGTGTAAAAGTTTCATGGTACAGTCGTGGACAGGAAGTGGTAATCCTCCGCATGTAAAAATAAGCCGGAAAGGAAGAATAATGTCTTTTTCGTCCGAAGATATTATTCGTTCTGGAGTTTGAAAAATTTGTTCAAATATACGCTTCGAACCCGATTAATTTCATAACAGATATATATATATGATAATTTACAAGAATAAGCAAAAAAATGCAGTTGCTATCATTGAATTTAATATTATCCTTCCCAGTTGTAGCAAAGCTTAATGCTTAACACTTTACCGACCGGTAGCCTATTAATCGGTCAACTATTCACCGCTAATACACGGTCGGTAAAGTGTTAATATGACAAATTTTCATTCTTCCATATCTTTCACGCGCAACTTCACCCAATTAACAAGAGAGACAATGTTGAAAAAACAACCGACGACACGTCTTTCAGTTCAGCGAGATATAGTGTGACTCTCGGAGATTTCTGGCTGTCGGAGGCACTTAATCGTGGTTTCAAATTTCACCGATCGCTACGATCGACGTGAAAATCCCTCGCAGAGAATCCACCGGTCTGAAATTTTTTCCGCGGCGATGTTTGCGATCGGCGAGCGCGCGCATGCGCGTAACACGCAATGAAAGAGGGAAAGGCGGCGGAGAAAATTCCGCGGTCAGGATTCCGTGGCCAGGAAAGCATGATAGTGTCGGACGAAGAAGAAGAAGAAGAAGAAGAAGAAGAAGAAGAAGAAGAGAAAGAAGAAAAAGAATAAGGAGGAGAAGAAGGATCGGCGAAGAGAAAAAAGAGAGACGAGCTAGGGGTTGGAGCGTGGGGTGGAGAGGAATCGTGGAACTCGGAATGGGACGGGCTAAGCCACGTGACATACTCTATAGCGTTTCGTGCCGCAACGCCCCGTATTGATCGGACGAACATCAGCTGTATGGTTGGTAGCGTTTACTCGTACCTACCGCCTGCCGGTCTGACTAGCACTGGCCACGACCACTCGTACCATCGACTCGCGCTGCTTTTGCTCTCTTCTTCTTCATCTTCTCCCGAATCGGCTATTCTTAGAATTTACGTGGATATCCGTTTCTGTTTCTCTCTTTCTCCCTCTCTTTCTCGCTCGAGAACGTATCGCATCGAGTAGCAAGAACGATCAGTTTTCGGAGAGATGAATAGACAGATTCTTTCTTTTTCTTTGTTTTTCATCAATGTCATTTGCAAAGTGTCCCGATATATACGACGCGACGCGTATATATCGGGGATTTCCCGGCGTCGATCTGACGAAGCGACAACGATAGAGATACGGAGGAGTGTTCATGGCGGAGGGAAAGTTAGCATGCAGTCGTGCATGGATAATCTGACAGCTTCGGTCGTAAATGGGTTGCTACACCTGTAACCAGATTGTTACGCCACTGCTCTCTGCAGAGAGGAAATTGTAAACTGAGACACGATTTAAACGTACGAGTTTTGGGCTGAGTAATTAAGCTGAAACGTTCGTGCTTTAGACACACTTTACACTGAATAATTAGGTTTAAAAGTAAACGAGTGATTTTATATTATCGTGGAGGTGATAATTATGTTTTGTATCGAGTAATTAGGTTTGAAGGTAAAAGAATGATCTTATATCGAGGAGCGATAATTATGTTTTGCATCGAAATCGTATTCCTACGTAACTAACACTATCAGTGGTTTTTTCAAACGATTAAACGTCTCGAAATGGAACGAAAGATAGTTTTCACGTGAAATTGATTAACGATATATATATTGACTTTCACGATTTTTCGCTTTTTGTATGATTTATCGTGCCTTTTTTCCTGCCGTGGCTTTATTATCGTGTATCGGTTTTTCTTTTTTTTTAAATTCGAAGAACAGCCGCGAACAATTAAATCATACAGCAAATAAATTTATCTGTAATTTTTCAATTAAAATTCATCTTATCTCGCGTAATCGTGCACAGTGGCTAAATATCGATAAAAGCAATAATTGGCATTAATTAATATAGATAAAGGAGTAACGATTAAAAACGGCATTGAAATTAGAACTGACCCTGTTAAATTATCGAAGTTGCCCGTACAATGTTGTACAATAATAGCACAATCGTGTGAATGTATTTTCAGCCACGTTGTGTTGTACCAAGTTTATGTAGGTATATAGATTTAATGACGTATCATCCATTCATTACAGACAAGCATAGAACTAGAGCAATGCAGGTATATTCCTTCTTTATAAGTTTAAACTTAGCAAAGTACTCGATCTCAGTTATAGCAATAGAATAATTAATACTAGGGGAACGTTCTTCAAATGTAACTTTAGCCTCATTGTATCTGAGAACGAAATATTTCATCAGACTATATATATATATATATATATATATGTATATATATCGTTAGACGAAATTGTTTCATATTTATCAAAAAAGTTTAACATTCGCGGAAGTGGTGTCTTACGAATCGTTTGTGTAATAATTCAAATGAAATAGCATTTCTTGAATTGTTTCATACTCATGAGAAAAATAGAATCCTCCGTGTATATAAAATGGAATATTTTCTCTCGTTTAATATTCGCGAGAGCGGTGTCTCGCGAATTCGTTTGTGTAACAATTTAGATAAAATAATTTAGATAAATTTTTTGAATTGTTTCGCGGTTATCAGAAAAGTGAAATCTTCCGTTTATAAAAATAAACGTTCGCAAACGTGGGGTCTTGCGAATTCCCGTTTGTTAGATGAAATATCTTCGGTGAACGCGTCGAGATATTTCATCCATAGGCGCGAAAGCGGTTGAAAACGTAGGAAAATTTAGAATTTATGTTAGATCAAGTATTTCTAGTGAACGATATTGCGTGGCGTGATATTTTATTTATAAATGTTACGTTTAATGAAATATCTCTAGTGAATAACATTGCGCGACGAGATACTTCACGTATAGACACGAAGGTATTAACCCTTTGCGTGTTGCCCTTTGCATATATAGATGATCTTATGATTGATAACAAAATAATTGGTTTACTCGTTGAGAGATGCAAAGGATAACATATTGGATAAATATATATATATATGAAAATGTATACGCTTAAAAATGAATGCATTCTCCTCGTTCAATAGCAAATAAAACTTCCAGACTTTTGGTAATTTTGTAAGCACTCTACCGAGAGATGAAACGAAAAACACGTAGCCAAAAATTCGACCTTATGTTGCACGAATTATCTCTAAATAAATAAACAGTGTCGCGTGGCTCGAGGTGTCTCGCCTGTAAAAAAATACGAAAAATACAGTGGGGGAAAAAAAAAAACGTAACGAAAGCATCGAGCTCCCGATTCGAGTTTAATTCCGAATGGAACCTGTCCAAATACTCTGGTGGACGGTGGTGTACTCGCGTTGTAAAGCCCAGTTTAATGTTTGCGGTCAAACTAGAAATGATTAAGCTGTCGGAGTATCGCGGCCAGTGAATCACGAATGCGATAAAATATTGGCTTTCATCGAGTGGGGGATCCCGCTCGGTCGGCGTGTTAATTACACGAAGATCGAAAGTTCTCTCTCTCTCTCTCTCTCTCTATCTCTCTCTCTATCTCTATCTCTATCTCTCTTTTTTGTCTTCTCTCGCGAATAAATGTTTGCCGCGATTTTAAACGTTTACTGTTGCGGTTAAAACTTCGCGCGGCGTTGCACGAAGCAACCCCCTCCCCCGGGGGGGAGGGAGAGGGTTGCTTCGTTTTATTCGTTTCTGACCGGCATTTTCTTCGCGGGGAAAGGAAGTTTTATGAAAAGACTTTTCTGTTTGAACGGGGAACTAAAGCCCAATGAATAAATGAATTTTCCACCCCCTTTGCCCTTGTTTACTTGTCCCGCTTTCGCGTTCGCATTCCTTTTTAATTCAACCCGGGACAAGCTCATCCAGCATCGTAATTAAGGAGAACGGTTTTTATCACGGATAGCACGTCGAACAGAAAGTGAGGTATATATATATATATATATATATGCTATGGATCTAACTGGAAGGTATGTGCGAACAGAAAAAAAAAGTAAGAGAAAAGCGTGTAGAAGGTTGTTTTTCGGGTTTATCTTTTTGTTTTGTTTTGAAAAGAAAATTGAATGTGAATGTAAATGTAAGTTATCGGTCAGAAAACATTGGAATAATATATTTTGTTATTTATTATATATTGGCACCACTGATGCGCCTGTATTTGTTATTTAAATATCATTGGTTGTATCAAGAAGTGCATACTTCTATCTGTTTAAAATTCCATCTTAATTCATAATATAGAAGTAAAACTAGTTTCTATTACTTTTTTTGTTGTCCATGAGAATATAAACTCCCCGTAAATATTCACCATCTGTTAATTACTCGTCAAAATGAATCTTTATCTAGAAAACAATATTATAAAATATTCGAAAGTTTCGAGCAATCTCAATTAGATTCTGTTCCTTCTTTTCTCTTCATAAACGTATCAGCTTCCATGTGTATCCATTATTTATTAATTGCTCACACTTTCCAAGATTTTCCTGAAAACCTGGGGAAAGATCGACGAAATATTGGAAGCTTCGAGTGTCGATCTTTTATTCGACAATCGAGAACCGTGGAACATAGGCGAAACTTACAAACTTTTCACTTAAATCCTGTTTCTTTTCTCTCACTTCAGAAAAATATGAATTCGCGAAAATATAAATGTTCGATTGAAATCACTCGTGCCTCCGTGCTCGAAATTTCCGCCAAGGATGTGCGGATCTCGATGTATCGTTATCGATCGGCGGAGAACACGGACGCGAGAATGGCGGATGAAAAGGTTGATGCAACTGGTTTGATTTTCGACGATACGTGCGAAGCAACGTGATTCTTATCCCAGCGGGCGCGATTTAAGCTGGTCGAGGAGCAAACGACGGCAAACACGTGGCACTTGTGGAGGTGCCCGGGGCGAGTTTCAAGAGGCCGATCGTGTCTACGCGAGAAAACCAGACGAGGCCTGGTTAAGCGGGCTGCTTACACTGCTTATGCAGCGCATAGCTAACCATGTTAAACCGTTTCAACGTTTTAAGCGTTAGCCTGCGGCTACTTCGGCGTTTCGAAATTCCCCCGAACGAATCGAGTGGAGCGAAATCGAGTTGCACGAAAACGTTGCACTCTCCGGGCTGGTTATGTTCGTTAACGAAATTGATCGCCGCTGAGGCCACTGTCACCCCCACGTGGGTGGGTGACGATCTCTTTCTTAAATTTCAAAGCAAGAAAAAGACAGGAAAAAAATAGGGAAACGAGTTTGTACATCAAGCAAATTAAATTGTCAAATAGCAAATGTAGCAAATTATTGAATTATTTGCATAAAAGTACGTAATGCTACAACAGTATATATATTTGTGATATATAGAACAATATTTCAAACAGAGCCAGTAAATCCTCGAAATGGCGTATATTTCGAGGGGAGCAGAAAATGAAAATTTCTAATCTGACAATTCGCGTGCACGTAATGACGAATGAAAAACGAAAACTGAAGAAGAAAGAGCAGAAAAAGATCAACAGGACGCGTAACGAGTAAGTCGAGATTCGCGGTCGCTGCTCGATTTACACAATCGGCGATCAACGTGTAAATCGTTAACGAACTATGAAAGACCAGAAAGTTTTATCTTACCTCCTCCTTCGGTTTCCTTTCTTTCAGTTTCTGACGGAAACTCTCGCCTCTCTAGCGGCTCGCGTTTCGTTCGTACTTTACCAGGACTAATTAAGACTGTTCTTAAATTTACCGAGCGCGGAACTCAGTTAGCTGCAGCTGCATCCGTGCAACGCTTCCCGTGTAACTCCCAGCTTTTCGCATGTGTATTATGTTATAGTAACTGCCGCGTAGGGCCAACAGCGGCCATTGTGCTTCTGAGTCTCGGTAGAAATAGCTTCGATCGTGCTCGCGCGGAGAGTATATGTCGCTACTATGTAGAAATTAGATTGTGCCGTTGTCGTTGGACTGTAGGATACTTATGCAAATTTTATGAACACGCGCCAGAGTGCCAGAAGTTCGTCGAGACTGTTAAACGCGTCGTCAGTTTGGGTCGAAATGGCCCGAAAACAGCATTCTCGCGCAAGCGGTTTATTTATAATTTCAGGGAATAAAACACCATATCACGTACGTTTATTATAGTTACGATACATTATAGTTACTACTATTATAATTACGATAATTGAGAATGCTAAGGTTAATTGAACGAATTTTTCGCACTCTGGAACTTGATAGAAATTACATTACTAGTATTATATACAGTATATACTATACAGTTACTACTATTATATATAGTATATACTATACAGTTACTACTATTATAGTTACGATAATTGAGAATGTCAAGGTTAATCGAACGAATTTTTCATATACTTTGCAACTGGTGGAAAATTGTCAGTAGAAAAGTATTGTTGATTTCTCCGTATGTTCCATCATCGAAATTCCTTGTATCAGTCGCGGTGCAGTTATCAGTGTCTCGGATTAAAAAAAAATGGCGCTCGTAGAATTGTCACGATAAGATTGAGATTTGAAAAATCTGAGAGAAGTTAGCGTTTTATTCGCTGAAAAACGACAAACAAAAATTGAAGTGGAAACATGTTCACGGATCGCTGCTTTTAAAAAGAAAAAAAAAATAGAAAGGGAGACAGTTGTTTAAATGAAAATCAATTAAAGGAAAAATAAGTGCGAATCATTGTGTTATTAGCGTGAGCCGAGCTGAGCTTCGATCGAAACGAAACGTCCAACATCGCGTCTAAACGTTGACTGCCGCGGATTTAGCTATATTGGATTAGAAGCCACAGCGCTGGAAGACACCGATTGCCAATTTGAAAGAAGGAAAAAGAGTTAGTTTCCGTTTTTCCTCGCCCCCCTCTTCCCTGATGGGATCGAATCTTGTTACCGTGCTCGTGCTGTACTAATGGGATTTGAGTAAATGAAGGATATCGCTGATCATTCCACGTCCGCTCGATTCGGTACGTTTAACTCTGCAAAGAGCGCGGTTGATTTAACCAGACGCTTGTAAAACCTTTTTACGAGATTACTCACTCAGTGCAGCAAGTGTTTCCAGTTGTATATTATATTAAATGTAGTAAATGGCCTACAGATATTTAGACATAAATACAACACGTTCCCTAAATATTTCAATCGGTCATTGGCTTCTTAACTTGATTCTTTTATTATTAAATATACGCGTAGATTTTCCAAATTATCATCAGTCACGTGATATGTAATACCTGACTATTGTTAATTCATATTAATTGACATAATATACAATGTGATACGCGGTTCATGTTAATTCATGTTATTGGTAAATAAATTACATTCGCTACACATTTACAGAACATAGTATTACGATTCGATAGTTGCAGAGAAAGTGATTTGAGATTGGCCAAAATTAAGAAACTTTTCTTTTTTTCTTTTTTCGTGCAAACGAAAAGCGAATTTTTCACGAGAAACGAAATATTGTGCCAATATTGACCATTTTGTTCGATTACTATTTGCCATCTTTCAGGCAATATGATTCCGTATTCAAGAAACTTTTCGAGGATGTTAATTCTTATCCTTGTTCTTTTTAAAAAAAATTCTTATCCTTTCAAAAGAAGATCCTTGTAAGAAAACAAAAAAAAAAAAAAAGGGAAAAAAATGATTTGATATTTTCGTCGTATGACAGTAAAATTTAGCAAACCAATTCTGACGCTATCATAGTTCAAAGTCTTCTTCGCCATTTACACGTCAGATAATTTTTCACGAATAATTTCGCACGTTTTTTTCCTTTTCAGAAGTAATGCAACAAAATACAATATTTTTGATCTTTCATTTTGAAATTGACGCTAAACGAAGAATTGTTAACGAAAAAAAATCGTACAAAAGGGGCTTGAACAATCACGTATCAGATTACGCAATGAATTTGAAAATGAGAGTGACAAAGTTAGAAAAAAATACTCTGCATTATACCTTCTGATTCGATCCAATAACGTGGTAAATACGTAACGAAGGAAAAACTGAAATGCGTTTCATCTTTCGTCGTGAAGATACTCGAGAATATCTGAAACAGCGGAAGGAAATTTGCAGGGCCGAGCAGAGAAAGAGAGAAAGAGAGAAAGAGAGAGAGAGTGAAAATGGTCCTCGACGCGTTCGCGAAGATACAATACTTGGGAACGGTCGTGCATGGCAAACCTACTAGAAAAGTACCTACCTCACGCGAAAATGGACCACAAATGTCGTCTCGCGACAATCAGACGTCTTTCCCCCTATTCGGTCGACTTACTCCTTGCAAAGACTTTAATGCGTCTTTGCAGCTGCACCGCGGCAATTTGCGAGCGTCTTTGCAAATTTTACATCTCAAAGTGAAACGCTCGAGAAGATTGAAAAACAGCTCTTCAAAGCCGGTGGCGAGGAAGATGAGAAAGAATAAGGGATTAGAACAAACGGACTCGTATCGCAAGCCATTAAGTCGAATTTTTAATATCTTGCCCTTTCGGCAAAGACAGAGACAATGCTTGATGCTTCGATGAAATGAAAATACTTGGTATTCTTGAATAGAATTGAAACAACAGAATTACGTCGGCCAGTACAATTTTCATAAATTTATAATCGGAGCTTCGTTCAACTACGGGAGAAAGTCATTGGAATTTGTCGTCTTATTTCAATTAAAAATCGGAGAATTAATAACTGGCACAAACGAATGATATTATTTTTCCAATGGTGTAGAATGTATGGTTGAAATGGTTATAAAATATACAGTAAAATAATATGTAAAATATATTAAAATGGTAATAAAATATGATAATGAAATAAAATAATAATAATGTAGTAATGAAATATATGGTAAAGTGGTAAAAAGTGGTTAATGAAATGTAATAGCGAAGCGATAAATACACGAAATAAAATTTTCAAAATATAGATATGTGTGATATGAGGTAACCAAAGGAACGATCATAACGACGAGAAACAAAGGAGCCAAAGGATAAAATAAAAACAACGAGAACAATGTGCAAAGGGCAGTCAGCTTGAATAGATCGCTTCGTTTTTTCTCGTGGATCTTTTATAATTTCTAATTATTCGTTTTTCTATTATTAAATTACTGTACTTTGTTTACTTACCCAACTGTATTTTTGCTCTCATTCTATGTGTATGAATGAATGAACTATGTTGTTATATACTTGAGCTTATTATTAAACTTTAAACTTACACATTAAACTAATAATTCGAACTTTTTAAGACTGGAACAACCAGAATGGTGAAAAAATGACCAGTTCATGATTTTTATTAGAAATTTTACAGCCTACTTTTGGTAATTGAAATAATTGTCTCGTAAAATGTACAAACAAAAGCTTGCACTCCGTCTTGTTGTAGAATTATTCTATTTCTTTTACTTACAATGTCTCCAATAGAAATTTTATGTTTTAATCGTTCGGTTGTTAAGAAGAATACAAGCGGATAAAAAGTGATCGATTATCACGTATTCTGTACGTGAGATCGACGTGTACACGTGACGTTTCGTTAGTTCGTAAAAAAAAGGCCTTAGTCTCCGTCGAAATCGTGATTTCGTGCTCGCAGTCGAACAAAGGTGGAACAAAGACAGCGTAAAAAAAAAAAAAAGGTAGGCGAAACAAACTCGCCAGGGGTAGCGATGATATATTCGAGCTTTTGTAACTCGTGGCTCGGCAGTGGTTCGGCCCCATTTGTCGGTTTCTGTTAAAAGGGATCGTCTGGTCGGCTCGGTAGACTACTACTTCATACTATCCGTGAGTCGGGATACGATATGAATCGCGCAAAAGGTCGTAGATCAAAAGTGTATATCCACAGGTCTTTGAGGGATAACCTTTCGCCCCTCTTTTAATACTAGGCTGGTCGCTGAGGCAAAAAGCCGTATGTATATCCGTAGAGGAACTCGGGAACATTTTTAACCGAGCCTCTATCGTAACGCAACGAGGAAAGAAAGAAATGTCGAAACCGAGTGATACACTTCCATCTGGCCCGAAGGTCAATCGTATGCGTTCGATCGTCTTTGATCAAAACTCGTTTCCGAAGAACGCTGAACAATTCGATGACAAGTTTCTTGCTTGTATAATTTCCGCGAATTATGCGTGTATTCATTCACGTTGTTTTCGAGCACACGTGCCCGAGATTTTGATCGAACAATGAAATTTCTAATTTACAATTTGAACTTTCCCGAGATCGCAAGAGAAAAGAGACCACTGAATGCATTTTCTGAGCGTCAGAATATGCCACTTATAAATATATATAAATTACTCGAAACAAATGTGAAAATTCTCAAACACCGTGCAAGTCGTACCGATTTGTTTCGTAACATTCATTTTTTTAGCGTGTTCCCTCCGACTTCTATCGCCCAGATAGCGTGTTCGAGAGAGGAAGCTAAGTAAATTACACTAAATGATTTACAGCGGGTATATTTGTAGCAGGGGGGGGGGAGATCGCGTTTATCTGCAATACGATAGCGGGACAATGCGGTGGGAATATTTTCCAGGCTTGGTACGTCGCTTTTGTTTGCACGTCGTCCCTCGGATGACATTTCGTTTCGACGACGGGGGCTACAGATGGAATACTAATAATGGAAAACGTGCTTTCTGTTTCAGATGACATAGAATGGGTTGGGTGGCGCTAGGGCGGTGTGCGGGTGGTGGCGGCCGCCTCTCGTCCGTCCTCTCGCTGTCTCTCACCTCCCTCGCAAGCTCCCTCATCTTCACCATCCTCTGTATCCTCACACTTGCCCTCACTCTTGTCACTCTCGTGCGTGCCGAGGACATGTACGTATTATTATCACGGATTACACGATATAATTATTATCACTTTCTTCCCGATCGATCGATCGATCAGCTCTTAACTTCCCGATTATCAGCGAACTTTGTTCGTAACTTTCGACTTGTTTTCGCTTGCAAGAGTGAAAAAAATAGCGTAGCCCGTCGAAATGTGAAATATATGTTGTTATATATACGCGAAAATACGTTGTTTGTCCCTGAGATCGAGATCGAGATCGAGAAGCTAAGAGAAAGAGATACTACTAGAGAGTAGAGAACATTGTGTTGCTTGTGATAGGATCGAGGGAGCGACATTATAGACGAACAACGATCGTGCGTCGTAGCGTGATAATCGAATAACATCCGAGGGCGGAGGAAATTGAAATTTTCTATTCGTAATACACGATACAAGTCTCTTTGCATGAAACATAGAAGGATCGTCGT
The DNA here is from genome assembly GCA_032399595.1 of Tetragonula carbonaria. Classification (NCBI taxonomy): domain Eukaryota; kingdom Metazoa; phylum Arthropoda; class Insecta; order Hymenoptera; family Apidae; genus Tetragonula; species Tetragonula carbonaria. Next base: position 7,308,063 of record JAUCRC010000008.1, read on the forward strand.
TGATGTCGCCTCCTGTCATGTTCGAAGGCTCTTATACTTGTTTTACGTTTACAATATTGCGCGAACTTGTCTCTTTATTAACCGGGGGCGCTGGTCGAAGTGCGAGCGTGTTGGGCCTGTTCGTTCGGGGCCTCTTTGCACTCGCTGGAAATTCATCATCGCCACCGAAACGATAATGGACAACGGACAGATGGTCTCCGACCGCGCGACATCGATGTTGACACGATTAGTACAAAATTTATCGCCACGTGAACTGCCGTAGTGACTGTTCGTCGGCAGTTCTCCATTCAGAAGAAACGAGAAACACGAGGACCGGATATAATAAATCCAGGGATCGAATCACTCGACCAGCGCCCCGAGAATTCGTTCGATTGCATCGTTAAACGTTTAGCCCGTGTAGACCAGAGTTTGGATACCTAACTAGCGGTCGCGATGTAGTCACGATCGAAGCAACAGATGTTGAATAGCGAAACTTACAGAATAATTCAATAATCGCTCGAAGGTAGAGGCTGTCTTTTTTTCACGTATACATGTACAAGGTGTCCCGTGCGAAGCTAACCACGGAACTTTCTCTTGAAACTTAAAACTACTTCGCCGTAGAAACAAATGTTTCGAATAAAAATTACGTTGTTTCTAAGGGGGAGGATATGTTATGATGTCCACAAATTTTACATAGTTGGCCTTTGTTTCTTTTTTTTTAAACGGAATTGTATATCGTTGAGTTCTTGTAGTTGACGTCAAGACGAATGCAGCAACTTAGGTAACGTTGGTGTTTCAAGGTCATTAAGTCAGAAATTGCTCCTTATCCGCGATGTTATTGTTTTCCAAACAAAATCAGGTGTTAAGAGCGCTCGCTAACAAACTTACTACCGAAATATTGGAAAAAGTCGTGCAACTATTCGGAGAAAATAAATCAGTGTGTTGACATCCAAGGTCATCGCTTCTTAGATAAGGAACAAGATCTATAGATGCTCAACGAAGATAACTTTTGAGCGGCGTTGAATGACCTTGGAACATCAACGTTATCGTCGTTGAATTCGTCCCGACGTTAGCTATAAAATTGTAAATTCAAAATCAAATTCAAAAATGTAAATTGAAATCTCGGAAGCTCGAAATCTCTTGACCAACTATACGAGATTTGTGACGTCATAAAATGTCTCCCTGAAAACAACGTACAAGTTTCATTTGAAACATTTCTTTCTCTGTGGCGAACAGTTTAAGAGAAAATTGCGTGGTTAGCTTCGTACGGGACACGCTGTACATATATACATACATTTATCTACATATAGTGCGTTCTTAGAGAGCTGTGTAATCATGGAATAATTTTTCGTAGATCGTGTGAGTTTCTCTTTTGATATGTGTAGCCGTAACGAATACTCGAAAGAGAACCCGCGCGCAGCAAACGCATTCTCAGGGAACCTCGATCTTGGACACCTCGAAGGTCAAGGTCAAGGTCAACGGGGTGTCGCGATCGTGAAAACGATACGCGAAGATCGACCTTCGGGGTGGCTAGAAAAAGAAAGAGATCCGGGGGGGGGTGAGATCCGACGAGAAACGATAACAAACGAAAGGAAAGAAAAAAGAAAAAGAAAAGAAATGAGCGGAAAAGGAAATATCCCCGTCGTGGATCGCCGTCGTGGTGGTTTCGCCGGGGCTAGCTACAATACGTTGTGTTGCAGCTTCGAGGAGGGCAAGTCGGACAAGGAGATCCTGGACAACCTGCTGCTGTCGACGCGTTACGACAAGCGGCTTCTGCCCCCGGTCCAAGGTACACTGAGGCCCCCGCCCCACACCCGTCAAGACGACTACACCCCTGACTACCTCGTACCCAATGACCCTGATCATCCAGAGCACCTCGAACACCACCGGCACCGCTACCACCATACAGCACCACACAACCACAGCTCACTGCTCACCCCTCGTCAAAAGGGTACTCTATATTAGAAATCGACCTGATCGACGCTGAATCGGCATAATGAGAGAAGCGATTAAAACGAGAGCGAACGAACGAACGAATGAGAAAGTGAGAAAGTTCGGTTCTCTTGTCCTGTTTTTACTTTACGTTTTACTTCTAACCCTCTCCTCCCCCCTCTTCTCTTATTTCTTTCCTCGCGATTTTTCCTTTTTTTTCTTTCTTTTTTTTTTTCTTTCTTCCCCTCTATCGTGAGTTCGCACGTTGCGTTGCGAGAGAGTTTCGCGCGTTTTCTCGCAGTCACGTGTTTAAAAGAAGAAAAAAAGGAAAGGAGTGAGAAACATTCGAGTACGCTTGGAAAGTGGAGAGAAAGACTCGCGCTTGTTTTTAAAAGAGAACAGAGAAAATGACGTGTGCGTACGAGAGACGAAAAGAGAAAAATGGTGCAAATAGTGGGGGAGGGAGGGGGGATGAAGTGAAAAGGAAAGGTGAATAAAGAGCATGAATGAAAACACGGACAGGGAGGGGAGGGGGAAAAGGAAAAAACAAATCAGGAAGGGAAAAAGTAATAATCGGTCACTTTGATATCGAGGCGAAAATCGGGCGACCCGTCTGACCAATATCGGCCCTATATCACTGGCTGCTGCTACTGCTACTGCTCGCTGCCAATAGCTGTTTACCTCACCACCGAAATCCAATTCAGACCAGCGATAAATTCGCAGTCTCTCGGCCGCCGGAGAATTTTTCCCCGAGATTGAAATCATCTCCATCATCGGGACCTGCCAACATTTTTATCGCGAATATTTCCGAAATCTTCCGAAATCTCGCGATTGAATTTTCCATCGGACGGTTCCTCCGAACGAATTCTCGCTACGTTTCAACGCGCAGATATTATTTCGATCGAACTTCTTACGTGATGTGTCTTTTATCGACAAACATTTCTGTTTTTTTTTTTTTTAGCAAGCAAATTGCTGCGAGAAAGTTGTCATTTTCTATTTCACGCTGGAAAAAAGAGAAGGAAAAACGACGAGAAGGTGCTTGGTACGACGCACTTGAGTCTTGCATTAACAAGATTTTTCTTTTTTTTTTTCACCGAGGCGAACGCGCAGATTAAGCAATACTGGCTTTAGTAGAAGAAAGTTAAAAAAAAAAAGAAACGAGTCTAGTGGCTTCGGACGTCACGGGGAATGTTTGCGTCACCGCTTTAATAATAAATATGAGATTTGCGAGATCAGCGGTATGTGGCCTAGATTTATTCGAATGTGTAAATTTGCTTGCCTCTTGGCAATTAATTATCGATCGAATGGAACGCTTGCTTCCCTCGCCTCTATATAGTGAGACAAGCATGCCGCCGACGGAAACACTTTGACGCGCCTATTTCATACTATAATTACAATGCTCTCATCTCGTGCGATGCTGCGAGAAACAAGCTTGCTCAGAGCACAATACCGTTTGAAATCGTTCCCCTTCGTAAAGTTCCAGTCCACCTCGGCTCGAACTTCGAATTTTATGAACTTTCAGTTCCTCGATCCGTCGATTCGGAGAAGCAAGAACGTAGATTATACAAAAAAAGGGGAAAATTGAATTACGCTGAATGTTGGCAATCGAAATACGCAGAATTAGTTAAAAAAATGTCAAAAAAATGTCAAAAAAAAAAAAAAAATTAGTTCACAGAATTTACATTTTCGCGAAATTTTCAAACAAGAATAGTTTCGTCGCTGTTTGATGCCTCTTGGTATTACTTCAGCAGTAAGTTCAGTTTCAATAAACAATTGAATAATTCAAAGTCGTTGATTGAATTACTTGAAACGAAAGTTGAATTAATTTCAACAAACAAATTGAACAGTCGAAAATAAGTTTAACTTCAATGAACAGATTCATCTTGAAGCTTTTCGATATATTTGTTCGTCGTGTTGCAACATATTATGCTGTTCGAATCTCTCCGATTCGAGTAAACCAATTATTCATTACAATATTATTATATTTGTTATAATATCATTATAATTATACAACCAATTATTTTGTCTTTATAATTGTAATATAAATAGCCTGGTACAGATAGGCTAGACACTCAAAGAGTTAGTTTCACGAGTCGCGTCAATTGCCGCGAAAATTTGCCGAACAATCGATCCAATACAGTTGAATACAGCAGAATACTCGCAGTTACGTTTTCCTCGCGGCTTAGAAAACGAAATTAAGGGAAGCAGAGCGAGTGCTTGCCTTTCCCAATCCGGCGATGAAAGTTTTCAAACGTGAAAAGGACAAAGTCAGACGGATCTCGCCCGAGAGTTCGCGACTCTCCTGCAAACGAAAACGATTTCGCTTGAACAGAGCTTTCGCAGTGAAAAGCTTCTCTATCGAGATGTATCAAAGGATCGTTGCGATGCCGCGAGTAAACGATGCCAGCCAGTAGTTGCGCAGCTGTTACGCGTAAGTAAAACTCAACATCGAGATAATTGCAGCAGCAGTTGTGCGCGACGTTTCCGTTTCAATCGTTCTTCACCCTCTTCGTTCTGTGTAGTTGACGGCGCGCGAATCCTCCTCGAATCGCCTAAAAAGCCGAAGAGAAAGAGCGTGGACGTTGATAAAATGGCGTTCGCGTCGCGTAAAGTCACGATCTACGTACGTAAATTAAGTAACTTTACTGTTTCAGTGCTGTTTTTCAGTCGAAATTTCCGCGAATAAAATACGTGAATAAATTAAGCAATTTAACGGCCATTTCAATAATAAATTAATTTAGCGCCGCGATAGCGCGCTTCCTTAATGTGGAATTCATTTTGCAAATAAATGTAGATAAAGTGGAAAGCCTGCTCTATTTACACGCAGTTTTTCAGATCAAAACATAACGTAAATGAATTGAACGAAACAACTTGGCACGATATTCGAGACTCGAATATAACGAGTGAAACAGCTCGAGGAATTGTTAAACAATCGACGTTTAAGTAGCCGATATTACAAACCACGTTGTTTCCGAAACAGCGCTCTGGCACTTCACGCTCTTCCGTCTCCGATGCTCGACTTATCGATTCGCTCTCGCAGTCGACGAATTGTCAGCCGATTAAGCGTAACTTTGATCTGACTCACCTGGCGATATTAATTAGGCGTTCGTCGAGAACGTTTATTTGGCACTTGAACTACGTTGAAAGACGGCTTGCAACACGGATGTTATCGCGAGAATTTTGATCGTGCCAAATTTCGCCGGTTGGTCAAGATGGTGCACGCTGAAAGGTGCAAACACGCGTCCAATGCTGACAGGTGTAACGTGATTCACCTTGCGGGTAGTTGCGAAAGTTCTGCTGATTTTTGGTCGAAACAATTACGACGGAGATATAACGACTGTTCTTTCAATGCTCTCGTTTATCTATTCTTTCCTTTTATTTTTCGTTCTATTTATTTGCTTTCAGTAGTGTTCAATCAGACGATTTGGGATAATAATGAATCAATGATCTATCCGATTATTTCTCGATCGGTTAATATCTCTCGTTAAAGAACATCTGATCTTTAACACTAGAACTATCACACCAGTGAAAATGACTGGTTTTACAATTTTATTTTAAAATTTCTATTTCACGTTACAATTTTTGCCCTCGCAATGATGCAATGACTTTCTACAGTGATAACTAAAGAAATAATATAATGAATTTTATTTTATTTTTATTTATTAGAAATCAAAAGAATTTCGGTAGAAATAACTTCGTCTCAACTGTCGGTAGTTCTAGTGTTAAGGATCTTTGAGATGATGTCGTCAACAAAACTGTGAATCGAGTCGGGCCATTTAATTTAGTTTAAGCGACTGGATCTGTAACTTGCTCGCCGGACGATTGGCAAATATTTTTTTTTGCGAAACAGCACGCTTGCAAAAATATATCTGTCGACTGTGCCGCGCAAGCTTGCGCATACGTGTTCATTGCGTGTGCTTTGCAAAAATATTTGCCAAATTTTGCCACGTACCATTGTCATGTGCTACTTCCATTTAGATCCGTCTTCATCGATCCATTCAAAAGAAGAAGAAGAAGAAAAAACAAAAAGGAGAAAAGAAAGAAAAGAAACAACGCAGCAAAACTTTTGCACCCACCCCGAATATTTCATATCGCGACATTTTCGTTTACCTAATTTTTCGATTTTCGATTCGATGGTAACGAAAAGAGGATGAGGAAGGGTTGGGGGGTCAGTAATTGATCGATGTATCGCGATGTGAAACGGTTTTTTCCACGTCGGTCTGGTCTAAAGTGCCCTATCAGGAAGACAACGTTTTACCCTGTGAAAGAAAGAAGCCTCGGATACAAAAGCGCGGGTTCCTCTTTTGTATCGGTGGGAGCGGGAAAGCTGCGACGACGCCCTCGAGCACCGGCATCATTTGTTCAGCCAGCGAATGTAAAGAAAGCGCGAGCTTTCTAAAGTGCGAGAGCGCAAGATGAAAAGAGAATCTTTGGTAGAAGAGAGGAGAGGAGAGGAGAGGAGAGGAGAGGAGAGGAGAGGAGAAGGGAAGGGCGACGAGACTGGAGAATCGGCGGAGAAAACAACTGTCGCGTATCGCTTCACTCGACACTTCTCTGACGACCGTGTTCTCCCCGGGAGACATTTTCAATTGCGGCGACAAAAGAGACACGTTGATTGCTTGTTTCGTGCTAAGTACACATCTAGTTCGCGTTCTCGTGGCGGAATAAAATCACGAGCGACGTCGCGACGGATGAATGATCTCGAGCGGTCGAGGTGTGCTCGGAAATTTTTCTTTTAATTTCGAATTTTGCGCAAATGAGCTCACGCGAAATGCTGGAAAAAAGGCGATTCTGGGAGAGCGAAAATTCACCTTCGAACTTCTTTTAAATTCACTGTGTGAATATTTGCGAAATTGTATAAGATACAAAAAAAAGAGAGTAGATTAAAATTTGTTAATCGTTTGTTTAAAAGTTTACGTTGTTTAAGATATAGATTGTTTTATAAAGGTCATGTTGTTTAAGGATGGATATAGGTTGTTTTTATGTAAAATTTTGTATAAAAATTTATATTGTTTAAGGGTAGATTAAAATTTCAAAATAATTTAAAATTAATATTGTTTTGTAAAATATAGAATATATTATTCAAGGGTAAATATAGATTGTTTTTACAAAAATTTATATTGTTAAGGAAAGGTTAAAAAATTATATATTGATCGTAAATGGTAAAAGATTTTTTAAGAATTAGTTGAAAACCAAAAATGAAAATTGAAATAGTACATGTTCTAGTTTAATTTCTATTCTGTATATTAAAATAGGATTTCCTGTAACACGTGCATGTTAGCAAGATGATGCAACATACCGAAGTGAAGTGAACTGATATAATAATAATATAATGATCAAGCTCAGGAGATTCACTGAACTGAAAGATATATTGCCAATTTTCTTTTTAGCACTGTTATTAATCGTCAAGTTTAAAATTGTGGGAAAAATCAAGTTAGCTTAGGATTAGGTTACACAAAATAATAAGTAACGAGAAAGTACTAAAAATCTATGAAAAGTGAAAATTTCTTTACGGAGAATATTCTCAGAATTGTTCTTTAGCGGAGTGGGGAAAAAGAGTTGTTCCTTTATCAGCACGAACGTGAACTACATTTGAGCGTGAGAAATTTGAAAAAATTTTTCTGAACTTTCCAGCTGAACTGTAGGCGCCTAACGAACTGAAGGGAGGAAAATTGAAGAGCAAAGTAACGCGTCGTTCGTAATGGGATGAATATGAAATCCGGGTGACGGAGTACAGAGGGTGAAGAGTCGCGTCGCTGACAAAACGAACAAGATACGAAACTCGAACTGCATGGAAACGTCATTATTTGAAGTTCATCAGGAACGAGTTCGTGTGCAGCGCAATGTGCAGCAGCTTCCTGACTTTTCTCCGACGTACAGCCGAGAGCATAACTGTATCTGCATACGTAACGACAGTTTCTTCGTCCTTGCATTTACCATTTTTCATTGCCATTAACTTTCACACGTATAAAAAGAATATATTCTTATATAATTTCGAGCAAGCTCGAGCAATTTCTTTCAACTTTGTTCAAAAACGCCTTTTCCCTGGGCCAGAGTTACTCGTTGAATTAATTTTTCGCTTCGACAATTTTCCAGACATTCAGAATCGTTTTTAAAATTCGGCATAATCAAGACGAACTTTACTTTTTTTAGTACAATTGAGAAAAGAATCGTACTATTGTAGAAAATTATTTACACGAACACTGCAATTATCGGTACAGTTATGCCCTTATTGTGTGCTGTATGTATCTTAATTTTCCGTACAATTTTTTCAATTTATTTCTTTTTTCTATTTTCTTTAAATTCCCTTCCTTCTCTTTTTTTTTCTTCTCTCTTTGCTGATCCGATATCGGGGATTAGCGATTTTCGAGGAAGGAACGAAAGGCCAGGAAGAATGTGTGTTCAACGCTTTCGCGAGGAATTTGGCAAAGCAGGTCTAAATAGGTCGCGAGCCAATTGGTCGTGTACGGTAATTGAACATCCATCGGCACGCCATTATCATTTTACTTGAAGGTAAATTGATCCGCGCGTTTGTACGCGCAGGATCAACGTTGAAAAATATCTGTGCTGTCGACAGCGCAAAGGTGATGCTGTTTTTTCCCCTGTCGGCTCGATTATCGGAGAGTTGAAACTCCCACCCCCAAAAGATACACGATATCTCGCGAGATAGACGATGTTAATTCTGTCCGATGGAATTAGGTTCGCGTAGGAGAAACAACAAGATGAGACGTGGGCAAGAGTTGTTGGGTGTCACAGAAATTCACACACTGAGACTCTTACGAAATGTATACAACCTTCACATTCCCGTTGTTGTTCTATTTTGCTGTTCGATCGGATAACAAATCGCTCGTAAAAGTATGCCAATTTGTCGAAAATCGTAACGGAAGGCTCAATTTTTTCTTTTTTTTTTTTTTTAGAGAGAAAGAGAGAGAGAAAGAGAAAGAGAGGGAAAGAGAGAGAGAGAGAAAATAAAGGAGAGGTTAGAGATGCGAGATAACCGTTTCACTTTTTTTTTTCTTCTTTTTTTTTAACCCAGATCTCTGCGATCGTTGCGAATAAAAGGATCGTAAATTTCGGGAATGTCATGGTGAAATGTGTATCGTATGCAGACAAATATTGATAGACTTTGGAGAATTTTTGACGCTTTTAAAATCAAAAGTATGCAAAAGTAGGGCAACTGTGCGTGTTTTATACGTAGTCGCGATATATAGTCATTAAATCGCAATACAACAGCGCAACATATCCTGAAATATATATATATGTAACTGTCGTATCAGTTCTTCTTTGATTCTTCACAAAATCGCGAAATAAATCGAAAACGCCTAATCTCCCGTGCAATAAATCACTGTCACGTGCGAAGTTACGGCTCGAAGTTACTGATTAAACAAATGGCAATTGCTGTTGCGAAGACTATTCTTCAGCCTGAACAGTTCGAACAGTACCAAAATATATTGACACGAGCGTAAATCAAAACTTTGGCGTCTCGCGCGTTTCTCTAACCTCTCCTCAGCCACGGTGATTCGTTGTTCTTGCCTTTTATCATTGTTGCTCGATTCCGTACGCGTACGCGAAAAAAAAAGAAGAAAAAAAGAAAAGCTACGAAGCGGAAAAATGCGAAACGCGCGTCGCGGAGGATCAAAAGAGAGAAAAGAAAAATGATACGTGAGACGGGCGAGCGCACAGGATCGAACAGTTACATTGATCGATAGTGTCACAAAAAAAAAAAAAAAAAAAAAAAAAAAAAAGGATGAGACGTGGGCAAGGGGTTGTTGGGTGTTACAGATGCGGATTTCTGCTGCGGAATGCGATGGCCTGGTGACGCCACCGGCCTGTCGAACCGGTCGTCGACCTCCTCTAACGACCCCAAGAACCAGTACAAGAACCAGAACAATAACCACTACACGTCGCACCAACACCTTCGCACCCACCTTCGCGGTCCGTCCTTCTGCTTTTACTTCTCTCGTAACCTCGTCTAGAGAAATAATTAAGACTACCACAGATATTTCTTTTTTTTTTTTCTCACTCCGACCCGACCCATTCAGTTCCGCAGATCGGCGCCGCCGCGAACTTTTCTGCAACTCTGTTCTCTTCACTCGACACGTCGCATAAGCGTATTGCATTTTATCTTTCCCTTGTTTCCGTCACTTTCGCGTCGGTTCGTTTCGATTTTTTTTGAATTACTTCACCGCTGTCGAAGAGCGAAGTCCTCGCCGAGCGAACGAAATCGAAAAATAGCGTGTGCAGAGAGAGAGAGAGAGAGAGTATACGGTTGAAACATACGGGAATCGAATCCTGAATGGGTTGCCAGTCGAATTTCTGTACGAGGGTTTATAGGTCGATCGATTATTTTTCTTTCTTTTTTTATTGAAACTACATTTTCCACCGTCTATATATATGTGTGCGTGTGTGTGTGTGTGTGTGTCTGTATGTGTGTGTATGTGTGTGTATACACGTTCTTGTCAACAAAGAGGAAAAAGACGTCGGCTCTTTGGAAGCTTTCGTCAGTCTTTAGCTCTATACTTTTAACGCTAGAACTACCGAGAACCTAGAGTCAAAGAGATTGGCTCATTTTCGAAATTACGAGAGTTTCGAAAAACTCTTCTGTTTCTGATGATACTTGTCAAAAATACGATCGTGTACGATCGCGTATTATCCACTCGTTTAATTTCGAGTCTATGGAATACCTATGTATACATGATGTATTCAGAGAGAGAGAGAGAGAGAAAGATACGCGTTGAAGATAATTCTAGCGTTGAGAAAGCCTCTTGACCAAATTTCGATTTTCGATCTTCTGTTCGCTCGGGCAAACTCGGATCTCGGATCGTGGCTTCGAGATACGAATGAGACTCGAGCGAGTCGAATGAAAGCCTAAAGGCGTTGATTCGACCTAGACCTTCGACTGTTCGATCTTCAAACACGCGCACAGAATCAGAATATATTCGCGGCAGCTCCGTCGAGCGAGACCTTTCTTTTTTCTTTTTTCTTTTTTTTTTTTTTCTCTCTCTTCCACGTTATTGCGCGAAACCACGTTGGCTCGAAGTGCGATTCGGAAAGGCTGGAAGGTTCGTGTTGTTGGTAGACGCGAAGCTCGAAACGGGACATTCGTGTTAAGAGGACGTAAAAAAAAAAGAAAAGGGGGGGGGGAAAGGAAAGCGTTGCTTACTGATCGCGGTTATAACGTTCTTACCGAGCTTGGCGAGCTCGTGTTTCGTGTCCGATGTGCCTCGCCGATTAATGCTCGTTTCCCCCGGGCGTAATGATACACCCCGGCTGTTATCGAGAACAAACCCGGCGGTCTCCTCGTCGTGTCGATTTCGTTTTTCTACTTTCTGTCGCGTAACTGGAGTATGCAGAATATGCACGACATGCACAGCGAAAGGAGCCACGTAACTACGCACGGTTTTATTTTCAATTATTTTTCGCTCGAGATTAACAGTAAGATATGCAAGAGACTAAAATATGAGAGAAAAACTTTCTGGATAGACGTTCAATTTGCTTGCCTTGCTACCTACAAAGATCAGTCATCGATTAAGTTGAAATGAAACTGCATTTTTCAGCTTTTAATTCGGCATTTAATTCAATTTTTCTTTTGCTTGTGAAGATGAGGTTCGAGACGATGCTTTCGATTCTTTCATTTTCGTACGTTTCCTATTGTGTTTGCTATATATTGAGAATTCCGATCGTATTGTTAATTGTAGCTCATGTCGAAAATTATATTTTATACAAATACAATTCAAGACGATGCTTTCTCAAATTCTTTCGTTCATTTCGTATATCGAATATTTTATTGTTATTCGTTTTACTATATATCTTTATAGATACCGTGGTTCGATACAATGGTTCAACATCAAGACGACATTGACCAGCGTCGCATTGAAGAAAATGACTATTCACATCATTCGATTGAACGTCAGTTATACAAAATACAATTCGTCGCATCTATCCTTGTACATCCTACTGCTAATTGTAACACAGAAATCATTCGATACCGATATTTTTTTCGTTTTGCGCGAAGCTCTTTCGTTTCTATACTATTCGCTGTGCATCTCCGAAGACTCGCATTAAGATGCGAACGAGTAACAAAACGAAATTCTAAAAAAAAAACGGTTTACTCCTCGGTCGATCGTCGACGTACGATTTCTTAAATAATATAGTTCCACACTCTGCACTCCTTCTGTTCCACATTCCACCGATGTATTTTCACACGACCCGACGTATACACGCTATACTAGACAGAGTCGCGAGTTTGGCGTGTCGTTTGCGTAGCTGAATGCGTTGGCAGTTATCGGATCGGTGGTTGGGACTCGTTAGACGGGTGACTTCGTATCAGAACGAGCAGAAAACGGGTAGCAAATTGGTTCGTTTTACTCCTCTCTCCATCCACCCACCCTTCCCCCTCCGCCTCCATCCGTGAAGAATGTGCCGCGTGTCACAATGGTTGCACATCATTGATTAGAGTATCGGCGCGCAGCGAAAACGAACCACGCCAGACGGAGCATCGCTGCAACGATCATTTTGTTTCCGTTTCCATTTCCATTTCCATTTCCATTTCCGTTTCCGTTGCCGGTTTCCGTTTCCGTTTCCGTTTCCGTTGCGAGCGATCCTCTTCTCGATCGAATGTCGCCGTGCTATCGCGCCTCTCGACGACCGGTTCTCGAGTCCTAACTCTCCGACTACGAGCTTCACAATTATATATATATATATATATATATATATATATATATATACACACACACAAACACTTGTGATTAGTCGCAGCATGTGCACAGCATGGCTCTTAATGGCGCTTTCGCAATAACAGCAAGAAGTAGAAAAGCTTGTGGCAGACGTAGAAAAAAGACGTAAAAGAAAATTGAAGAAAAAGCGAGACGTGAAAATCTGGTGAGATCTCGCGATGGTCTTGCCTTCGATCCATGCAGAGTGAAAGATTCTGGACGAAGGGACCACGCGGGTCAGAAGGTCACTCGCACGAGTTAGGGAGACCCGCGGCTACTTCCTTGCTTTGCCTCCACTGTTTCAAAGTAAAACGTTTGCAAACGAGATTGTGATTCAAGTTCGATTTTGTTCGAGCCAGTTTCTAAAGTTTCTTAAAATGAAAGAAAAAAAAATAATGTAACGCCCTGAGTTCCCTTTCCCGATGCGAGATGTCTCCCCTCCGAAGAATGTTTTCTTTTCGAATTAGCGTGCTCTTCTGGTGAACTGCTTCGACATAATCAACGAGGCGGAACATCTTCAAAATTTCAATCGTGCACTGTGTTTCAGGAACCTTGACCGTGAACGTGAGCGTGCTGTTGCTAAGTTTGGCCTCACCCGACGAGTCCAGTTTGGTAATTAATAAATAAAATTTCGCCTCTTCTCCGTTAACCTTAAAGTCGTTCCACTCGCTTCTTGAACGATCGACATTATAGTTAGAAAGTTAGGATGGTGAACAATTCATTAAGGACAGGAAAGTTATGCTAAAGTATTACTTCGTACATTTATACTCCAGAAATTTTAATTGATTTTTCAGAGCGTTAATTTTCATCCAAACCGAAAGATTTAGCAAATCGGCTAACTTCGTAAATTCGTAAATTCAATTCGTAATTCTTACATTGTAATTTTTCTTTCAAATTTCAGTTATAACCGGATCGCAGATTTTCATGCACAGAATACATAAAATGTATAAAATAACTCAACGTCGTATAAATAATTTTCTACCGAGATATATATCTTTTTAATGTATCTTTTCTATCTATATCTTTTTAACCCTTTCGCTTCGGCAGTCACTGAACGGAAGCACGCGCGAGAAATGCGCACAACAGTGCGCGTGGTTTTTGTATATACGTTTTCCTAAGTCTTAAATATCAACTGTTCTTAATAAAACAATCGTTGCTCCAATATAACACGTATAGCTCACGTTTTTAATATTAAAAGACTTATACAAAATTATACTAGCTATTCTAAAAACATTAGACCAATTACAGTTGACATATTTTTAGATATTTACATATATATATATTACAATTTTTAATTTTCAAAAGATTAAGAATTATACCTTGAGCCGATCTATTCCTAATTCTTGTGTAAAAAAACGTATGTGAACTCTCACCGTTTCACTGTCGAATGGATTCGATAGATTTTTTGGAATGAAACATCTATGAACGATCGTTTTGACGTCGTAACAACAAAGAGTAGTCTTCATGTGTGATTAATCCAATATGTCAATAAAATCAACAAAAAATGTTCTGCCGATTACGAAGAATTTATCATTGACTACAGAATGGTACTTGTAAACACATCATATGGATGCCGGATATCTTCGTCGCTCGAAGCGAAAGGGTTAATCATCTTTACAGAAGCATAAAATTGCACAAACAGTCTATTGCACAACTGCGATTCCTAATTAACACTAGAACTACCGACAGTTAAGACGAAGTTATTTCTACCAAAATTATTTTGATTTCCAATAAATAAAAATGAAATAAAATTCATTATGTCATTATATCTTTAGCTATCGCTGTAAAAGTCATTGCATCATCGCGGGGAAAAGAATTGTAACGCGAAGTAGAAATTTTAAAATAAAATTGTAAAACCAGTCATTTTCACTGGTGTGGTAGTTCTAGTGTTAACATCGAGAGACACATCTCTGTTTTAATCGCTTAATTAAACAATTGCAATTGTGAGATTTTTGTCGTTGCGCGAAACAATGTCAAACGGGCGATGCCAATCGTTTCGCCAAAAGGGCTTAATTTTACATCTTGTTTTGCCCGGCCGAGAAAACAAATTGGATCGTTGAAACTTACCGCTCGGGTTAGTCGGAAGAACTAAGCGAGACCCGTCACGTTTGATAAATTCCATTTTGTCGGAATGTGCACCAGGTGCAAAGCCGAAGCCGTTTTAAAACATGGCAACACGCGCGTGCCGCCATTCTATTCTTCGCTCTCTCGACGAAACGAAACGAACAGCCGAGATTTTTATAACGATTCGCTTTCTCTTTTTTGCATTTGCCCTGCAGAAATACGAGGTGGAGTTCTTGCTGCAACAACAGTGGTACGATCCGCGATTACGCTACAGCAATCGGTCGCAGTACGAGTTCTTGAATGCGATTCATCATTACGATGATATCTGGTTGCCGGACACGTACTTCATAATGCACGGAGACTTCAAGGACCCGCTCATACCAGTCCATTTTGCCCTTCGGATATATCGCAACGGCACGGTCAACTACCTTATGCGGTATTCATCGCCTATTCTCTGTTCGAAATTAATGCGCCTTTTTATATTAACCCGTTAAGGGCTCGCGCGAATTTTAATCGGGCCACGCACGTGTATTTCTTTTAGTTTTATTATTTTGCATATTATACGATTATTTTGTATTCGTGTTATTCTATATTATACTTGCTGTTTTATGTTACGTTATGTTATTATTATTATTTGTACCACAGTATTTTATATTATATTAATTTATT
Source organism: Tetragonula carbonaria (assembly GCA_032399595.1). Taxonomy (NCBI): domain Eukaryota; kingdom Metazoa; phylum Arthropoda; class Insecta; order Hymenoptera; family Apidae; genus Tetragonula; species Tetragonula carbonaria. The sequence goes on from JAUCRC010000008.1 coordinate 7,323,422, forward strand.
TATTTCAACATAGTATAGTTTATGTTACATTATATTATATTACTTATATCGTATTATCTTTATTATTATTGCAAGTAGTATTATCGTTCACGCTATTTCATGTTATATTGCATTATTTACATTATTTTCTGCCCGTTTATAAAACGAGATGCCAGAAATTTTCGAAAAAGAAATGCTATTTTTTTCTGTTGCGCATATAAAAAATTACACGCGCAAGATTCACTTATGAAATTTAGATTGTTATTTTGGAACAAGAGATACACCTCATTGATTTCGATGATCTTGAAGTATTCAAAAATTGGGAAATCTTTTAAAGTATTTTTCAGTGACTCGTCCTAGTTAGAAAGCTTGATCTAGTTAACCTAGTTAAAAATATTCCATGTAATTTTTTATTGCACATACTACTCTATAATCGTCACTCAACGTTAATTTCCTAGATATTTGCAAAAAGCTTTAATTTTAGTTCGTATTATATTACGCTGAGTCTGTGACCTTCTTTCGTAACGCGTAATAGTTTTTTTTTTTTTTTGACAAACAGAATCCAAAAATAAAGTAACAGTTGAATAACGAAGAGATAATCGCACGAAAAGTTAGTTGCGCATATATAATTTAAACAGCGGCTTGAAATTTGTGTTATAACTTTTTGACATGTAATAACTTTTGACAGACAAAGTTCAAAAATAGTAGTTTAATCTAAATGAAGAGATAATTGAAAGAGATAATCGAAAAGTTAGATACATATATAATACATATATATTAGATACGTACATAATGTTAGCTTGAAGTTTATCATTATTTGCGCATAATTTTTATCGAACAGAATACAAAAATAGCAATCGTTCGAAAAGTTAGTTAGTTACATATATAATGCAACAATATTAGCTCGAAGTTATAATTTACAACTTATTTGCGCAACGTGTGATAATTTTGCACAAACAGAGTCCAAAAATAGCAATTTAATAAACGAAGAGCTAATTAGTCTAATATACGTGCAATACGTGACACCGGTTTGAAGTTCGCGTTGTAACCTTTTCTTATTTCTATTCAGAATTAAAGAATAATCGTTTGAACACGTAAAATTAAGAATGAAACGTATTGTAGCTAGATTTGAAAAATCGAACATGGAAGATTAACACATTGTTTGCGGGTATCACAAGGGAATCACAGTCTTACTTACGGCCAATTGTTGAGTTGCGGGAGACTCGTGATTACAATTTTTGAAAATACTGGACGTTGAGTATGATGAGTGCAAGTATTTCTTTCAAAAAAAAATTAGGAGTTTTACGAAGGTGTATTGCAATTTTTGTTCAATTCTTTTGCTACTTTTTCCCCGCGTTTGCACAGCCCCAAACCCCACCCGCGTAAGATGTGTTAAGAATCGAATATTGGAGATTAAGATGCGAAACGCGTATATCTCTCGGGTATCATTTGGAATAAAACGATACGGAACAATTTCTTTCGATCTTGTAGGCGTCATCTCATCTTATCCTGCCAGGGTAGACTCAATATCTTCCCTTTCGATGACCCACTGTGTTCATTCGCGATCGAGAGCAGTAAGTGAATACTTTACGTGTTTCTTATGTATTTCCTTATCTTCTAATATCGAATAATGAAGAATGATATTTATTTTCGTCGATGTGTGAGCACCTGACTAATCAATTTCGTGCATATTTCTTCAGTATCGTACGAGCAAACGGCGATCACGTACGTGTGGAAGAATGACGAGGGTACGTTGCGGAAGAGTCCTAGTCTAACGTCGCTGAACGCATACCTCATTAAGAACCAGACAATCACGTGTCCGATCAAAGTAAGCTGGAGAGGTGAGTTGGCCGAGTTGAAGCGAGTTTTATTCTATCGAGAAATACTACGGAATACTTGACACTGAGAAAAGAACGCAGAGAACAAATAAGGCAAATGATAACGACGATATAATTGAGATACGAGAATTCTCCGAGCATATCATCGTTCAGTATCAATTCCAAGGAAGATCTAAAGGTGTGAATCACAGTTGCAAACCGGTTGATTGCTCTGTGAAGAAAAGAAAAAAGAAACATTCAAATTGAAGCGCTCGTTGTATGATTCGAGGAAATCCGTGTTTCGTCTCAATAGTGCAAATTGCAAAGATGCGATTCCAATTTACGAATGTTAATTTAATCAAGCGAGAGCGATTGAAATAATCTGTCTGGCTTCAATTTCTGAAAATCTTGGCTCTATCATCGCTGTGATTTTTCCACCCACCCGTATGCAATTATTAAGAAATATACTGTATTGAACTGCACGATGATATTCTTAATATTACAGTACGACAAATGCATCGTTAGGTCTATCGAGTTATCATATCGAGTCAAACGATCGAAGCAAATAAGACCAAAAAAAAGAACGGAAAAGAAAAACGGAGAAAAAAAGAAATGTCGCCGAAATTATACCATTTTCTATTCGTTATCTATCAGTTCTCTTTTATGATTTTTTTATACTGCATCCTTAAATAACACTGCTTCTGTACTCTTGCAATGCACTAAACACGGCCGTTTCGTTAGCCCACGAAAACGATTTTAGTGTCGCTTGTACACGCACTCGAAGACTCTCGAGTTAAACTTCTCTATTGTCTAATACATATATATTTATATATATATATATATATATATATATATATATATGATGATGATGATGATGATGATGATGATGACCAACGAGCCGATCACTATCTGCCTTATACTCTCGTTAGATCATCCTGAAAGTTTTTCGCGGCTTTGAACCATGTTTCCCGAACATTCCGGTGAAATACAATATTTTTACGTTGTTAATAACAAACTGATAACAATGATAACATAAAATAGTAAAAGAAATACTATCACAGTCAAATACATAGAAATTCACGGATACTGGCACGCAGGAAAGGACAAATAGTTTTTGCTGAAACTATTTGCAAAATTTACAGGAATGTAATAAATTAACAATAGCTTACACAGTGCGATTATAAAGTAAAACATTTTTAGCATCGCCCCCTCCGTTTTCAAGAGTGTTCCTCTTTAACGAAATTATCAAAAAAAAAAAAAAAAAAAAAAGAAATGGCGAGATGAGAATAATCTCAGGAGACTCCATAGACGCACGATTATTGAACTCGTTTGAAAGGTTATTCAAAGGTCACTCAAGGACAAAGGTCGCTAAAGGTCCCTCGAAAACAAGGCGAGACAAAGTAATTCGAGCCTTCCTAACCTACCTTTGGTATAAATTGGTCAAAAATTTTCTCAATTATTAAAAAAGGGGACGTCTGCTCGCCAACATCCAACAGCCATGAGGCACACTTTCTTCCCAAGCAGACAGTTCAGTAAACGATTCGTAGAAACTTTCAGGATAATCTGAACGACTTGAGTTCCAGATAGTTAGAGCCACGTTAGAGAACTCTCGTCGTGAGAAGAGAACGACGGGAAGACTCGTTGGCTGTTGTCGAGAAAAGCGAAACGAGACAGTGAAAGTACAGCGCAATCGTAATTCCTTTTGGTTGAGTTTGGAAACCTCCGTAATGTACCGTAATGTACCGTAATGTACCGAGGGAAAATCGCATAACCTGCCTATTAATATTAATAGGTCGATGCACCTGAGAGCGCTGCGTTTCCTTTAACCTAAACCTTTGCCGCATTCCTGGCGAAATTCCGGCATCATTTCCAAGAACGGACTCGGATCGATGAATTATTAGCATTGCCGAAAGATAACAATACCTTTCTAGTACCGTGGCGCTCTTTCTTTCTTTTCTTTCCTTTTCTTTTCTTTTCGATATTTCGCCTTTGTTCTGATCTATGTTAATTCCGTTAATTATTTCCTACAACGTCGCCTTTGCCCGATCTGTACTTGGATCCACGCAGAGAAGCGCTCGTTCTTTCTCTTCAAGATACGGGCGCAAAGGGATGAAATTTCCTCGTCTCGAGATTCTCGAGAGAAGCTGGGGATTTTTTCTCTGTTATCATTCCCGCTTCGGAATCTCACGACGACGTTTTTCCTCGTTTCATTCTTTCCTTTCGATAAGTATTTTTCATTGATGAAAAGATGAAAAAAGGAAAAAGAATAGAGATCATTTTCTCTCGTTCTACCGATTCGATTCGACTCATCCGATTCCACTGCGGTCATCATCTCCAGTTACCAGTTTCGTTTCTTTTTTTCTTTCATTTCCGCCCTCTGTTCTCGCATTTCACTCGGTCCCTCTTTGTTTCCAACGACATCGGAATGAGCACGAAGTCTCCGAGCTCTCCGAATCTCGTAACCGCGTTCACGATCGATTTTTATGCGAAAGATCACCACCCCCAGGTAAGTGTGCAATGCATGCGCCGTGCACATCGATGTAACGTCGTGCTGTTACTTTTTCGTTTCTTCTTTTTCTTTTCCTTTTCTTTTCGATGCCTGTCTCGTTTCTTGCACTGCATCAACCTGAATGACACTAACTACTACGGTAGGATGCTTTTGTCTATTCCATAGAGAAGATCGCGATGATGATTCTCGTGAATTTTCGTTCACGCTTATCCCACGCGTCGTAGGTTCGACTGACTGACAAAAAAAAAAAAGAAAAGAAGAAAAAGAAAAGAAAGAGAAATTAGATTATTCGATGAGCGATTGTAGTAAATCGATCGGTTCGGTTGAGCAAGCGTGACAATGCGTACTATATGCTTAATTTTCTCTGATAGATCTCGTACGCGTGATCGTTAATTACTGACCGAAAGGAAAACCAAAAAAAAACATAAAAAAACGTAACAGAAAGAACAAACTCTGCATGCGACGTAGCGGACCTATAAAACAAAAACAAAAAAAAAAAAAGGAAAAACGTTCGTTTTCTGTTTCTATCTTTCTTTCTAGCTGGCGTAGATACATCTCTTGTATGTACACATATTGTCTTTCTCTCTCTTTACGTGTGTATATACAGATATTTATATATGTTTGTACATAATATATATATATATATATAATATATATAATATATATTATATATATTATATATATATATATATAATACATTTAGATGTGAATATACCTATCTAGATTAATTATATAGCCCTCTAGAAAGTGCATATTGGCAACCTTGGTTCCTGTCTCGCTTTATAACCGAGCCCGCCGTGGTTTGCTTTTTAGGGTGAGGTCTTCAGTTTCTCAGTGACCTGATATTACTAACGCCCTCACCGACGCCATTCTTTCCCTTGTGCTCTGTTCCTCGCACCGTCGTGTCGTCGCGAGTTTCTTCAAATTATACATACTACTATATATACTACACATACACACACATATATATGTATATATATACATACGTACATATTTATATGCCTCTCGCTCTCGTGTACACGAGTCTTTGATACTCGTTGCTTTGATTGGACAAATTGGATCTTGTAATAATTTCGACGTAATAATTGTGCCGTAAACACAACGACGATTTTGAATTTGAGACTCTTTCCTTGCATTGAAAAAAAAAGAAAAGAAAAAGAAAAAAAATGTGTTCTGGTAAAATTGACAATTTAACAGAATAATACATCTTGTATGAGCTAATTGTTTCCCGTAACCACGTTACTTTGGTTTACAAGCTTATAAGCTCTTTAAACAGCTTTCGCAGCTAGTGGAGAAGCTTGAACGTTTTTGTCGAAAGCGTGATACCTGCAGCTTGTGTGGAGTGAAACCACACGAATTCGTCGTGTTCGTACTCTGTTTGCCGTTTAGAGAGATCGACATTTGCTCACTAACCACTAACGTGAAACATGGTGAAAGATCGTTTTCGTTTCAGGTTTCGCAGTGAAGCGGAAAATCCCCTCTTATCCCTAATCCAGAACGAAAACTTTTCCAAAAAGCAAAAAAGAAAAAAAAAGAAAAGAAAAGAAAAGAAAAGAAAGAAAAAAAAGAAAAATCGATGCTTCCAAGACGAACGGTCAATTGGGATTTGGACAGATTGAAACTCGAAAGTCAATAATAATCCCGCGCGTTTCTCTTCCTTTACCCTGAAGGGATCAACCATGGCGGTATGCGGGTAATGCTTGGTCTAGTTAGCCCAACGATTAAATTTCCTCTGTGCCCGTTCAGTTCAGACACGGTTCACTCGTATCAATCGAGAAATCGATCATCGCGCGTTTATAATTAATAAAATAATATAACCGCGGAATAGAAATGTGAATAGGAATCGCATGTGACGAGCCAGGAGGACGGATAGATCTTGCCACACACACACACACACACACACACACACACACACTTTCTCGAACCGTACACACACGTTCACCGCCAGAATTTTTTGTTCTTGTGTTTCATTTTAGAGCCTCAACAACGTGGATCGAACACTTTAACTTTAACTTTGTTAAACTTTATAGACTACACTGTGTACTTGTTATACACTATGTTCACGCAAATACGGCTCACTTCACACTTTTTTTTTTTTTTTAAACACAACCGTAGGAAACACAAACGAACAGAAGAGAAGAGAAACAAAGTTCTGTGGTTAATTTGACACTCTTGATGGTCAATTGCATCCACTGTTTCTTTCTTTCTTTCTTTTTTCTTTTTTTTTTTTTTTTTTGTCAACGTGTTCGACGATCGACAACGTATACGAGCAGCGTACAAGTTCGAGAGTAACGACTAAATACCTTTCTTTTATATCTGGCGCCTCGATTTACGCGGTATGAATGCCCGTTCCACTTATCCTTGACATTTCGATTCCCTCCTGGAGCTCCCGACACGAAATTCTTTTCAACTCCGGAAGCTCGTGAAGTTCTTCGTTTCTTTTCTCACAAGAGCCATATTGATCGAGCCTCTTTCAAAATCAAGATTTATCCGTCCCCTCGACAGCGATGTGAACGAAAAAAAAACACACACACACACACACATACACACTCACACACACATAAGTAATAACGCAAGTAAAACAAAATAAAAACAAAACAAAAAAGTGAAATACGAATAGAAAACGAGGAGAAGGAAAAATTAAGCAAAAAAAAAAAAAAAAAAAAAACATAAAAGATAGAAAGAAGAGAGGAAGGAAGATCGTGGGCTGTTCTGTTGCAGCTGACGGACAGATCATGGTCGACTACGAGGACGAGTTCGATGAATTCGGGGACTCAAAGTGTTCGCTGTGCCAGCGCAGATTTGAGGAGCAAGGTAAAATCCTCCCCTTCGATATGAACGGTATTTCTTATTAAAAAAAAAAAAAAAAAATGAGACAAAAAAAAAAAGATAAAGATACGACACTCACAAGAGACAGAAGAACGCGTGAGAGAGGTTTTTTAGATAAGCTATATGAAAGGGAGAGAGAGACAGGACCAAGCTTACCAACTCGTGAGACAGGCCTAGACACTCAGAGTTGCTGCTTCCCAAATCGTCCTCTTCCTTGGACGGGACGGGGAAGAAGAATTTATGGTATTATCTGTTTTTCGTCTTTTTGTGATCTGTGACACACAGATCTGTAAAAAAAAAGAAAAAAAAAAAGAAAAAGAGAAAGAAAAAGACACATCTGTCCACGATAGAGGAATTTGGGAAACATTGTCCCAAAGTAATAGATCCGATGTTAACTGTACACCAAGTCGTTACATCAACCAAGTGCCACGGTACTTTCACCCTTTGCACGCGTTCGTTCTCGATTCTCTCACGAACATGCGGAACGAAATAACCGATTTCCAGTCGATTGTAAGGTACGTATGTAGAGTAGCTGGAGCAAGTGCTCGTACACAGTACTAGAGGAACCTTTTCACGGACGTGTGTGTGTGTCGCGTGCAAAGGATGAGAGTATCGTATTATTACCGCCTGCGACTTTGCCAAGTGATTGAAGAAACAAAAAAAAAAAAAGAAAGAAAAAAAAAGCAGGTCCAGCATCCAGTGAAATGTCCCCGACATGTTCGAGAACGTCGCTCGACTGTTGTCGATTGTTGTCAATCGCTTGGCAGACGATCGTGTGCTTTAGAACGTTACGACAGATTAGATATTTTATACGTAAACGTTATGTAAATCGTATTAGAGTTCAACCCACACGTTAGTTCCGAATACGAGTATTACAATTGCTGGACGTGATTACGAATCGTTTGTTTAAATCATTTAGCCTATGCTTCGCTTCTGCTTCATTACAACCCTCACCCTCACCCTCGTTCTTTATACTGTTTTTTTTATACTCTTTTTTTTCTCTTCTCTCCACGAATCACACCACGAAACGAGATCGTACAAGCATCCATCAACAAGTCGAGTTTCGATCGATTATTCTTACTTCTTTTTTTTTCTTTTTTTTTTTTTTCCTTCGCTACGCACATCACACCATTTTCCTGATTCTTTTTCTCGAAAATGAATCGACGACTGCGGAGATACAATTTCGAACGACTATCCCGCGACACACGATTCCTTACCAACACCAGTTCTGTTAATTCAGGTGTGTGACAAAATTATTATTATTATTATTATTATTATTTGGAACTCTCTGGATGTTACTCCCCCGACTCACGATGCTCCCCCCCACGATATTTCCACAAACTTTCATCCTGTTGAACGTTCACGCGTTTACGACATAATACAGCTCGGCTTGAAACGCTTTCGCGAATGTGGAGCTTCGTTGCGAAAGATTGGCGACACGACAGTGACCTCTTGTTTCCTACGCTGTTTTTTCTCTTTTTTTTTTCCTCTCTCTCTTCTCGTTTGATTTCTCCCACGTCTCAGAGACAGAAAGAGAGAGCAGACCTCTCCGCGAGAGAGAGAGAGAGAGAGAGAGAGAGATCCACACGAGTGATCCGGTGGCCGAGCCGAGTACTCTGCGAGAGGCATCGCGCAATACAAACGAAACTGTAATATTTGCCGATTCGATGCAAGCAAAGGAAGCTCGACGAGAAAGCCGAAAATTTTTTTCGAGCGTCGACGATGTACGATCGATACCATACATATATATATATATATATATATATATATATATATATATATATATATATATATATATATAGTTTAGCGCGGATAGATTTCTCTCAAGCGAGAAACGAAATGAGAAACGATGAGAGATTTTTCTTCGGAGGAGAATCTCGCAACGAGGTTAAAGAATCTAGGAAAAAGAAAATACTGATCTGATACACTAGAAAGAAAGCGCATCCGCTTGTGGTCGATCGAAATTAATCATTATTTCGTTCGAAAGGACGATCCACCAGTAACCGCTTGTTTAGCTCCATCGATCTAAATTGCTCGCTGTTGTTCGCGTTTAGGTGCGATTCGACCAGAGTCGTAATGTGGAATGTAATGTACTAACGATAGGTAACTACAGCTGCCTGAAGGTGGATCTGATTTTTACGCGAGATCGTGCCTTCTACTTCACAACAGTCTTCATCCCGGGTATCATTTTGGTGACCAGCTCCTTCATAACCTTCTGGCTCGAATGGAACGCGGTGCCAGCGCGAGTAATGATCGGTAAGCTCAAGGATTTTTTTCAACGTTTTCCTTTTCATCCTTTGTCTTTTGTCTTCTTGTACTGCTCACCTGTCACCTGTGAAAAGAAAGGGAACGAAACGAGCGAATTCTTGACGCTAGAACTACCCAAGAGAAATTCCCAAAATGGCCAATTTGTAACTTTGTAATTTGCTGGATACTTTACTAAGATGTGAGACAGGGTATTTTTTTAGAGGTTTAAATGATTTTTCATAAAATGTACGAATAAAGAAAAAAGATTGTGGTACCTTGCTGTTACATCGTAAAGGTTTTTATTTTATTCTTTTTTTTTTTAACATCTCTGAATGGAAATTTTTATTACGTTTGAATAGTTCTAGTGTTAAGACTCACGATCAGACGGACTTTAGTACCAGTTTTCAAGCATAAATTCACGTGAAGAACAAGGGGAAAGAAACGAGGGATATCTGATTTTTCGTTTTATAGCATATTTTGTTGACAACTAGGACTGCGAAACCATTAATTTTAACAATTTAATTTAATCGATAATAATGTTTGTAATTCTTCGTAAGATAAAATATTTGACTTTATATTATATTATACTTGTTTACTACACTGAAGTATCGAAATAACTCAACTTTCTTCATAAAGCAAATTTGTGATTACTCTTTGTTTCTTCCTCCTTCATTCTTCGCATGAAAACAAATGATAGTAATTTCGAAGTTTGTCGGAATACTTGGACAATATCAACCGCGAAATTCTGTTCCTATGATATCACTTATTATCGTCAGAACGCTCCAGCGGTCAACATTTGAAAGAAATAATTTCTAAAACGTAATCATGTTTGAACTCAAATTTAATTTAAAATTAATAAAATTAGTTTTCTTCTTATATTTTGATGTTTCGTTAAAAAGAAAAAAAAAAAGAGAAAAAGAAAACAAGTGGGTAGAAACTTTTGGCCCAACCTGTATAATATATACAAGAGTTAATGTACATTAGGTTCAATCTCTGGAAAAATAATATCCTCCACCATATTTTAAACTTTCATAAGAAGCAATAAGAAGTCTAGTTTATGTGAATTTTTCCGAATTATCGAAAAGTGTCAGAAATTTCTTGTCGTTATTATAGTTTTCTACTCTAGAAGATTAGAAAGAAGATTCTACTCTAGAAGATAGAATTAAATGTTGATGTAAAATTGGATCTCCTCCTCCTAATGGATCAAAAAAAAAAAAAAAAATGTGTTAAAATTTCGATCAAACAATAATATAGTAATTCCTCCTGCTAATACTGGTAAAATAAAGATAAAATTAATAAAATTACAGTAATAGAGATTGATCACGAAAATTAATTGATTTGATCATAATTTAAAGAAAAATTTTTTATTATAAAAATTGTTGCGATGAAATTTAAAGATTCTGAAATACATGAAATTCCATTTACACGAGTAGAAAAAATTGTAAAATCAATAGATGGAGATGGATGATATAAATATAATGATAATGAAGGATGTACAGCTCATCCAGAGTATTTCCTGTGTTTCGAAAGAATGAATTATTTAATAATAATAATAATGATAATGATAGTGATAATAATCAAAATTATTAATCCTGGTGATATAGCGTCTCGTCTATTCAAATATTATGCTATTATAAATCGCATCGTACAACGCCAAATTTATACGTTCGTCATAATTATCGGCGAATTATAAAAAAGGGGAAGTCCGAGCTGTTGGCCGAGATTTAACACTTCACCGACCGGTAGCTTATTAATCGGCTAACTAACATATTTTGATACTTTACCGACCGTTAGCCTATTAATCGGCTAACTAACTAACATATTTTAACACTTTACCGACCGATAGCCTATTAATCGGCTAATACTTTTAACACCTTACGAAAGTAGCCTATTAATCGGCTAATATTTTGAACTTTACCGACCGTTAGCCTATTAATCGGCTAACTAACTAACATATTTTAACACTTTACCGACCGATAGCCTATTAATCGGCTAACTATTCACCGCTAATACACGGTCGGTAAAGTGTTAAGTACGATGTTTCCTCAGTAGGGACAGTCGAGTGCAAATGGTTAATATCAGAAATTCCAGCGTGACGAGAGGAAAGAAACGAGAGAGAAACAGCGGGGAACGATTGTTCGCAGGTGTGACGACGATGCTCAACTTCTTCACGACGTCGAACGGTTTCCGGTCGACGCTGCCCGTCGTGTCAAACTTAACTGCCATGAACGTGTGGGACGGCGTGTGTATGTGCTTCATCTACGCCAGCTTGCTCGAGTTCGTCTGCGTGAATTACGTCGGCCGTAAACGGCCGATGCACAATGTCGTCTATCGTCCCGGAGAGAATCCCGTCACCCAGGTACTTTTGCTCAGCGACGTGCGCGCGATGTCGATATGTACCATGCCGACACCACGTGCATATTATATATATATATATATATATATATATATATATATATATTTCGATTCCTACACTTCTTCTACTTCTAGTTTTTTGTACTACCGTTTATTCTACCTCCACTACCTCTACTTCATTGTTCTTTCTTTCTTTCTTTCTTTCTTTCTTTCTTTTATTTTTTTTCTTTTCTCTCTTTCTTTCTCTTCCATTTCTTTTTTTCATTTTCTTCTGGCTATCTTTATCTTTGTCTCTGTCTGTCTATCTTGTCTCTCTCTTTCTCTCTCTGTTTCCGTGTTCTTATTCTTTGCGATAAAACACCATCCCCACCCCCCGAGCGTCGCTTCATGCCTTCGAGTCTCTGAGATTCGCTTTCTTTCGATATTCTATTAAATTTTCTTTTTTCTATCTATGCGCTACCCCCCGACATCCACCGTTTCTTTTTTCTCTTTCTTCTTTTTCTTTTTTTTTTTTTCACCGCCACGTCGGTTACGATTATTGTCTTACTGGTCGTTTCGCTACGTCTGTCTTTTGTTTCTCTGTCTCACGTCTGTATCTGTTTCTCTTTCTCGTTTGGTTCACTCGTTTGTTCTTGTTCCATGTTTCAATCCTTGGTTTTCGCATCTGGTTTTTGTCGCATCCGATCGTGTCCGTTTTCCCTTTTGCGTTTCTTACACCGGTTTTACGTCCCGTTTTTTTGCCAACCCTGGTGGTAAGTTGAAAACCCGACGAAACGCACCAATGGTATTATGTTAACTAAAAGATATATCGACGTGTATTCCTGAAATGTAAAATAACAACGACAGACGCGACAACCTGCCTGCAAACAAAGAAATGATCAAGATCGTTGCTCGTCGTTTCACTAAAATCCGAACCGAAATCCGAACGCAATTTACATCTCGGAAGCTTTAACGTTCTCAGTTAACTTGCCACTGTTCAATTCCAGCTCAGAAACTCACCACCAGGGCGAGTATTTGTCTCTCTGTCTTCCATCTCTTTAACACTGGAACTACCGATACGAGTGAAGCATTAAAATTTCAATCAGAGAAATTTTAAGCGAAAGAAACAGGAAAATCTTTGCAGTACAGCATAGGATACACGCGAGACATTTTATTTATGCATTTCACGAAGTCTCTAAAAATACACTGTGTATTTATGTTATATATACATATAATAAACTAATATAATATATATATTATAAAATAAAAAATATATATATATAAAATAATGTTATATATATTTTACAATATTTTATAATATATTACAATATATATATTTATAAAATATATAAAAGTATAATATATATATTATATTAGTTTATTATTTTGTTATTGTTAGTTTATTACTTCGTGTATATATATATATAATATAATGTCTACAAATTGTACAAAATGTCTAAAAATTGAAATTATCAATAGGCCATTTTGACCATTTTGGTAGTTCCAGCGTTAACAGGCCCACGCTTCTTTGTTACTTCGTAATTCCGTTTCCAATCGACTCGGCGCTAACCCCCCTCCGCGTTCGAGTTTTCCCCACGATCATTACGTTTTTTGCTGTTGCGTTCTGTTCACGCCGCGTAATGCTCGAATACCTCGGGGGTATAACCTCGATAAGAAGCACGATCTGACTCGTCGACTCTGATTGTGAGTCCGAGTGGATCCTCGCCTGCGAGGGGTAAAATGGCGAAGGCAGAATCGACGAGATACATACTCTTGCGGCCGTAGTGACGGAAATTCTCGTGGTCGTACGATTCGAGGGTGGCCGGCAAGAGTAGTAGATTCTCCTCGACGACACTTGGACGAGAGAGAGAGCATCCTCGATGGATGCTTAAGGAGCGTGAAAGCGTGGCGGCCGTAATTCCAGCTCCAGTGAGAAGGAGTTGGTTGTGCGATCGACGCCGAAACAAACGAGATCCTTCTTGATTGTTTACGTTTACGAGCCAGAAATCACCAGTACCTTAACGATAGTACTTTTCTTTTTTACCTTAAACGGCGGACGACGACGTTACACACGCATACATACACGCACACACTCGCAATTGTCGACGACAGTGCATCTTCCATTCGACGACTGCTCGATTAACACCGAGTTTGTTCTTCTTCGTCGATGATCGGACCGCGATCGGCAGTTCCACGCGAGGTTGAACAGTATCGCGAAGGTAAAAAGAGACGTGAACAAATCGTGTTGAAAGTGAAAAGAGAATTTAAAAATGGATTAAAAAAAGTATAAATCAATACCAGGTGTCTTTGGAGATTTTTCGCTCGGATAGATCGTAAGATTTTTCACAACGTATTCCAATTAGAAAAGAAAACGAAGCATAGAAATATTAATAACGTCTAAATTAGACATCTGGCTTCTTTTCATACGTGTTCAAGGATATTCGTTGTTTTTCTCGAGCGAAAAATAACGTGAACGAAAAACTACGTGACGCGAGTTTCGTTGTGTAAAACCGTTGTATGGAATATACAAAGGTGTTCCACTGGTCTGACACGAGGCTGATTATTCTACTTGCCTGAGAAAAGAAATGTATCTCGATCAGCGTCAATATATATATCCGTAGCGTGAAATTCGTTCGAATGGATATACTCGTGCGAATTAAAGTGTTTTCACGTGTATATTTCCCTTCCAGCTAAAGTAGAATAACTAGAGACGTGTCAGACGGTGAAACACCGAAAAGCAGCTTTTAATATGAAGATGTGCAACTTTCTCGTTATTTTTATTCGAAGAAAAAAAAGAAAATGGCCAACATCCTTCAAATATTAATAAATGTGTATATATATATATATATATATATATATATATATGCAGAGAATCCTTGAAGTGAAAAACCTTGTAGTCTCTTTGGGGGAAAAAAATCTCAAAGGTGATATCTAGTAAAAATATAAACCAAAATATTTCTATAGCGCAGTCTTATACTATAATTATCCATCGGATCGTAACATAAACTCCTGTAAAACCCTGTCGTAATACGTACGTAAAAATGAATTTACGTTACGACCCGATGAATTTGTAGCCGTTGTTGTTTGCAAAAGATTTGTTCACCTCTCTCTCTCTCTCTCTCTCTCTCTCTGTTGGAGATCTTTTCCAACATGCATTTCTACGCCTATTTCTCTGGAGAATCGTGAAAAATCGGGAGATCCTTAACTGTCCAAAGGAAGAACGTCGCGTTTTCTTTTTTTTTTTTTTTAGTCGCGGAAAAGCACGCTAGGTGCGTACGAGGTACGTGAGAACCTGAGAAGAGAGGAATCCAAAGGTAAAAAAAAAAAAAAAATGCAAGAAACGAAAGAGTGATCTGATGTGAACGCAATAAAAACACATCGAGGCACGATCGTTTCTTCTCTGTTACATTTTCAATTCCCGTAGCAAACGGGAAACCGTGCTTCGAACAACATCTACATATATTCACGTTCTATCGAGTAACCGCTAAGGTAAATCATTCTTTTGTTTTTTTCTTTTTCTTTTTCTCTCTCTCTCTCTCTCTCTCTCTTTATCTTCTATCGCGTTCTATTCGCATCGCGTTGATCTCGCACAGTTGTGATCTCGTTGGCGTGAAACATTGCACAGACACGTATGGTTTGTTACTCTCAATGATCGCTGCCTATGTCTATATATAGTTTCTTTCGATTGTCTCTTTCCTCCACCCCCACCTCCCCCCTCGAAAAAAGAAAAAAGAAAAGAAAGAAGGACATACGCCTTACTTTCTTCGCAATAATTTTCGCAATACACGAAACGACGAGAATTCCGTGCGTTAAAAAGCACACACGGTGAAAAGTACGAATTTTCATCGGGAAATCGACACGAGTTGACCGATTATACCAATTCGCGTTTGCCTTGGTCGAAAAATTGTACGTGCTCTGAAAATGAGAAAAAGAGAGAAAAAGAAGTCGAAAGACAAATGAGAGAAACTCGGAAGGAAATTCAGAGCGTAAAGGAAGGAAACTCGTGCCTGATTTTTCGAGAATTTTGGTACTCTCGTCGAAGTTCGATCGAGGCTGCAGTATTTGCATGTCTCCGACAATTTCACACTCTTTGCCCTCCCTCTCTCCTCTTGTTCTCTTATATAATCTTCTATTTTCTAATCTTTGTTCTCTACAATCTTCTACAAACCTGCGAACAGCGATATACGGGTTCTTTTTTTCTTTCTTTCTTTCTTTCTTTCTTTCTTTCTTTCTTTCTTTCTTTCTTTCTTTCTTTCTTTCTTTCTTTCTTTCTCCGGTACAGCCGCGCCACCATAATCGTATTTCTCCGATACTCTCGAACGTTCTACAAAAAGTGTCTCTCCTCCAGCGTGTCTGCACGTTACGATCGCAACATACTGGCGACTCGCGAATGTATCGAACCCGAACCATTTCTTTTTCTTTTTTTTTTTTTT
This sequence comes from Tetragonula carbonaria, assembly GCA_032399595.1. NCBI lineage: Eukaryota > Metazoa > Arthropoda > Insecta > Hymenoptera > Apidae > Tetragonula > Tetragonula carbonaria. The sequence continues at coordinate 7,339,570 of JAUCRC010000008.1, forward strand.
TTGGAAACTTCTTACGAACATGTTTCTCTATCCGTGAGCAGTTCAGTTCAGCGTAGTTCCATCACTAAAATTTCGTCTTTTCGCCCTTTAATCGTCTTATTCATTACGAAGATGTTACGACGAAATGTTTACGAACCGAACGAAGGAGAAACGAAGATGGAACGAACGATAACCTCGGTCTCGACATTTCGATCGACGAGAGTGGAAAATATATTCGTAAGAATGCATTTCTGCGAATGCATTCGAGTGCATCCGCGAGTCGCTTTATTGCAGTGAGAGATAGAAATATTTGTACAGTTGGAACGTAGGAATGAAAGAAGGAATATTTTCTGTATCGTTAAATATACATGTGACTGTACGTTATGTGCAGATGCTTACGCTTAATGTATAATAAAAATTCTCATTTTCATTTCGTTACACGTATTTTTTTCATTCTTCAACATTTTCAAACGTTTATTATTAGCGATGGATTAAAGTATGGAAGATACCTCGAGTTAATTTCGCTAATTGTCTCTAAAGGCCCCCGTAGACGTTGAAACATGCTGCGATGCATGCATCAACTCCTAGGTGTTTCACGAAACATCAGACGATGTTTCAGAATCAGCTTGCCTCCACTCTACCGATTCTTTAGTTCTTCGTGTGACGCCAAAGTTGAAACAAGTGTTTTAACACTTTACCGACCGATAGCGATAAGTAACAGACGATAATAGGCTACCGGTCGGTAAAGTGTTAAAATATATAAATATATTATTATACGATATCCACCACTTTACCGACCGATAGCGGTAAATAGTAGCCGATTAATAGGCTACCGGTCGATAAAGTGTTAAAACACTTGTTCGGATCGTCTTTCAGCTCCAATATTAGCGATAGTAATGTTAGGTTTATTATCACGGACATTCTTTGTCCAACTAATGCTAGAAGTCTGTTCCTGCATCAGTGATTCCTTGCTTCTCAGTGGTGCTTGCATCAATGATGCATGCATCGCAGCATGTTTCAACGTCTATTGGTGCCTTAAGAGATGAAAAAAAAAACTTCGTTTTAAAAGCTTCGCTCTTTAGAGTTAACGAGTTGTCGATTAAGTTTCTCGCTTCCCTGCCGTATAATTTCCTCGTGAATGCCTATAAATGTGTATAAACGAACAACACGGGAAATACTTCTCTCTCGTTTCCACGCTCCAACTGTACAAATAAATACCTGCACCTCTTACTGCGTATACATGTATACTCGATGTTGTAGTTAACGGCACGTTAGTGAAACTTTGTACGAGCCAATCAATTCCGTTCTAATTCAATTCTCGATTGCATCCGATCCGACTTGACAGAGAACTTTCGAAATTTACGCTCGTGGCGCGCAGCGTCAAAGATTTACGTGAGATACGCCGTGATACGTCAACGATCGTACAATCATTACCTCCTCTCTTTCATCTGACAATTTTTATCGACGACGATCGTTTCGTCGGGACCGCGAGGAGTATCGATCGTGCGATATCAATTGATTGCTGCTCCGCTGTGGCAGAATTCGCATTTGTGTTTTGTGTTTTCCTTGCGATACGATCGATCAACAACATCGCGGTCGTGAAACGTAAATGGGCCAGACGCGGAGGAACGATGCTTAACGCTCGTGACGAAACGTCTTCAGATCAGCCACGTCGAATCTTGAATCGTTTATATTTATCGAGAAAGAGAGGAAAAAAGCGGTCGACGTCACGCGGCTAAAAAAAAAAGAAGAAAAAGAAAAAGGAGGTAACGAGGATTGATCGTCGTGGTGGGCAGATTTCGCGGAGAGTTGTAAAAAAAAAAAAGAAAAGAAAAGAAAAGAAAAGAAAAGGGCGGACCTCGGGGAAGAACGATTCGCGCGGTGATATTCGAGAAACGTGAGAGCTCGCAAATTTCGCGTCGCCGAGCGTCGCAGGTAACGCTTTCCGGATAACTTTGTCGCGGATAACGTCGGGTACCGATCGTAAAAGGAACTACGTTCGAAAAAGTACGTACGTACGGGAAAGTAGTAGAATAAAAAAAAAAAAAGAGAGAGGTATCAAAAAAGAAAAAAAGCAGGAGCAGGAAAGGAGATGCGAAAAACCGAGACGAAAAAAAGAAATGCACGAACCATCGATATATCTTCCCCTGTCTTGTAGAAAAACGTAAAAGACGACGACAAAAATTTAAAAAAAAAAAAAAAAAAGCAAAAACAAACAGAAAAAAAGAGAGCAAAGAACGAACAAACAAACAAACAAAAAAAAAAAGAGAGAAAAAGCGATGATAAGAGAAAGACAAACACGTTGTTACACACACACGATTAGTAAGAATTTGGTTGGTGGAAATGTTGGTGAGTAAGTCTCTTTGTTTGGTGTCTGTGATGTTGCAGCGGCTCCCAGCGGTGCTCAGCAGGATAGGGATAATATTGGCCAGCCCCTTGGTAAGACCCCCCATAGCATTAGGGCGCGGTCACGACTTCGCGCGTTGTCCGATTCACCCTTCGGAGTTATTAATTCACACTTCATCGAGTGTTCGATTCGACGGGATTCGGCTGCGGTGCTCTCGATCTTCCGCAATGTCGCAAAAACTGATGAGGAACTTTTAACAAAGAATTTTACGTACGCGTTAATATTTCGCCTCGAAAGAAAACCGGTGGAAAACTATAATGCCACGCGGATGCAACCTTTCTTTTTCTCCATATTTTCTCTTTCTCTCTGTTTCTCGTTCTTTCGTTGGGATATTACCATTACCGGAAGAGAAATTGGTGTGCACGTGCAAGGTCTTAACCGCGTCCTGACGAACCACATAGACTCATATATACGTACACGCCTAACCATACACTCTCCGAACTTACTATACCTTAATCATCACGCGCCGTGAAACACGAGCACTCGTTCTCTCTCTCTCTCTCTCTCTCTCTCTTTCTCTCTTGCTGCTGATTCGAGAGAACGGGAGAACCCTTATCTTTCTTTCTGTAGCCTTCCTCTACGCTGCGCGTATTATTACAAAGCTTTTCGAGCAGGGGCGTTCCGATGATAATTCGAATTTCGTTTCTTATCTGCCTTGCCATAAGAAAATTGAAAAAGTTCGCGCGTCTCGGACTGTTCGGTATCTTACGATTGGAAAATTCGAAGAAATTTCAAACTCAGAACTTTGACAACGCAACGGGACAATCTTCCTTTGTAATTTTCCATTTGTTGAAAAAATGCTTCTAGGGTTGAGAACAAAACCAAGTCCAAACAAATCTGTAATGTCACGAAATTGCGTGGGATACGGAGAAAAATTTAAATTAAGAGTTGTATTGTCTTTTACGATCTTTCTTTTGTAGCTTTTCTATTTTATATATATATATATATAATATAGTATAGTTTACATATTTTTATTATACATACATTTTTTTCGTAAATACTCGGATCAAATGTCGTTCTTGAGACTATTTTTTCAACAAGAAAGAAAAATTGTTCCATTGCACAGAGTGGAGAGAAAAGTTTGGCTATCGTAGATGAATTCAACACCTTCGATTTGATGGGAATACATGTAAAGAACCTGCCGCAAAATTGGCTTGAATTTCAAAGCCAAAACTTTTTTTTTATATTGTATTCTACTCAGAAGAAGATAAAACTTTTCCAAGGAACGATAAGTAATCGTCTCAACGTTCTCTTGAAAAATGGCAAAAAAGTTTCTTAATCATTTAACACTGTGGACGTGTGCGTTCCAACAATTACTTTGTGGTTCTGAGCACATGGATGTAATGTTTATATTTCGACTAACGTTAGTTGACAGTTAGTTTTATTATTTGATTATTTAGACTCGCACATGATGCTACAACTATGATAAGTCAAATGTTAGTGAAACCTAATCCAGAACCATAAAGTCGCTGATTAAGAAACATTTTTACCATTTTTCAAGAGAACCATTACGTTGCGTTTTGTGGAAAAGTTTTACCTTCTTGATAAATAAAATACAATGCAAAAAAGAAAACAAAATTTCTTTACACGTTCTTTACATGTATTTCCATCAAATCGAAGATGTAGAATTCGTCTATGACAGCCACGGACAAACTTTTCTTTCCACCTTGTACATCCGCGCGTATCAAAATTTTTTGCATCATCCAGTTGCCGGACTTTCCTCGTTAATTGTTAATCGTAACTTGTAATCCCGACTTGCAATTTTTCGTATCGATAAACGTTGCTAATGTGTTAAAAAAAAAGAAAAAAAAAAGAAAAGGAAACTACAAACGAAACCGTTCTGTACACTTACAACTTTAAGTGAAAAGTAGCAAGAGTTCATCGACGAACACCTCTCTTGACTTCGTTAATTTCCTACTATCATAACTATACTATTTCCGTCTACGCTGGCGCCGTTTATCTGCCTCTGTCCTTTCTTTCTTTTTCACTCTTGCTCTCTTTTTCTTTCTCTCTGTCTTGTTCCAACGATTCGTCCTTCGTTCCTATCCAATCATCCACCCACCCATACACACATGTACACATACATACATACGTACATACATAAAACACAAACGCAAAAGTCCCCCGTGTCTCTCTATCACCTCTTTCTTCTATTCTTCCCCTGTTCCTAGCATAAACATAGCCGTTGTTCCGTAACAGTTTGATAAAACGATGCACGATCGACTACATACATATACATGTGTACGTGTATTGCATTAAAACGACGAAGCTGCATAAAAAAAGCTTTACAGAATGCCGCGAAATTCACGTACCTTACCTTTCGCCAAATGTCTCGACGACGATGTCTCGGGGGATGATGAATTTGGCGAGCACTCTGTATTAACGAAAGGTAGAAGTAAACGATAGCTTAAACTTTATAGCGAGATCTGTGGCCCTTCCGCTAGATCCTTCGGCGCTAGTAAAACTGGTCTCGTCGAACGACAGACGAGATCATCGACGTCACGCTGGATTTACAAAACTCGAAACGCGTACACGCGATTTTTGAAATGGTCGCTGGAATTCTTTTCTTTTAGGAGATCGATTGAAAATCGTCGGTGAAAAACAATAACAACAATGATAATAATAACAACAGCAAAGTTTTGTAAATCCACAGCACGTTGTTTGTATGCATGAGTTTGTACGCATTTTGAATCGACGACGGGGATACCTTGAAAACTGTACGTATTAAACGCATGAAAGAAACGCATGCGACGCATGGGAAAATGTTGCACGCGCACGATTCTATACATCCCACTTATACTTTGTTCGATCACACGATATATATACCTTGTTGCCTTATTGTCGAAATACTACTACGATTCTTCAGTTCCGTTCTTCTTTTCTTTTTTCTTTTTCTTTTTTTCTTTTTTTTTTCTCCCCCTCGCCGCTTCTTCTCGAAAGAGAAGAAAGTCGCGCGCGGATTATATACGGCCGCGCAACAACAACCCGTCCGAAAGAAAGGCTCGCCCAGCCGCGAGTGCTTCGATGCTTCCGCATGATCAGACAGATCAGACAGATCAGTCGATTCGCGATTATTATTCGCAATTATTATTATTACGCCGCGTAGCACGTACTCTCTCTCGGTTGCGATCAAAGAACGCCAAAGAACTTCTTCTACCAACGTTGCGCTTGTGTTCGCGAAACCGAACCTCTCTCACACACACACACACACACACACATTTGATTCATACTTGCGTACTCGGTATGTGTCGCTTGATCGATCTCGCGTTCGCTCGGTCGGTGAAAACCCGGGTGGTGAAGAAGTGATCCGCGAGAAGTGAAAGCGATTACTCGAGTCGAGTAACACTCTATTCACCGAATAGATCGCTTGCAGATCGAAGAAGGGGCAACGCGGTGACAAACAACAACACCCCTTTGCTCGACACAGCGACGTGTCTCTCCCCCTGCCGCGAGCTTTTGCTTGAGTAAAGAGTTGACTTGGCAGAAAGTTAGACTAGCAGCAGACAGAGAGTCTTTACGATTCGCTTTGTTTGTTCCTTTTTCATTTTGCGAGCGGTGCTTGTTTCTTTTTTTCACTTTTTTTTCCGCGCGCCCCCCCCCCTCCACCCAAAGGACGATCCGATCGTTTCTCTCGTCGGAATTAAATCTCGCCCCTCCCCCCTTCTCGCCCCCACCCCTGAAACAGGCCAACGTGAAAAACAAGATCACGGATTTTCTCGATCGCTTCGGCCCGTTGCGAAAGTATCGTTCATCAGACGAGCAAACATATCTTACCATCACCGACGAACCGACGATTCGTTTTTTTTTTTTTTTTTTACTTCTCATCGGCGAGAACTCGACGGAACGGTGACGACAACGAAGACGAACACGTTTGGTCGCATTCGAGTATCTTCCTTCTTCTTCGCCGTTTTTTTTTTCCTTTTTTTTCTTCTTCTTCTTCTTCTTCTTCTTCTTCTTCTTCTCCCTTCTTCAATTTAGCGAGAATTCACGCAAAATTCACGCAGCCAGAGATAAGAACGATCCGAACGGTCATTGCCCAGTTATTACGATCAGCCACGTTCATTTCCTTCTCGTCAACTTTCTTTCGTTGTTGTTAATTGAAGAAATGATTAGCAAAGTCAGCGTGATAGAGAAAAGAAAAAAAAAAAAAAAGAAAAAGAAAAAGAAACCATGAAATGAAATTGAAGAAAACGCGAAACGACGAGTCACTTCATCCGTCATGCGTTAAAAATCGTCATCACTTTTCTTTCCTTTGAACCGCGATCGGCATCAAACCATCTGAATCAGCTGTATTCTTCTTCTTCTTCTTCTTCTTCTTCTTCTTCTTCTTTCTTTTCTTTTTTCTCTCTGATATATACATATATATATATATATATATATATATATATATATGATATATACATACGTATATATATATATATATATATGTATTATTGATAATATGATTGTGACGTCAACAATCGCTTTTTGCCATTGAACTTAACCCGATTGAAGCTTGACATGTAGCATTAAAAAAAAAAAAAAGCTTGACATGAAATACCTTTCTCAAACGCAACTGTCCGGTAACAGCAGAGGTCCGCTCTGTCGTTTAATATCGCCCAGTTTAATGACAGCGGGGCCCGATGAAAGAAATATACGAACGAACAACCGCGCGGCATTAAACTGCGCGAGAACCGCGAAGGGAATCCCTTGTTAATCGGAAAGGATGATCTGACGATTCATCATCATCATCAGGTGCGGAGAACCTGTGCTCGAGAAAAAGATATACCGCCGATTATATACGACTTTTAGATGTGTACAGTTGTTACAAGAGAGAGTGGCCGTTCACATCGGAATCGAGATTGCTTTCTCAATGCCCAGAAACGAACGGACGAAAAAACATGATGGCACGGATGAAATGATTGAAGAAAAAAAAAAAAAAAAAAAAAAAGAAAAAAAAGAAAGTAAAGGAACGATTAAGGACTTGAATATCGATCGAGGAATTATAGATTGGAAACGGTTCGAGTCCGATGTGCAACGTGTGTAATACGTAGATGTTATACGGCATGTAAAACTCGTAAGTTATATATATACGCAGAGGCACGAAAGTATTGATCCATATATACGTACAGATGTACCGTTTAAGAGAGAAACAACGATTCGCTTTTCGATCAAAAGAAGTCGGGCCAAAGTCGTGCGTTTGCCGAGAGCTCGTTTTTGCCAGCTCGGAACGGTGACTTTGGCGGACGGTGACGATGATGATGATATATATTCCTCGCGTGCCTCGGTCGTGGTATTCGCTTGCTTCTTCTACTAGTAAAAACAGTTTGGCAAGGAGAAAAAAAATCGTATCGATTTAATACGTTAATTATATAATATATACTATACGTAGATAGAACCTTACGTAGCTCGATCGAGCCGGTAATTCAACTCGTGATCCATAGGTATGATGATATTTCTCTCGCTTTGTCTCTGATATTGTTTCGCTCTCGTTGTACAATGGAGAAGAGTATGAGCTTCCCTTTTTTTTCTTTTTCTTTTTTTTTTTTCTATTAATCAACACGCAGTCATACGTCTAATTTCGGATCGCTTGCGATTAACCTTTTCATTACGAACGCCAGATATATATTTTTTCGAGCAAACACACATTAAAAATAATACACTTTAGAGCTTTTTCTATTGTTTTCTATTCGACAGTGGAACATTCATGCGAATAAGAGATTATGATAGAAAGATCTTTCTTAATACTTCACAATTTGAAAAAGACTGGCTATAGGTATGTTAAGATTTTTTAAAATTTAAGATTGATTGTTTGAAAAATTGAAATTTGTTTAAAAAGAAAGGAAAACGTTCTAGGCCAAGCGTGTCCAACCCACGCTGTAAACCAAAATTGAAACAAGAATTTTATTGTTATGAACAATAGTTTTAGACCACGAATGTCCCTTTTTACTGAAAAAGTGCTTATATTTTCGAGATTTTTTTCCTATACGAGGCACACAAACGTGAGAACAAAATTTCAGACGATCATCTTGGAAAAGAATCTTCGTATTGCCACCTATATCAAACCGGACAAGCTCGGTAAAGTTTTCATATTTCTTGATTCGATTAATATAAATATATTTCTCTAATCAATGTATTGTTTCGCTGTAAAAACTGTTTTAATATCCTCATAAATAATATCAGTTACAATAAATATCGGCCCTCGACGAATTTTTCTTGGCCAACGAGGCCCGAGAAGATTTAAAAACAGGTTGGACACCCATTGGTTCTAAGCCGTTTGTCAAAACTTATGCCATCAGGCAATTCAAAAGAAGATTCTATTATCAAAACGAATTAAACGAACTCGGCAAATTGGTTCGATCGATGTGTGTGACACTTTTGGCCGGGGGGGGGGGGGGGGGACTCGAAATTCAGTGAATTTTGGCGGACTATCGTAGCGAAAGGGTTAAAGGACGACGACGTATCGTCGCGCGAATGTACACTTGGCGAACGGTGCGCGGCCGACTTGTCCGTTTCGCGCCGATTATTTATCCGAATATTTATCACGCCTCTACGTGCAAGCTTGTTCATCTCGATCAAAGCCTGTATCACGCTTAACTTACCTGTGCTTGCCGTCTCTCGTACGACCGATTATCGACAAAGCTGGGCCGTCGCCGACGAAATTTCCCGTTCCCAAGACGATCGGCTGAACGTAACGTTCACGCTCCGATTCTCACTGTTGCTCGATCAGCGTCAGCATTAATCTCTAGTCAGCAATGAACAAACGTCGTTCGTCGCCCTCTCGAACGACGAGAAGGCTCTCCCTTCCTCCTCGTTGTTCGAACTGACGCAATTCGTGATCGTCGTCGACATGTCGGCCGTCTCCGCGCTCTACGTGAAAAACGAAGCGAGACGAGACGAAACGAAAGAGGAGAAAAAACAAAAAAAGAACGAAAGAGGTAGTAGAATCACGGGGGGGGGGGGGAATGGAGAGAGAGCTATAGAAAAATTGGTCGAAGGATGGATCGTTGTTTGAACGAAAGGTCGTAAGAATATAAGTTTCTTCTACGGAGACCCTGTCGCAGGGTAAAAAGAAGCGAGAGGGCGGTCCACCGACCGGAGCTACGACAGGACCGAACGAGATCGTAACCTGCACCAATTGCGGACCCAATCCTTGCACGCACACCACCACCAACGGATGCACAGCCGAGGTATGTTAATTAAACTGTACTGCTGTAGTATATAACTACGAAATATCCGAGAATCGATATTCGCTCGTTCTACGAGTGTATACCGGGGATAAACTATTAATCTCGAAATGTTGTGTCAAATTTGAGGAGCGTGCAAACGAATAAAAATGACCTGATAAATCAGTCACTATCAAATATATTACGTACGGCTACTGATGAAGAATGAGGATATAATATATTATTATATTATAATCATATAATCATAATTAAATGTTGTTTTATTATATTATTGTAAATTATTAAAGTATTGACCAGTTAGTTTCGAGGGTGACAGGAACTATAAAAAAATTCACAATCATTGAAAATCGTAATCGGTCACTATGTTGAAATCTTAAAATCTCAGAATTAACTGTATTTAGAAAACCCTAGGTTTTATTTTATTATTAGATTTTATTTAGTGTTGAAATTCACTGAAAATCATAATCGGTCACTATGCTGAAATCTTAAAATCTCAGAATTAACCCTGTGTATTTAAAAAACCCTAGGTTATTTTATTTTATTATTAAATTTTATTTAGTGAACGATAAGAAATTCACAATCAATGAAAATCATAATCGGTCACTATGTTGAAATCTGAAACTCTCAGAATTAACTGTATTTAGAAAACCCTGGGTTTTATTTTATTATTAGATTTTATTTAGTGAACGATAAGAAATTCACAACGATAAGTTATGAAATTCACTGAAAATCATAATCGGTCACTATACTGAAATCTTAAAATCTCAGAATTAACCCTGTGTATTTAAAAAACCCTAGGTTATTTTATTTTATTATTAAATTTTATTTAGTGAACGATAAGAAATTCACAATCACTGAAAATCATAATCGGTCACTATGTTGAAATCTTAAACTCTCAGAATTAACTGTATTTAGAAAACCCTGGGTTTTATTTTATTATTAGATTTTATTTAACGAACCATAGGTTTGTAGTTTTATAGGTGTTTTATTTTAGCGAATTCTGCAATACACGCTCTCAAAGTTGAACCTCGAGACACCCAGTATATACAATCAGATCCACAATCCTCGTCCTTTCATCCGTCATCTTTTCCGCAATCCGTGCTCTATATCGGAAAATCACACAGCAACGATCCTTTTATTTCAGCTGAGAAAAAAGGAACCACCGCATCCGATAAGAGTGGCAAAGACGATCGACGTGATAGCAAGAATCACCTTTCCGGTCGCCTATTTCATGTTCCTCACCTTTTTCTTCATCCACTACAAAGGCACCTCGTAGACCGACACCAGAGGCACACCAGAGTTCGAAAAGAATTCCACCGTTGATCATCGACAAAAAGACACCGTCTCTCCGCGTGAATTTTATTTCAATTTCAATTTACCAAAGAGAATATACGAAGCTAAGGCTCGAGGGGGGGAGGGGGGGTAAGTCGACCCGGAAGTCGTTCCTCGACAGTGTGCATCGAACGCAGAGGGGACAAACGTCGGATAAACTCGAGGGAGGAAGTGCACGGCGATCGTTTTTCTCCGCTCGAAAGAGGAAAAAAGAGAAAAAGAAAAGGGAATTCGCGAGAAGTGTCGCGAAATCGATGCTTTCGAAGCAAAATCATCACGTCTGTACGTTAGGTGACATTTCGTGAGAAGGAAAAAAAAAGAAAAATGAAAGGAGAATGAAATTGAAGGAGATCTATTGAAACAACGCGTCGATCGTCGCGTGTTTAAGCGTAGATCGTACCGAAGTTAGCTGTCTTTCCCTTGGCTTCGAGAGGGAAATCGAGGGCAAGAGAAAATTGGTGGAAAATTCTCCTCTTCCTCATCTTTTCTCACATGTGATAATTCTTAAAAGCACTCTTTATCGTAAACAAGAAAAAAAAAAAAATGCTTGGTTCGGTGAACAATCGACGAGCGGCATAAGTATGAAGAGAGATAGAGTAGCGAGCGAGCGAGAGAGAGAGAGAGAGAGAGAGAGAATGTGTGAGAGACAGTGAGAGTGAGAGGAAGAGAGAATGAAAGAGCGAGAGAAAGAACGAACGAAAAAAAAAAACGCGGATACACTCTTTAAAAAAAACTTTTTTCTTCTATCGGATCTAGTGATGTCGCTAATTCGAGGATGCTTCTCTGAAAACTAGCTAAAAAGAAAAAAAAAAAAAAAAAGAAGAAATCAAATTTACGTACTTAAGGAATGTTAATACTTGTAATCTCACTACAAATAGGTAAGGTCGATGTAAGTGTCGTCCATGAAATCGCTAACTCGTGATTCGCCTTTTACTTAAATATCGACCTTTTTTCTGTACTTTATCGTGGACTACGATACCGTGGCAAAAATCAACGTGATCGCAAGTTAGCTCTATATTCGTAGACCTTTAAAAAAAAAAAAAAAATAGAAAAAAAAGACGTTCGCTTTCAATCGAGAGAGCAGGGCTGCAAAGCATATAATTCCGTTGTACAAAAAGAAAAAAAAAAATATATATATATATATTATAATATGATACACACACACACACACACACACACACATACGCGCGCGCGCGCGGGAATACATTACACACAGATACACACATAAATATAGTTAATCAATCGTCGTTTCATCAAAGCTTTTCACAGTGGGTACTACATACGACACGATATGTATCCCTCTTTTTTCAATCATTCAGGGTAGCATTCGTATTAAACTAACTTTTACGATTTATATTTTATCTATACTCTATACGATCGATGTAATTGATATCGGGAGAAATTGAGGAGCTCGTAGCAAGAACGATCTTTGCCAAATTCTTCAACTTTTCAGATAACAATAATAACGTTTCTAGACAAAAAGCAATGGAAATTTAAATTAATTGATTCCTTCGCGATTTAACAATAATTAATTAGAAATTTTTCCACGATTTAGTTAAACAGATACGTAATAATGTAATTGATGTATACATGTATAATTAGTGTATAACGAATGTATAGTGAATGTGATGAATATTTCGTTTGTAAAGATTGGAAAAGAACAGGCATAAATGAATAAGGGTAGTTCTCGTTACGAGCCCCCTCGATCCGTTTCGACCGGCAAGAGAAAGCAATGTATCACGACACAGGAAATTCGAATCGATCCATTGAACTTCGCAAAGTATATATATACGTATAATCATTCGAATTCTTCGAGAACTTCTTCTTTTCCTTCTGTATGCGGTATTCCGAGCATACACGAGCGAAATTACTTCATGAATGAGTAACTAAATAGAGCAAAATTAACGACGAAAGGATCACATATACACAGGGAGGAATTAACTCAATACGGGTAAAGCTTGCTATGTATTAGATTTTAACGAAGTGCCCATACTCGATGCTCTTGAGCGACGCTGATGCTTTGCCCGCGAAAGATACGTAATTTAGGGAGAACATACAGTAGAGAAAACAATAACGAAAGTTATAAGCACGCCATTCGATACGAAAATTTCTCGAAATGAAAAATGTACGACGAGCTTCGATGGAAGAAACAGCGAAGCGAAACCGAAAACAGATTTAGCACGTAATTCCAGAGTTAACAATTCGATGTTTCTTCGAGTAATCTCGCGTATCTTTAGACACTATTAACGTACGTATTAACTGTTACTGTTCTTATTATTGTCGGTCACCGCCATTCGTCATCGTCGTTCTCGTCATCGTCATCTCTCCACCGTCGACGTCATTTATTAATTAACTATTAAACACCGCTACTATTAATACTGTTATCATTAAAACGAAAAACAAAAAAGAAAAAGAAAAAAAAAGAAAGAAAGGAAGGAATAACTATTACTGTTACTAAGTATCGCCGCTACTACCGTGCTACTATATCGTTATCGCTATTCGTAAGCGTTATATACTTATTACGGGAGATTTCGGTGAGATTACACGAAAAAGAGAGAGAGAGAACACGTGGCCGGGAGAACATCGAACATCGTGGCATTTACAGAGCCGATTTCGAAATGCCACTCGATTCCTCAGCAATATTAATCGCAGACCAAAAATAAATATTCCATCGCCTATCGTGCTTTCAACGGAGAGTTTAGTCGAGAGTCGCGTATTAGTGCTCGCGCATATTCACGGGTAAACGCGATCGTTAAAGAAAGTTTTCCTCGCGCGAGGGGTTAAGAGGACGAAACCTTAACGATTTCACCAAGAGCTCAACCGTGTACGAGTCGTCGCACGGAAAACAAGGGGGGGGGGGAAGAGAAATAGAGAGAAACAACGTATTACGTATTACGTGTTTAGAATAATCAAAAAGAGAATCAATTCTGTATGATTATATCGATCGCAAAATGCATCTCGGATTTTAATTTTCATCTTTCGCATATTACCTCGTATTCAATCGTTCGTTAAGTCAGTACGTGATGTACGCGCGAGTACGGCGTTTGACGACAACGTTCGTTCTGTTCAATAAGAAGAATTCAAGGAGAGATTTAAAAAAAAATTCAGCCGCTTTTATAATTACCAGGAATATACGTGTCACTTTCACGCAGCGACAGAGTTCACGTGCGAACGATGTAATTGTACCGTATCGCTATATATTTATTACTAACTGCGAATAATTAGAATCGTTGATTAGGTGTTGATCTTGCGAGTGCTACACGAGCACATCGTAAAGAAAAGAAAAAAAAAAAAAAGAAAAAAAAAAAGGAAAAAAACAATCGAAAAAATAAGCTTCTCTTATTATTATGGCGCCGATCTTGAGAGAATACTCAAAGAGAATAAAGAGAATAACAGCGTAATTCGACACAACGAATACATATATATTGCGTAGAGCCCGAGTTAACCGATCAAGGAACGAACGATTCGATTCATCCAGTCGGGAAGTAACGTAAACATGTCTGTCGAGTGAACGAAAATATCGCTCTATCCAACTCGGTGAATTTTTTTTCTTCTTTCTCTTTTTTTTTTTTTTTCTTTCTTTCTTAATCCGAAAGATAGACACCGAAGAGACAGGAGAATAGAATTATATAAAAGACAAAGAAGAATGTTGTGAAAATTTCGCCGAGGTTGCCGACGAATCGATGAAAAAAAGGAATGATCGTTGATTACCTATCTATGCTATGTTTTATATATATACGCGTCGTCATTTGCCGCGATTGAACAAGCAGTCGTTTAGATGATAGGATGCGTTGATAAATAAATCAATTAATGTCGTTAATGTTTAATACTCTACGGACCAAAAAACACGTAAACCTAAAATCTTTAGCGTCGTACAATTAGAGCTGCACTTGGCAATGCCTCCTATCGAGACCGCATAGAAAACCGGCGGGGATTCATCCTTCGTTACGCGCCGATCTCTTCGGCAACTCTTGTAGTTTTTTTTCTCCCAAAACTACACTTTTACACTTTCTCGTTCATAGGTATTGGAACATCTGAATTTCCTTGCATATTTTGTGTGTAATTTGAGTTACGTACAAGTTGAAGTTTTTAACAAGCGTTAAATACGGTAATTAGATAACTTGCAGTGTGATATCTTTACTTTATTTCCTTTTTTTTTTTCTTTTTTTTTTTACTGCTATTTGTGTCTCGTAAAATTTCACTACGGATAATTATGGATAATTACGTAATAGCCGATCTTAATTATCAGAGAAAAATAACGATCGAATTTGTAAAAACAATTAAGAGAGGAATACGATACCTAATCTTAATGAATACTCAAGTTCACCTAATTTTTTTACACACATGCTGATACTTACTAACAGGGATATATCTCTATATGCCTATACATTTACCTATAAATTATACGTAATGATCACAGACGAACGTACAACGCATACATTGCATTGTCAATCGAAATTACTATGTTCGTATAGTTCTTAGTTTTATTATCGTTAACATTCCTTATAATATAATGGCGTATGGATTGGCACTCTCTATATCCTCTCTAAACGTAAAATATCATTAAACTTAAGCGACTTGCAATTAAACGAGTGCGACTTTTTATGCGCGGAAGCATATTTATTTTTTCAAACTCTATTTATATTTTGTCTACGTGCGTCGTTCGATACCGAAATTAAGAGACAGTTTCATGAGGATTCGTATGTATAATAATGCTGGTCCGGACAGTATTAAAAACCTTATATAACATGGGGGGGAAAAAAAGAAGAACAAAACGAAGGATGAATCACCAAGTCGAATATGCAAACGTTTCGAGCTTCGTCGTTAAATTCTTCGAGATTAATTAATTCTCCAAAATAAACACCAAATCGACGAACGTTCGTGCAGTTTGATCTTTTCCAGAAGTTTAGGCAGCTTTCACCGACGCGTTCTGCCCGACTTTTTAATGTATCGCCGTTATAATAATATATCGTCGAAAGTTTGTCGGATAGATCATTCATTTTGATCAGCGTTCTTCTCGTTAAAGAAAAAAAAAAAAAGAAGAAAAGAAGAAAAGGAAAGAGAACGATAACGCAAGCGCTTCGTGACTAGCCAGATCGAAACGCATTCTCAATCGCTTGAGAAATTGTTAGTTACAGAGAGATAGAAGTTACAGTTAGTTAAACTGATTTTCTAGGCAACGACGAACTGGAAGATCGTACAGTGTGTGTAGAACGGTGAACGATCGAGAGTGACGAGTAATTTGTTTTCTTTTTTTTCTTTTTTTTTTTTTTTTTTGCTTTTCTTTTTAACCCGATTGCGAGACCAATAATGCAACACCAGTCGGCTAAAGGTTACAAAGAATTTTACAAGTTACAAGTAACTTTTAGGTAAATTATCGAAATATCATCTAGAATGTAAGGTCATAGAATCCTGTTACGAATTATCAATTACACATCCCATTAACGGAACCATATTGTTAAAAGAAAGGCAGACGCTGTCTCGAAAGGGTTCGAACAAAGACAGACAACTGTACAAGCCCGCAAAATGTTGAATAGTTCAAGGCAGACGTATGTATGTACATATTTTCGTTCTGTGTTTCGCATCGGAACTTTTTTATTGCTAGGCTAATCGGGGTACGATTCGTTGTAATAGACGACATAAACAGCAACGTAAAAGATATCGCCTCTCTGTCAGTTTTGAAGAATTCTTCAAACAACTAACTGTATTTTAATTATTGTAATTATTTAATTATTGGTTGTCAATCGACACGTAAATGTGAAACGCGAAAATGAAAGATCGTAGCTCTCTCTCTCATTTGAAGGATCATAGAGTCATTTCATTTAACACCGTTTTGACTTTCGTTTCGTGCGTGAAACACTCGCGTGTTTCTCGTACATCTATCGAAGCGTACCGTGTATAAATTCTTGTTTCGTTGAAAAGCGATGTATTTGATTACGCTTATTCCTTCTCGTCTAAGAGGAAACGAGAAATAAAGTCATTCAGAGTGCCATTGAAACGCTGTGGAACACATTTAAAGATAGCTAGAAGAATAACTTTAGGAGAAAAAGAAAAAAAGAAAAAAAGAAAAAAAGACGGGAATGAAATCGAACGAAAAGAATGAAAAAAAAAAAAAGAAAAAAAAGAGAAAAGAAGAAAACGAAAGTTCTAGGAAACTCTAACTGGAGGTGATATCTGTATAAGTAACTGTCCGACGAGACGATTCGAAGATTAGGTTGATCAAAGAATCAGCAACGAACGATCATTGGACTTTTACGATAGTACAGACTGTGTACATTTGTTCGACTGTGTCTAGTCTATCCGATTCTATTCTTGTTATTTTTGTACCTTTTCCACTTCATCTGTCAAAGGCATGGATAAAAAAAAAAACCACGGATTCTATATAACGTGAATATACGATGTAGACACATCTTCGATACGCGATATCAATGACTGCTTATTGATTTGTGTATATGTTAGAGTATGTATTGTATTATGTTCAAAGAACGTGCACATCTGACGTGTACGAGAAGATGCGAAGGAGCAGAAAAAAAGAAAGAGGAGCGTTAGATGAGCCTTATCAATGTTACTATATTACAGATCGATACATTCGAGTGTGTGTATATATATATATATATATATATATATATATATATATGCAGTTTTCGAAAGGAAAAAAAAAATTCTCTTTTTAGGGTAGGACTTAATAACCACCATCGTTGAATCCAATACTTTTCACCGTTACTATTTATCGATATGTTATTATTTACTACGAGCTCAACTATTCTATGAATGTCTTTACATCCGTTAGGTTTATCGTTATTCGTCGCTATTTTATCCATCGTGCCGAGAAATTTATCATTGTTGCCATATCGCGTGATTATATATGATAATTGATGTTCACCGTTGCGATCGTTATTAACAGTTACCGATTAAATTGATTGCTCGCTCACGATTACGTATTATGCACGTTTTTAACATGAAAGAAACTCGCGCGCGATAATAAGAAAAAAAAAAACGCAGAACGGAGCAAGAGGTAGACGAGAAATAAAAAATAAAAAAAAAAAAGAACAAAGAGAGAAGCTTTGTTATTTGCAAGGCGGGATGAATGCACGACTATTTTTGCAACGTTTCACGCAAATATAATGCGACAGGGGAGAAGAATATAAATGATAATGAATATACAAATGAACAATTGTAATTGACTCTTTTCAAAAGGCTTTACAAACAACGTAACAATCTTTTCTTTTCTTTGACAATGACACGAAAATCAAGGGAAAAAAGGAAAAGTTGATCAATCAATTGTGAAAATAGTTCGTATTTTCAAGCGTATTTCCTTCTTCGAAAAGAATGTACAGTGAAAAATGAACGAAAGAGTTCGTTTCCTATTTACATTTTCTTAAATATATCAAACACGTAAAATTCAATTTACCATGATTATTTTTTTTTTTTTTTTTTTCGAAGAAACGTTAATTTACATGCATATACGTACACACAAACGAATGCGTACACGTAGATATTATTCACGCATTACCAACGCATTAAGTAAAATAATTATGCCAATATGCACAATGAATATTTGCGATCAGGCGACCGCAATGATATAAAAACATCAATGCATTATTACGATAAAATCATGCGAATGCACGCTTGATACGTGCATTATTAAAGTCGTTTTTAATCGTAAGCGTAAACTTATGAATTATTATATCGTAACGACGATTGATTATCTGATTTATCGGCTGTGTTTGTAACGTACGTGATTAAGTATTAAATTATCAACTTAAATAGCAACGTCGTTCTTTTTTGAAAGCTGGCTACCTCTGAGCTTCTCTCAATTTCTCTTTCTTCATTCTATCTTGTAACAGACTTTGAAAGCTGAACATCTCTCTCTATTTTTCTTCTTTCTGTTCCGTAACAAATCCTTCGAGATAAAAAAAAATTAGGCCACCTTTTATATAAAATTAGAAAACAAATTTATTTAGTATACATCATTCGTGCTTAACTCTACTTAATGCAATGTATGATTTCCTTGTAGATAAATCGTGCCAACCCACTGGACCCCTTTCGCAATCCGCGCACGCTAGATACTTTACGTTGTCTACTGTGTGTGAAACACCAATGTTTTCAAATGTATACATGTCCTCCACCAACCAGTAATCAGTTATTAGTTCCTGTTGATCGGCTTCACCCTCTCCTTTACGTTGGATATAGGGTAGATTAAACTAAAATATTGCATTATGCGTCTTAGCTCAGCAACTAAGTATTTCCCCCTTCCATTGTAACTTATGTTTAGACGATAACAGAGATCTAACCAAAAAAGGAAACTACGAAGGATGCGAACATTTTTAGGTTAGGTTAGGATTCAAATGCATCTAAAGGATTGCGTTACTGTTGATGAGATTTTTAAAGAGAATTTAACGTTTATCATATTGACATTTTGTGTTAAGGAAGAAAAAAAAGCAAATGATTCACCTCGATATTGACTAGCCGGGCTACACCAGCATTAAGCATTTTTGACGGGCAAAATGTGCAGTAAACTTTCAGCTTGTTCCTTTCATCTTGGTCCTTTAACGTGCTAATATCCTCGTTCGTAGTCATATTTTTCTATTTT
This sequence comes from Tetragonula carbonaria, assembly GCA_032399595.1. Classification (NCBI taxonomy): domain Eukaryota; kingdom Metazoa; phylum Arthropoda; class Insecta; order Hymenoptera; family Apidae; genus Tetragonula; species Tetragonula carbonaria. The sequence continues at coordinate 7,359,047 of JAUCRC010000008.1, forward strand.
ATTAGACGTTTGACGTTTGTGAATATTAGTCGCACAACTGTTTGACATTAATGTTGTTGACACTTAACAAACAAAAAGCACTAGTCGAACTGCGATCTATTATCATGTCAGAAACACTAACTCGATGACATTTCGATAGTCGAACGATCAAATTTCGTTTTATCGAAGATAGCTTCAAAGCAATGCGCCAAACTTGCTTCTCATCTTTTTTTGAAAATATTTTGCCTTCTAACTTGCCGATATTTCACGTACATACATGTTTTAAAATTTATTGCCAATCATTAATTTAAAATAAATTATTTTTATAAATAATTAAATCAGCGTGTCTTTTAAATTTTTTTCACTTATTATATACTGCAATATAGTCGTTTGTACGTTCCATCTCTTTTTTACCAATTAATTTCCAACCATATTCATCGAACTTTTTGTCAAATGGCATTGGATCCGTCCAACGATCTTCGTTTGATTTTGGTCCAATAACAAAAATAAGATTCCCTTTATAATTTTCGACATAATTGCGGAATGCTGACGCGTTGTTAAAATAACAAAATAGAAGGGCATATTCGTTCAATAGAAAAGAATTGTCTTTGTCGTTCTCATGAATGAAAACGATATTTTTTGGAAACAACGGCGGTGAATATTTGCTACACCACCAAGAGCGATCTAATTCTACACCGATCACGTTCAAACCTTAAATAAATCAATTAAAAATGGAAATTTTTATCTCGAAAATATATGTTGATGAAGAACGAAAATTAAATTTTCTGAACAATTTAGAATTATAAATATACTTTATGAATATCTTACCGGAATATTCTTCAAATAACCATTCAAATAAACCACAACCACATCCTATGCTTATTAATCCAGCCACATTCTGTTTATCAATTACTTCTTTCATCCAATGCAAATCATTAATAGTCGGTAGCACCCAAAATAATCTGCTTTTATTTAATTTAGTCAAAGTACAGTTCAAATTAACAATATCCAACCATTTTTGTTCACTATGAAACGTTAAAATTTGCTTGTCGATATTTTCATTAACCATGATTATGCCTCTCATTGGTTATTAATAGCCCGTAAAATTTGCAGATGAGATTCTTCAATTACGTAATTCGATAATATGTATTTATAATATATCGATATACTTATATAATATGATGTTAATAATGATACCGATCACTCAGTATGTTTTATACGTATAATTCGATTTAATAATAAATAATTTATATTACAAAACTTAATGATAATAAAAGATTAAAAATTTGATAAATTACCTCGTGTACTAAGGCACTTTCTAAGATATTTTTTTTTAAGGCACATGCGCACATACACATACACGCTTCATACATTCATTCGTTTAAAAAATTATGATCTATTTTAAATTGAATTTAATTCCTGAGTTGCATAGTGAATATCATCCGTAGAAACATTCAATAAAATCTTTTGATATATGTCGCTCCTCGAATGTTCGCATATTAACAATCTATTAGAACCTAATCTTCCACAAACTGCAAGTATTTCCGTTATAGTGGGGATTTCGATACCTGTAACAATATAATAAAGAATAAATAAACATAATCTTTTTAAATATTGACTAATATCTCGTATTAAATAAACGAACCATCAAATGAACACAACGATTCAACTTGTTTGTACGCATCTTTAAAATATACTTCTTCGATCGAAGTTCGCGTGACTTCTGCAGACACCGCTTGTAAAAATATTTTTTCCATTTCTGAACAGTGTTTTATAGCCTGAACTTTTGCCGATGCAATCATTTCGGATATAGCCTCCGACACATCTTGAAGAGAGATTGTTTCGCCGTTTCGCAACTCTGTGATTTCCATAGCGCGACGACATATATCCAAAGCTCGTCTGGCATCTCCAGATACAGCAGAAACTTTTCTGAAATAAAATATTTGATAAGCAATAACGATATAGATAGATAACGTATTATGATATAAGTCTTGCAATACCGTGCAACAAGCTGTACAGCTTCACTCCTAAAACCATCGAAACCTTTAAGTCGAGATACGACGATTTCCTGTAGTTGTTTGTAATTATAAGGTTGAAAAGTTAGTCGTGTTAAACCTAAGCGTGATGTTATACGACCCATGAAAACTCTTTCAGGTAAATCCATAGTATTGGCTATAGTGATAACAACTAACTGCGCCATTGATTTTGTTGGCCAATTTAATAAATTGTAAACAACATCTTGACGTTTTGTACACAACAGGTCAAGCTGTAAGAACGATATATATATATTAGCAAATAAATAACGATAATGCTGTAAAATATTTAAAGAGAATCATACTTCATCTACAAGAAGCAACGTCATTTTAAAAATGCCGCTATGAAATCTTTTGTCCAATATATGATACGCTTGTTCCCATGTAGCTGTTTTACCATCCAGCTGCTTTAAAATTTGCACATAAGCTTGTCTTGGTTCAGTTAGTTTCATCCCATTAATTGCAATATAGTTAAAATCATCTAACTGACCTTTAAGTATCAACTTTTGCAGACACCTAATAGCTTCATTCACAGTTGCAGTTTTACCTGTTCCTGGCACTCCGCTTATGTATATGCATCTACAAATTTCTTTAATTTAGTTATGTAATGTTTTAAAAGACAATCTTTTTCAACGTACCCTCCACTTTTATCTTCTAATTTTCCTCTAAGAAACGTAAAAATATTATTAAACTCTTCCTCCCTACAGGGTAAAGATTTTGGTACAACGCTAACATGTAATTTAGATCTAGCCTCCTGTAATGGTGTAGTTGGTTTTATTAGAGCACTATTTCGTTTTACCAGTGACGGTGTTAAATTACTGTATTTTGGACGAGATTTCGGAGTGCTCAGATGAGTTTTTTCTAGACCTAGCTCAATGCTTTTCTGCATATTACTTCTCGTTTGAGGAGTTAAAATATTTTTCTTTGCAGATGAAATTTTAATACATTTATACATGTCAGATAAATATTCATCCTCTGCGTCATTGTTGTTCTTATTGTCAGACTGGACTTTGTCAGACTTTGTTGATGTTTCTTTAAAAATTACACCCTTTTGTTTATTCATTTTAATAGGCGTAGAATGAGGAGAGTTATTACAGTTAGAGTTTTTAATCGCTGATGAAATTTTAATACGTTTATATAAATCAGCTAAACATTCTCCCTCGCTACTACTATCATTACTATTAGTAAATTCAATCTGTTTTGGCATGTTTCCACAAATTATTCTTTTTTGTTTAGATTTGACAGGTGTGCTACTTATAGATACTGATGTCAATGAATCTTGCTTCGTCTTTTCATGTACTTTTGAAACATCATCCAATTTACTATTACTATTCTCAAATTTATTAGATTTTCTGGTTAATTTCATGTTAGGTATTTTAGAATCTGTATCATTTTCCTCATCTTTCATTGAGGCATGATCCAACTTATTTCCATTTCTGCCTTCAGAGCTATTAGATTTCTTCAGTAACTTTGCATTTAATATTTTAGAATCTGAATTAGTATTGTTTTCCTCATTTCTTATGGGATCATGATTCAGTTTACTCCCATTCTCAGATTTATTAGATTTTTTCGGTGACTTTGCCTTTGATATTTTAATATCTGCACTACTATCATTTTCCTCATCTTCTATAGATGAAATACGGTTTCTTTTATTAGTTTTTACATTGGGGCATATAGGCTTAGCTTGTACATTCTGTCTTCTAATGGATCTATTTGAAATTTCCTTTCTTTGTTGCTGTAACATTTTGTTTTGAGACTTCACGTTAGATTCAACAGAATTAATAAACAACTTATCTTCATCGTAATTGATATTTTTCCTATCCCTCAAAGATGGAGAATTCAAATTAGGTAGTATCTCGCAATGGTAATGAGAAAATCTTAAAGGTGGCTTTCTATTTCTATTTCTCCTTGATAAGTCATTCTCAATTTTTTCGTGTTTGTTGTCATCGCTCGTCTCATTTTTTGTAGTATTGTTTTTATCATCAGTGCAGGAACCTTCACTTTCTACCTCTGAATAACTTTTCTTTCTTTGCCTTTGAACTCGGCTATGAGATTTACAGATAGCCTTTTCATACTCGGAGTCTGTATCAATTTTATACAAACTTTGCTCTGTAGATCTTCTAAGTTTAATTCTAAGAGATTCTTTTTCTTTATGAGAAATACCATTTCTTGGCAACTTGTACTTAAAATTTTTGAACACGTTCTTTGTATCTGAAGATGTATCCAACAGGTTTTGTATTACATTTTGTAGATTTGAATTTCTGTTTCTTTGTACTTTAATTGGAGTAATATTACCACATGGTTTTTGCTCTTTGTCAGAATCTGATTCTGTATCAAGAATCGTTATTATCTCATGTTCTGAACATTTATTTAATCTGGTAGTCATTTTAACTTTTTATCGGGATCTTTTAATTTTTTTTAACAAGTTTTATCATACTAATCGTAATAATTCTATTTACTTAGTCGAATATTAAATATCAGGGCAATATAATTTCTATTACATTGTACATTTTTCTATCTATAGAAAGATATCTATATTTTCTATCATTTATTGTCCTGACTTGAAAGAAAATAGTATAATATACACTACTTTACAAGGCACTCTCATAAATAGGTACATATGTACCGCCAATTTTGCTTTTATAACCACAAAACAAACTACAATCATGAATAAAATAGTTTAAATGTAGTAACTTTGTACAGTTGGTATGTTCAAACAATAATGCTCTCTAGTGTTAGTTGTACGAATTATAATTGGAATGCGTTCATCCTTCTATGTAACGTAATATACTTCGTTTAATCATTGCTGAAATTACTTTTACATTCTCATATAAATTTTATAATATATAATATTCATGGATTTGAACGTGGACGAGGATATAAGAACTATTTGGTGTGGAAATTTAAGCTCCAGAATTACGGAAGAAATACTATATGAATTATTTTTGCAGGTTTGTAGACTCATGTATCTGCGTAAACAAACATTTCTCAATAATATTTATTAAACTTAATATTTTAGTAAGTGGAAAAATACATCCAAAGCATTTGCGACAATTTTATATTGAACATTGCGTTTCACGTGCGCTTCTTTGTACGTGATTTAATTGCACGGCAATTAATTTGGTTATATACTTCAGTTGTACTTTCAACTGCGAAAATGAATGAACCTATAATGTTGCATAGTTTATTTTAAAGTTTTATCCTTCACAAAAGTATTTTCAAAAATCTTTTACAAAAATATGTTATAGGGTGGGCCTATACAAAGAGTTACTATTCCTAAAGATCGTGATGGCAAGCAAAGGTCATACGGATTCATAACATACAAACATATTAATTCTGTACTGTATGCTTTAGAGCTGTTTGATGGTACATCCCTATTTAATCGTACTCTTAACATGAGAGCAAGAAGAAACATAGAATTACAACAAACTAATTCACAAGATGCGAATCCAATCCATCATGCGAATTCCAATGAATGGCTTATATTAGGTCAAGAAATATTATTAGGAAACGACATGCCTCGTTTAAGAAGAAACTCATTTGTTTCAAATATGACATGTGGCGCACCTCTGAAATACTCGGATTATGTTTCTTCTAGCAATGACAAAGATGATAGAAGATCTAGACGGATGCATCCTTATCATAGAGAGAGAGATCAACATAAAAGTACTAGTCATCATAGAGATCACAATTCCTCTAGATATTACCACTCTAGATATAAACATAGATAAAAAGTAAAAGAATTTTTTTATTATCTTGAATCTGATTTTCTAAATTTATCAATATTTAATGTTATAAAACGATGCATAGTATAATTCTATTTCATTTAAAATTAAATTAAAATTAACATTGAGTAAATTATTTCTTTTATACATTATTAATTAATATTATTAAATATTAATGATTAGATATATAATAATAGTTGTATGATTTAGAACATCTGGTATAATTTAAATGAACTTTTGCATTTTGTTTAATTATATGTGCTGCTTTTTCAGCAATCATTATAATTGCAGCATTGATATTACCACTTGGTAAAAATGAAAGTACAGATGCATCAACTACATATAAATTTTTTGTACCATAAACCCTATAAGACAATTTAGGAAAACAGTTATTAAATTAGGAAACAATTATTAATTTAAGAAAACAATTATTAAGTTAGGAAATTTAATAACTTACTTAAACATTTGATCAACAACATCACCCATTCGACATGTACCAGCAGGATGATATGAAGTTAATGTTAAATGTTGTATGTAACATTCCCAATATTTTATGCTATCAAATGTTTCATTTTCACAACCAGGAAAATGTTTTTTATAAATAAATGCACCAATACTTTTCATAGCATTTGTCTCAATAAGTTTCTTTATAAATTGCAGTCCTAAAAAATTTAATATCTGTGTTTTTATTAATATATATATATTTATTATATATTATAATATATATTTATTATATATTATAATATATATATATATATAAATAGTGTGTTTTATTGCATTATATTATCTTAATTGAGTATAATACCATCTATAAGAGTTGCAATATCATCCTTATTTGAAAAATATTTTGGATCAATTAAAGGTGACTCAAAAGAATTATTACTTCTTAATTTAATTTCTCCCTCGCTTTTTGGATGTAATAACACTGGAGCAATAGTTATTGTGTTTTTATATGAATTAGGAGCAAAGTATTCGTTATACACCTATAAAATTAACATTCAATTGTACTTGATTAATACATAATTAGTAGTACATAAAATTTACTAGAATTGTAAATTTATTTGTAATATACCTTATCAGAAATTCCCATAGCTTCTTTTAAAACAACACCATTATCCCTTGATAACCCAAGTGGCATTACCATTATTTGTAAATCTGGTGTATTTGATCTATTTTTCTGTATAGAGCTATGAAATGTTCCCAAAACTTCAACTCCTGTGAATGTCCAAGGTCCTAATATAAAACGTATAAAAAGTATATAAATGACGGCAATGTTCAATTTTAAATAAATCTTACCTTTTCCGAAAAGAAAATAGTTTAATACTGACATAGGATTCAAAGTACTAGTCATACTGAAACCTATACTTGTATTAAGCATAATTAGATCAATTCCAGTAAGTACATGATCTACTAAATGTTGACCAACTGGTAAATCTTTAATAACATTTATCTAAAAATAACATGAATTAATATATATCACTACGGAAAATAATAAAACATATATAAATAAACTAATATCTAAAAAATAAATTTTACTTTTAAATCTTCCAAGTGTTTTTTTGGCCCAATACCAGACAACATTAATATTTTTGGCGTACCAATTGTGCCAGCACAGAGAATGACATCTCTTTTTGCAAATGCTTTAAATGTTTTATTTAATGCAATAAACTGCACTCCTGTGGCTCTGTTTGATTCCATTAACACCTTAAAATAATTTATACTGACAATATGAAAATTGGAATTGTTATAAATTTGACTTTAAACGTACTTTCTCAACATGAGCATGAGTAATAATGGTCAGCTTATTTTTTAAATATTTATATAATAATTTATCTGTGCTCCACCGTTTCCCATTTTCCATAAATAATTGTGCTTTCATGAAACCTAAATCAATCAAACAATTAGATCACAAATATCTTTTATTTCTTGCTTGATAACTACCATTTTTGAAATTATCATTAATATTGCCAATATTTTGATTCAATTCCTGTAATCCTTTTAAAATTATATCGGCAAGACCAGTATTCCATTCCAAATCACTTATATGCATTGTGTCATCGTTTCTTTTAATAGGTTCTGAAAATATTTTCAAATTAATAACAATAGTAAATGCAAAATAATAATAAACTTTATTAATTACCAATCAAATTTGGAAACCAATCATAATCTAAAGGATGCCCTCGTACATAGAGCATATAATTTAATCTACCAGTTCCACCAAAGATTTTACCCATTGGCCACTTACTTTGCTATTAGCAATTGTAAATAATTTTTAATAACATGTTTTATTTAATGACATTGTAATTACTAATTACTTATTATACATTATTCTTTAAACCCTTGCAAGCATTCTGTTGTGGTACAGTAATGTATTGCCAGTCATATGGAGTATTTTGAATAAGAGGAGCTAACAATGGAATATCTGAAAAAGGTGGTGCAGCTCCTCCAGCTTCCAGTAACAATATTTTATATCCATCTTCAATTAATCTTGCAGTTAAAGTTGCACCTGCAGTGCCAGCTCCAACTGAATAGGAAAGTGATATGTTTAACCTTATCAGATTAATTTTTTTCTTTTAATTAATTTTTACATGTACGTCCATAATTATATTTAAATTGTTTATTATAAAATATATATAGAAAATATATATGTTTATATAATGCTTACCAATAATAAAATCGTACAGTTGAAAATCATTAATGTCATTAAAATACCATTGTTTATAACTATCAAAAAAATATGTAAAATTAAGATAGTTAGAAAACATAAATACAATTAAACTAGTAATTATAAATATAATGTAGTGTAAAAACAAGAACATCGTAGTAACACTTAAAAATTGAGGTTAAGAAACATAGAATATCTCTCTGGGCATGTACGGTCTTTGACGAGATGAAACTAAAAATTTATAAATATTCATAAAAATATACATTATCATCCTTAAAAAATATGTATGTATGTATTTCATTTGATTTCATTTGGTATTGAATAATTGAATAAAAAAATAAAAATTAAAAAATTGCTAACATAAAGGAATAAAAAATATTTTTAAAAAGGTATAAAAAATTTATTAAAAAATTTAATTGTGTACAATATTAAGGCATGCATTCAATTGCAACAGTTGGTCATAAAATAGGACTTTTTAATATGATATCCTCTAGTAAAGATTTAATTTTTATGAATGTTCGTTTAAATTCTAGACCACAGCCTTTAGACAATCGAAAATCAACTAATGTCTTTCCATCTATTTCAACAGCATTTGCTTTAAAAACTAAAGGCATCTTTCTTCTATCGACTGCTATTACAGTAATCTGCAAAAAGATAATCGCGTAAATTATTAGTTATTTATAATTGATACTGTAATATTCTCAATTTAAATGATAATTTTATAACTTACTGTGCCAACATTATTAATACGACACGTATAATTTTCGTTCTTTAGACAATTTAGTAAACGTTCCACAGTTGATTTCAGTTCAGTTTTAACAAAAAATCTTGTCATACGTCGTACTAGTCGCTGGAAAGTAGTTTTCTGTAAATGTAAAATTAAATTATGAAAGATGAAATATAAATTCCATTAATCGTTTAAAATATATACTACCTGACTTGCTTGAGTAAATTTAGTTTGTACTTGTGTGCATAACAATAAATCTTCTATATGCGCAGGTTGCGAGAATGAAAATCCAGGTCGTTCTTCCAAGTTAATTTGTCCTGGATTAACGTTTTCTATTGCAGGCAATTCTGGTTGTGATATACAAAATCTTGATAACTTTTCATCTTCTAGTATTTGCCTCGAATCAGTTTCATCAGATCGAATATGTCCTTCTATACTCCCAACTATTATACAGAAGTATCTTAATTTTATCGACTATCGTTTTATATTTGTTTATAATTTATGTTTCACATTATTCAAAATTGTCATAAAAATACAAAGAACAATTGGTAATATATTGTATGAAATATACATATGTATGTACATGTATGTATATGCATGTATACATATGTCAACCGAAATAGTTAATATTCTACTTGGATGCTTAATGCCAGTGCTCTTTGCTTTGGTAATCTAGCTTTATGATCCTTAATTAAAATCATAGAGCTGTATTACCAAAGTAAAGGCAAAAGCTTTGATTATCTTGAAATATGATATTGACTATATTTAATGTATTTATTTAACACCTAATAACAATTAAAAACTGGATTATTATATACTTACTTCATACATCAGAAGTTGTATTTAATATCCACTCAGTTAGGTACCAAGCTGCTTTGAGTAATTTAATATGTACTCAGAGTCACTCAGTACCTGACTAAGTAAATATTTGTTTTATAATACCCATATTGAACCTTCGTAGAAGATGTTACATACTTGAATAAAAACATACAATAGCTTATATATGCAAATTGATGCATACCTTCCTCGAAATTTTTGATGAACCATCTATGTTGTTTAATGTCCTTTATAGTAAATCTGTTTTTTGGTGAGTGCATAAGAATATTTTTTATCAAAGACAATGAAGAATTATCCAATTTTCGCCATGGTTTAATCGACATGTATTTTCCATCTCTCCATGCTTTATACTGTGGACATTCTGCCAAGGACTGATCCCAAGGCAGTTCTATAGTTCAGATATGGACCAGTTAAAAACTAAGAAATGTAAGTTACATATTAGATTTAAATCACCACACTAAAGATCACATTTTTATGGTCTGAATTTTATAAATTAGGGATTATCATCCATATCAACAATTTATATAATGTAATATAATTACATTTGAACAATGAAATATTTTTGCTTATAACATTATGTTCATATGTTAGTATTTATTGAAATTTACCATTCAAATTTACCAGACAAATATAATATTTTACAATTTGAAAAAAATTTTGCTCTAAACATTACCTCCAGTTAGTAAAGCTACAAGAATTATACCACATGACCATATATCAGCTGGTTCTGCATGATAAAAACCCAATAACACTTCAGGAGCTACATATGGTAATGTTCCACATTTGTTTTCTAAACAACGTTCTTTACCATGTAAACGATATACCGTTGCCATACCAAAATCAGAAACTTTCAAATTATCATGTTCATCTAGTAACAAATTTTCTGGTTTCAAATCTCTGTGCGCAATACCTTTGCTGTGAAGATATTCTACAGCAGAAATTAATTGTTTGAAATATCTCTGTGCTTGACAAACTGGCATACCAATATCTGGTTCTATTTTAAATTAAACAAAAATCTCATTAATACCGTAATTTTTTAAGTTTTGTCTTGCATAGCTAGTCTGATATCTTACCAATTTTATCAAAAAGTTCTCCACCTGATGCATATTCTAAAAATATATATTCCATATTGGGTTCACTACGTTTTCCAAAGTACCGTATAATGTGAGGATTACAGAGCATACGGTGAATTGTAGTTTCTTTATGAACAGATTTTTGAGCATGTGGATGCTTTATTAAATCTATCATTTTCATAGCAACTGCCACACCTGTAGTTTTATTTATAACCATTTTTACTCTGAAAATAATAAACAAAATTATGCAATAAAGACTTTTGAAGAAAATTTGTTTGTAATTTTAAATATTTTGAAATACAAAAATATTTTATTAATCTAAAATAGGAGTTAATTTTGTATAAATCTAAAATATAGGAACTTACTCGCCGTAAGCACCTTCTCCCAAAGTGTGTCCGAGTAACCAACCTTCTACGAACTCGGTCATTCTGTTTCAGCATGCCGTTTTACGATAATAGCAAGAATGTTTCTTCTCTGATTAATATTCGCTTATAAATCGATCATAATTATTTTTTTTATAAAGAGAATTGTTAAAATAATTAATCCGAATTAACCCAACAGCAATTCTGTTTCAATAAAATTCTCACATTATATATTATAAAAACGGTCGGTCTTCCGAAGCACGTGGTTTTAATCACGTCGATGAAACATCGTGCTTTCGATCGAACCGAACGTAATATAATAACAAGTTACATTTAAAAGTGTAAGTTCATAGAATTACTTGATTTTTCTTTGAATCGTGGTTTACTAATCTTGCTAACAATATAGCCAAAAAAGGAATTGTCAATAAATTAAAATACTTTCTTCGCAAGATCGCAAAAATTACTGTAGCAAAGTACGTTACGTTATAGGACATTAAAAGAGGTATTCATCTCTAGAAAACGATGAACCATATACTCTAGAATTTCTGGGTATAAAATTACTGCATTCTCATTGGTCAGAGAAATATGTAAAGAACCTTAATATCCCTGGCTTATAAACGGACATTTAGTTACTGAATGTAAATTCAAGAACATTAAATTTACATATGATTTTAATGTTAAAAAACGTAGATTTTGAAATCTGTAATAAATAAAATTAAATTGAAATTTTTTTGTAGTAATATAATATTTGGATTTTGCAACATTTTTATAATTCTTAAAACTTTTATTATTAAAAAAATTAATTTTTATTAAACTTCATTTGCACGTATACACGAAACCTATATATAATGAAACCTATACTATGATGAAAATACATCACAATATTTAAAAAATGCTGCTTTGAGTTCTTATAAAGATATTTATTAAATTGATTTTAATATACAGAATATTACAAATGATATTACTATGAATTACAATAAACATGTAATAAATAGACAATTGAGATGAAATTGTATGAAATATTCTAATATGCTGAAATGTTTGTTATAAAAATAAATTGTTATAAAAGACCTTGTCTTTTTAAGTCCTCGTATGTTTTACGATTAACAACATTTCCAAGAGAATCTTCAAATTCTTCTTCTTGCTCTGGCTGCCAACGTTCCGCTTGCTTCTGAGCTTTTAATTTTTCCCATAGAGCTAAGGCATCTTCTATTTGCGTCACATTAGCAAAATGTGCAGTATTTGGAATACCAAGACAGCGCATACCATGCGCATGTCTCCATTCTGCAAAGTGTCTCTGGAAAGCTTTTGGTCCTTTGTATGTGAAATTTCCACATATTTCACAATTGTAACTAATATTCAAACCATGTAATTTGTATAACCAGTATGGTATAGGTTTACCATCCCAACCAAGAGGAAGATTTTTAGGATTATAAGGGACTTCGTTATCATCTTCTTCTTCAGACTCACTAGCACTAGCTTCAGCATCAGAATCTCCTCTCTCACCTTCTGTTCTAGCTTGTTTTCTTTGAACATTCTCTTTTGTAGCTACACGTTGGCTCGACACCAATTCTGCAAGTTTGTAAACATGAGCTTCCAGATGTGCAATTTCTTTCTGTTTCTCAGAATTTCTTCCTTTCCCAGACTTTCTATTTCTATTATTTTTAGCTAATAAATTCGGATCTAGTGATGCTTCTCCCTTTGTACTGAAAAGTCTTTGAGCCCTCTCTTCCAACGTACCACCACATTTTAAACCCAAGGCCATTAATGCAGACTTTAATCTGTCTAAACCAAGAGATGCAAGTTCTTCCCACGAAGAAAAGGCAGAAAGTTCCAAATGAGCACCCACGTGAGTCAAAGCACTGCCAGTTTCCTTTGGCCATCCTGGAAATGTATTGTTTTCCCATTGTGTTTCGAACTCTTTATTTGCCTCTTCCAATTCTGCATTTATATCAAGTAAAGGTCTAACTCTACTTAAATAATCAGTCAAATATTCCAACAAAGATTCCACATATTTTTGATATTCAGCATTTTTCCTTTCTCTTGGTATGTCAAATAGATGATCAAAAGTTGATAAATACGTAATATAATCTATCTTTTCAATGCCTTTGAGATTAATATACTTTTCATAACATTCGTGGAGATCAAGATATTTCCCATATCCTTCTTCGTCTGTAAATTCAACAAGATTTGATAACTCTTCTGTTGGATTTTCCCTCATCTTAGCTAGTTCCTCAAATTCCACAGACATTGGAATGCTTATTTCATTAGGATGTCGACGATAGAACTCTTTTATAGATTTCAATCTTGAATAAAATTCAGAAAATTCGTTTGGTCCAGAAAGCGCTTGTACCTAAACAATAAAGATTTAATTATTCAATTATAAATAAACTATGAGTGAACTATATTTAACTTACTTCTTCTTTTCTCTGACCATCTTTATCTTCGTACAAATCCTGCAAGTGCGATGTACTGTCCATGTATTGATCGAGTAACATTTTTAACCGATGTTCTGAATTTATACTCTCTCTATGTCCTGGTTTTTTGTAAAGCATCTCTTTCACCATTGCATCCATTAACCTTTCTCTTTCTTCATGATAACGCCGTTGTTGTTCTAGGATCGTTTCCATCTTTCCTGGTTATATGAAAACAACACCACCGAGTTGTTTGTCGATTACATGCGACAAACTTAAGCATAATTTAATATAGATGTCATATCGTAGAAGAGAAATTTGAATCATTGACTATATTACCATCTAGCGAGCATCATAGAAATTTAATTTAAAGCAATGAAAATTTTGTAATATTAAAAAAATATGTATATATTTTAATGATTGTACAATTGATTATTTTGTCAATAAAATATGAAATAACTTTGCACCGATCAAGTTTACCTGATTCAAGATAAACTGATATTTTTTTAGCTATATCTAATTCAAAAATTATAATCTTTGTTACATCTTCTCAAAGAAAAAGAGGAAGATAAGATTCTTTGATTTTTTGATAGAATTTATGACACATCTCGTAGAATTTTAGTATTATTTGGCATTTCAGCATTGGACTTTTGAAAGATTGATGAATCACACAATGTAACTATTTGAAGTTGTAAATATTATTATATTCTCTCATTTTCCTAATTTCTTCGTGTTCTATAAAAATATGTTGTTCTTAAATGTTAAAAATCATGTTTTAGAATAAAGTTAATTCATAACGCAATGAAAAAGTTATTTAGTAACTTCACACAGTCGATTTTTCCTAATTTGTACATCCCTATGATCGTATTTATGCATGTGTCATACGAACACACGTTTAAATTAGTGTAATACATTTGCAAGGATTGAAACAAAATAGATTAAAGAAATTTAATTAAAAGGAATATTTATATAATAAAATTTCCTACATCTTTCCGTCTTTATTAACAAATATCTGTCGTATACTGGGAAAGTGTTTGAAACATTACTATCCTGACATGGTAAGATATTTTTAAAATGAAAAGTAAAAATTTCGAACAATTATAACTTGCAATTCGTATATTAGAAAAATAATGTTTATTAATATACGTTTTTGTAATAAAACGTATTTAATATGCAGAATATTATATGATATTGATGTTTCACTTAACCTTCTTACCATATAACCTTTTTCTTATTAATACATTTCCTTTTTCAGACAAATATGACGGAAGAAATTCAAAAAAATCTGAAAATAGAGATAGACAAATACAAACAGGTTCAAAAAGGTATTATATTAATTTCTATGTATTAATTGTATTTTGTGCAATTTTATTGTAATTAATTAAATATCCTGTTATACATAGAGTCTGTTTGTATCAGATTACCACAAAGCATTGAATCAAAGACGACAGCTGGATGGACAATTAAACGAGAATATTGCAGTTAAAAAAGAGTTAGATCTTTTGAAACCAGAGGATGATGTTTTTAAATTAATTGGACCAGTTCTTATAAAGCAAGATGTGGAAGAAGCTAAGCAAAATGTTGCTAAACGAATGGAATATATCACTTCTGAATTGTAAATCATTAGATACAAAAATATCATTCATGTAAACAAATGAAAATTGATTATTAATTACTTCGTAATTTTAGGAAAAGAGTAGACGAGCTAATAACTACATTAGATAAAAAACAAGATACACATTGTGAAACATTGGAGAAATATCAACAGATGTTCCAACAAGCTCAAATGAAAGCATCGCTGTCTCAACCAAAGGCATAATTTTACATATAAAAGACTTATATGTCGTCGCTTGTTATATCAATATCACAAAATAAGAAATATCGTGTAACCATAAATATCACTATCTTTATTCCTGATTAAATTTGTTAATAAATTTTTCGTGAAGCTTTCGTATTATTTTATTTATGCTAATATATTTACAATTATTTTAAAGCCTGAAAATAAAATTGTAATAATGTCAAAGAACTATTAAAATTATTTAACCTAATGTTATTTGTATGTACATTAAATATTTATAGAATATGGTTCTATATACTGCATGATATATTGTAAAATTTACTTATCAAATTTGTGATGTAATATAAATAAAAAGTTCGATGCTTTTTATATTCCTTGCATATTCAAAGAATACAAACGTGAAGTACGTACTACATTTATAAATCTGTAGCTGTAAAAAAAAATACCAAATATAATTTTAAGAAATTTGTTTATGCAATAAATAAAATTATAAATCTATGTAGTTATAAAGAAAAAATGCATGAAAATAAATACAGATTACGATACCGTTAAAAGAGAACAAGAAGATATTGCTAATAAGTAAAAACTGGTTCTGAACTTTAAATATCTCGAAAGTGAAAGCACGTGATATGCAGCGTTTTTCCACAGAAATATGGCGGTTCGTTTATCGCTTACAAGTTTTATGATTGACAATTCCGTTATTCACATATCAAATTTAATATAAATAATTGCACAGTGTCTTTTTATAGAAAGCAACATAATGTTATTAACATTAAAGCCAGATCATAAAAGACATGTATTACTTCTTACGGGGCATACACCGCAAGGTACGTAAAATTATCATTTTTATTATTGCTTTATTTCACTCTAAAATAATAATCACATATCCTTTTTCAGTTTTACACGATTTTTGCAAGTTGGCTCTAGATTATTTACAGAAAGGGCCAAATACTAAATTATATAACGCAGCAGCTCGTAAGTAAAAATATTATAATAATTGGGAAAAAAGTCTAATGTTATTGTTGAATGTAATTGTTTTTCCAGAAAAATTGGATGTTGAAGTAAGCGTAATTAAGAATTCAGTGGAAGGACTTGTTAATTTATTAATAGAAAGTTGTAGATATAAGGTGACATAGATTTTTATCATTTTATTTGTACTCTTAGTTTGTAAGACATCATTTGACAAATATGTAATTTTTCCAGTTAAATTCTGAGGATTTTAGAGATTCAATAATATCTTTAGGTTTCTCGGAACAACAAGAAGTTGTATTAAGTAAATTATACAATGTTAAGAAAGATGAAATATCAAATACACTCAAAGATATTGGATTTAAATTGCCAGAATACCATGATATGGAGTGGAGATTTGAAGTGCAGGTATTATATTATTTTGCCTTTGAATTTTGTATCCTTAGATTTTTATATTGTATACGATATATTTTTTTATAGATCGCTTCAAGAGCATTATTGAAACAAGTTGCTCCACTTATTACATTGGATTTATCCATAAAGAACTCTGACAAGGATGAGAACATTGAGCATGTATTACTTCAAACTGACCCTGTTAATTTATCACACATAACGCAACAATTAGAAGAGGCTCTTCAAGAAGGTTACAGCCAACACATTCGTAGACTTTCAAGAGCAATAAAATAATGATATTGTGCTATAATTAAGTGTATAAATACAATAAAATGTACATTGAACATATCTAAGTCACTTTTTTTAAAATTACATTATAATATGTTATCACGTAATAATAACTGAATATTGATTATTCTAATTTATAAGAGCATACATAATGTTTCACTTTGATCAGATTATGCTAAATTTAAAATGACGGTACTGTTCATATGTCGTACACTAAAACCTATGTAAGTGCAATACAAATGCATTTATTAGGACTGTAGATGAATTCATTTGAATATTTTATTGGATGACTTTATTGGATCTTACTTTATCAAGTATATAAAAGAGGATGTTTTAGAACTTCTAGTTACAGTTGCAGTTGTAGAATGTGAATAGTAAAAGGGAACTGTGTTATACAGAATTTTAGTTTAGCGTAAATTTGTTTGTAAAAATCAGTTTTTAATGGATACGTTCAATACAACAACTCCTTGTTTTATTGGAGCCATGCCTCTGAACATTTCCACTCTAGCAACTACTACTGGACCACATTTTGCAAGGCAATTGATGCGTTTCAATAATCAAACAGTTGTTAGTAAAGTACCTGAAGATATATTGCATTTAATTGATCCATATTGGTAATTTATTGTTTTTTATTGTCAATTTATTATTCATTTATTATTTTTGATGTAATAATCTAATAAATGTTAATGTTATTCTTTTAAATTTCAAAATATAGGTATCAGTTTCCTCCATTGAATCCATTATGGCATAAAATCTTAGGTTTAGTTATGATCATATTAGGTATTATAGGATGGTGTGGAAATGGTGTAGTGGTTTATGTATTTATAATGACACCAGCTTTAAGAACACCAAGTAATCTTCTTGTAGTAAATCTTGCTTTTTCTGATTTCATTATGATGGGTTTTATGTGTCCTCCTATGGTGATTTGTTGTTTTTATGAAACATGGGTTCTTGGTAAGAAATTTTTATTGTATAATTATAGGAAAACACAAAATTCTTGTGTGTTTAATTTGATAACTTTTATTAGGTACCTTAATGTGTGATATTTATGCAATGGTTGGATCATTATGTGGATGTGCTTCTATATGGACCATGACAGCTATTGCTTTAGATAGGTATAATGTTATAGTGAAGGTATGTATGCAACTGCACATATATATAAATAGATATATTAATAATTCTAATAAAAATAACATAATACAAAAAAGTAAAATATTCTTAGGGAATGTCTGGAACTCCACTTACCATCAAAAGAGCTATAGTTCAAATATTAGGTATTTGGGCTTTTGGTTCAATATGGACAATCTTACCTCTAGTAGGATGGAATAGGTAATATTTTGATTATTACGATGTATTTGAAAAATAATAATTATTAATATACTGCATTTATAAATTAGATATGTTCCAGAAGGTAATATGACAGCATGTGGAACAGATTATTTAACGCAAGATTGGGGTTCTAAGTCATACATATTGGTTTATTCTGTTTTTGTTTATTACACTCCATTATTCACCATTATTTATAGTTATTACTTTATTGTCTCAGTAAGTATTTCAGAATTATGTTAGTTTGTATTTATACACATAAATTATTATTTTATAGACTGTCGCAGCACATGAAAAAGGAATGAGAGAACAAGCAAAGAAAATGAATGTTGCTTCTTTAAGGTCTGGAGAAAATCAAGGTGGTCCTAGTGCTGAAGCAAAATTAGCAAAAGTACCGTATTATTATTTATTTTAAAGTATTACTTTTAATTTTATAAAAAACATACACACATATTTTTTAGGTAGCATTAACGACAATATCGCTGTGGTTCATGGCATGGACACCGTATCTCGTGATCAATTACATTGGAATATTTAATCGATCTCTGATTACACCTCTTTTTACCATATGGGGTTCTCTTTTTGCAAAAGCGAATGCGATATATAATCCGATTGTTTATGGAGTTAGGTACATATTCAATACATACAAATGCATTGGTGTTGTTCTAATAAAAAAAAAAAAAAATGAATAAAAAAATAATGTTAACAATATATTTTGTAAACGTGCCGTACAGTCATCCAAAATACAGAGCTGCACTAAAGGAGAAGCTACCATTTTTGATATGCGGTTCAACAGAAGAACAAGCCGCTGGAGGAGAGAAACCTTCAGAAGGTGGTGGAAACTCATAAAATGAAGCGAAAAGTTAAATGTCTTTCTATTTCCTTGTAAATATGTAGAATCTTTTGTAAATTAAATGGTATTTGAAAATTAATTTAAGGAAGTGTTCGCACTTTTATAGGGATTAATGACACTTATGATACAGTTGCTTGCAGAATTTATTTACTCTTATAAAATTAAAGTACAGATGCTCCCTCCATATTTCATGGTAATGTGATGTGCTTACTAATCTAGTAAACATAGAGCTGGTACCTGCTATACCAAAGTGACCATGTATATTGTTACGCAATAAATGTACAAAATTGAAATCATACCTATGAATTGATGTAAAATGATTTGCATTGTGGTGAAATGCAAATCATACATACAGTTACAGGAGATTCAAATATTGTTCATTCAATATTACGTATACAATAATTTCATATACTGGAGTTGTTCCTCACCGAATCAGATGTGCTGCTTGTTAGACTGTATTTCTGAATGTTTGAACACATTCGATTTTGAATATTTGATTGACCGCATTAATATTTTTTGGTATCGATAAAAAAAGTTTGTTAAAGATTTGTTATGTCAGATGTTAATATTTACAAATCGTGTCTGTAATAAAATTTGCTGTTATCCTTACCTAGTGAGGTATATTTTAATCTATACTCATCGTTAATTCCTGATCTTCTGCGTTATGGATCGAATAAAAGTAAGGTGTAGCCGTAGCATATTCTTTTTTTTTTACGCATTGGATTTTTCGCTGTCCGCAACAGTAGTTGTACCGGAAACGGTAGATGTAGCGTCTGTGGCTGCTGGTTCGGCGGCGCATGCTAACGATGGGAATTTCGCGAACAATGCAGCTCGGTACTTCGGATGACTGAGAAAAAAAGGATAAATAAAATTTCATATCATCTTTAAATAATTTTATATTTATTCAGATTTATGAAATCATAGCTACCTAATTCCATAAACGATTGGATTGTAAACTGCGTTGGCTTTGGCAAACAGAGAGCCCCAGATGGTGAAAAGCGGACTGATTTTAATAAGATTGAAGATGCCAGAGAAGTTGATAACCAGATATGGAGTCCAAGCCATAAACCATAAAGAGATTGTCATAAGGGCAACCTAGAATTATCATAAAACATCTCAATTCTCGTTACAAATGAAAGAGAATTAAAAATTAATTATTCATTGCGTTACAAATTAGATAGTCATACTTTCGCCAATTTACACTCCGCGCTAGTATTCTGATTTTCGGATGATCGGAGAGATGCCACATTCATCTTTTTGGCTTGTTCGCGCATATTCTTCTCATGGGCAGCTACCGCTTGGATGATATAGTAGTAACTTCCGATAATAAGGGACAGCGGGATGAAGTAAACCCAGATGCTGTATAATACAAGGTAAGAAACAGACACTATGTCTCTGCTGAAGTAATCGGTACCACATGCGGTCATGTTACCCTCTGGTACATATCTAAAGAAGAGAATCATACATTTTGTTATTCGTAATCAGCTTTCGAATAAAATGCCGATAAGATTTATCAAGACATTGTCACGCTCAAGCGAATTACCTATTCCAGCCTAACATAGGCGCGATGGTCCAAATCAGAGAGAACGCCCATATGCCCAGTATACGGAGGAGAGCCCCGTTAATGGTTAATGGCCTACCGGATAAACCTTTAACGATCACATTGTATCTATCGAATGCAATCATCGTCATCGTCCATATGGAACCACATCCGAACAACGAGCCCAACATCGCGTAAATTTCACAGAAGAGAGGTCCAAGTACCCATGTCTCGTAATAACAATTGATCACCTATTAAACAGCGGATCGTATCGAATTTTATTATTACACGTTTAAGTTGCGATAACAGTTTCGGCGAGAGTATGTATAAGAGTATCATTTTTATCAGGACTAGCCGATCAGGACTAGCTTAGTGATTGAAGGATTAAAAATAAAAATTTGTTTTACGCACCATAGGCGGAGACATGAAGAACATCATACAGAAATCACTGATGGCAAGATTGATTACAAACAAATTGCTTGGCGTACGAAGGCTCTTTGTCGAAAGAAATATGTAGACGACCATGCCGTTCCCCGAAACTGAGACGAAACCAAGCATTCCTATCACAAATCCAAGGATTCCATGCCACATTGAATTTAGAGGTGGGTACTGATACCAATGGGCGTCGATCAGATGGAGCATATCAGGTGGAACCTTGTCAACCACCGTTTGATTTCCAAACTTTGAACCTCCATATGAGTAAGCTTCGTAGCTGGGTCCCGAAACAGGAAGCATTTTGACTCTGTAAATATTCAAATGATTCAATTCCTTTAAGACTACATGATTTCTTTTCTCTCTTTTCTCCTTTCTTCTGATTGTTTAAACGTTCTTTAAACTAGTGCTTTGAAATTATTCAACAAGATGTTCAACAAGATGTAGAATTTCACCTGCACTTCGTTTATATCTGTTTAACTGATATTAGCCTCTATTATCCAATCTACGGTCGGCCGTAACTTCGCGATATACAAACGCGATTATTCTTCTAACAAGTGCGTGCAAATCGTTTGTTTGCATTTAAATTAAACTATACAGTGTCAAAAAACTAATGAAACAAAGCTGCAGATGATAACTGAACTTCTTATTATCGAATAATAAGTTTGCTCAATTATTCGGACTGCCTTATCTCCTCGATCTGTTCGAACGAAGAAAGCTTCCATCAAGCTTAGACACTTGAACAAAATGACTGACCATCTTCTAAATCTTCTTCGTGTCGTATTTAAAAGAAAAATATCATTAAAAAAAAAGTGTAACAACAGCGCAGTGAAATTTTTGATACACCAATTCGTTTAAACAGCACTTGTGAAATGAAATCAGGACACCAGGTCACTCCGCCTCTACGTCTCACCTTTAAGCTACTTGGAGAAAATCGTGACAGAACGAACTAATCCAAGTACACGTCTCAGTTTCGTCAGATTTCGGTCGGAAGGTTTTTTTTTTTTTAAATTTAACAGAAGGATGTAGGAAGGCTATTAGGTCCACTGTTGGATGCGGCTCGTGTCTGCGCCGTTCGACTTCCGTTTAAATATGAACGAACCTCTTGCTTCGACCCTGTCATATGTACCCTTACGTCTAGTTTTCTATATATTGTTATGATCTAAGACGGTCTAAACAGTCTTAAGAAGGAGTTTATTAAGTTAACGAGGATTTAAGAATACCTTGGTGTATCTTTACTGCCGCACACAGAAACCTTACGTGGCTGAAATAGGAATAGAACATCTATCCTTTGGTACCCTTCATCTACATCGTTTTCATACTGTTTTATATTCAATTTCGAACCATAATCCTGCAATAATCGTTGTCTTTGGCTTCTTAAAATTGTTTAAACACATTCGAAGAAAGAAACGAGCGTCCTCTGTTCGTCTTTCCTTCGTCGTCGTCTCTGTTCTCCCGATGACGGAATGAAACATTTTAGGCGTATGGGACCTGTATAAGTTTCATGTAGACTTTAATATGGTTTCATGCTGTAAGAAGCTTATTATAATAGCGTGTGTATCGTACTGCTCTCTTCATTTGCTTCTGGCCGTTCAAATCTTCCGATATTTCGTGCGAGTTTCTTCTCGCAAAAAATTGATCTTCTCCCTGTGTTCATCAACATCGTGAGAATTCGATAAAACTTTATTACCTTTTGTGTATCGAGTAAAATTCTACCGAGATCTCTCCACGTTTTAGTTTTAGTGGTATTCTTCGAAACGCAACATCTATTTTGGGCCATATTTTGGAACTCGGCGAGGTTAAAAACTCATTTCGCGGTTCAAGTTTAAACGACGAGAAATATCGAATTTAGTCACATGATGCGCATTTAACTTCGTCGTTCTTACGACCGGGTTACTTCAAATCCGCCAAATTTAATAATACACATAATCACGGGATAGTATTCTGTATTCATCGTAAAATAATAATTGTCTTAGTAACTAATTCACAAGACGTAACAAAATGAGAAGAAAATTCTCGTTGCATTCAACCTCATTTAGTATTTGTCATATATACTTCATACATAAACAGTTTTATATAATAAATGCAATACACAAATAAGTAACAATATTTGTCTCGATTACTTTTTTTTTTCTCATATATATATATAATTTGTAATTTGATTGTTCGAATTTTTATTACATATACATATAGTAACCTTCGAATTATGCAGCCTAGCGATCTTTTACTACATTAGCAGTAAGTCCCGATAAGCCACGCTGTTAGATCCCACGATTCGTGTTTTAGGTTAAGATGACGATACGATGATTTCTTGTACCCCCTTCAGTGGTTAATCGATATATTGTATAGCATTGAGTTATCGTATTAAAGTGCTGGAGTAGTATTGAAAAGTTTTTAATAACAAATAACTTATTGTGCGAGAGAGATCTCAAATATGGAAGATAATGGAGACGTGCAAATGACAGCAGAGAACGATGATCAGGAAGAGGAGGAAGTAACTGCTCAAAGTGTTTTATTAGCGATAGAGGAAGCTTGGCTGAACGAGAAATTCGCACCTGAGATTTTACCACACCGGTCTGATTTGGTTGACTGCATGTTGCAACAAATCACGCACATGGAAGAGAACATGAAGAGGTTAGACAAAGAAGATCTAAGATTGATGATACACAGAATGGAGTTGGATAGGATCAAATATGTGATAACTAATTACCTCAGAGCTCGGTTAGAAAAAATTGAAAAATACACCATTCACATACTTTCTCAAGAAGCGAACAGATCTTCCGAGGAATGTTATTTAACAGTTGCAGAGCTTCAATTCGCGAAGGAGTTCCTTGCAAATATTGAGATGCTCTTTAAAACAATTGCTTTGCAACACATGCCCGGAAATTTTCAGACATTTGAAGTTGATACACTAACTGTGAAACCTAATCTGCAGGCGTACGTATTCTTAAAAGCTAATGATAGAATTAATGGAATCATACTTCCTGGTTCAATGGACGAAGAAATAGATCTTGAACCAGGCTCCCAACATATTATACAATACAGTGCAGTAGCTGACTTAGTTAAAAACGGCTCTGTTAAATTAATCTAATATTTTTTATAGTCGTTATAGTCAATAAAATCTTATTACTTATATGAAACTTATATATTCTTATAATGGATTTATATGATTAACCAGTTATAAAAAGATTGTAAAAAATTTTTGGAACAGTATATATATATTTTCTTATATGTATATATATACATATATATTTTATTAAAAAATAATTGTACATTAAATTCACATTTTGTTCTATATAGATTTCTTAATATGTATAAAATATATTTTGCATTATAAAATATCTAAATAATATAAAAAAATATCATTATATATGAAGTACAATGCTTTATAGTACTTGTGCATGAAATACTTATAGATGAAATTGTAGACGCAGTATTCAAAAAAAAAATTACATAAAACATTGTGCGCAATTTGCATAAAAAGTTTTGATTTCGATAAGTACATGTAGGAACAATATTGGTATTTACTAAAATTCTAATTACCTTTGACTGTCTCACCATTGAGAACTCGTGACTGTAACTCTGTATTACTATAAACTTCATTGTAAGCCTAAAATTTGATAAAGATTTATATATAGATTACTATAAATGAATATCATAAAGAAGAGGAAATATCATTCTACCTTTTCTGCAACTTTCTTGAGTTGTTCAAACATCACTTTTCCAGTTTGTTTAACCATACTAGTGAAGTGGCCTTGCTCATTTTTGAGTAGAACATATGGGTGATCAAATTCAACAGCTTTTCCATAATCCATAACTAGCACTTTGTCGCTATCCATAACTGTATTTAATCTGTGTGCTATGGTTAATACTGTACAATTCTTAAATTTCTGTCGAATAGTCTTTTGTATTAAGGCATCAGTTGTAGGGTCGACATTGGCCGTAGCTTCATCAAGAAGTAGAATCTTATTATTTCTTAAAATCGCTCGAGCTAGACAGAGTAGCTGTCTTTGCCCAACGCTGAAATTAACGCCACCTTGCTCGACATTATAATCTAGAGAAGAAACATTTGATTTTAGTTCTACATCTTCGAGAGCAGCCCAAAGAGTAATATCATCAAAATCATGAAATGGATCGAGATTGTCTCGCAGCGTCGCTGAGAATAATACAGGTTCTTGTGGGATAATCGAAATTTTCCGTCGTAATTCGTGAAGACCTATTTGCTTTGTATCCAATTTATCTATGTAGATAGCACCTTCAAGTTTAGCCAAACGAAACAAAGCTGATATTAAAGAGGTTTTGCCGGCACCAGTACGACCGACTATTCCTACCTAAAAATATAAAATTTAATAATTAATTAATATAATTAATTAATATAAATTTGATAATTAATTTAATATACATTATGCTAATTTTGTCGATAAACAACAATAAATTACTTTTTCGCCAGATTTAATGGTAAAACATAAATCTT
Organism: Tetragonula carbonaria; assembly: GCA_032399595.1. Taxonomy (NCBI): domain Eukaryota; kingdom Metazoa; phylum Arthropoda; class Insecta; order Hymenoptera; family Apidae; genus Tetragonula; species Tetragonula carbonaria. The sequence continues at coordinate 7,384,935 of JAUCRC010000008.1, forward strand.
TAAGAACTGGTGGTGAGGAATTTTCGTAACGTAAATACAAATGATCGAAATTTATTTCTCCTTTAGAAGGCCAGTGTGCGGACGGTTTCTTGTTAGGTTCGCTTTCAAATGGTCCCTCTTTATCAAGTTGTGTAAATTGTAGAATTCGTTCTACACTTGTCATTTGTGCTATTGTCTCTGCAGTTTGACGCATTCCATGCTGAAGCATTCCACATAAAATTAATACCTGAGAAAGGGCTAATCCTACATTTCCCGCAAATGTATTTCCTAAAAGCATATAAATAGATGTTTTAATTGCATAATGCTAATTACTTTCCTTATAACGGTATAAATTTATATATTACCATCATCAAATATAATGAAGCTATACGTAATAAAAGCAATGAAACAAATAGATACGATATCTAATGCCAACCCAAAAGCGGTACTTGTTGCTATAGTCAAATAATAAGCACTAGTATGAAGATCTTGGTGAACGTCGAATTCTTTACGGACCATGTTTTGCGCACAAGCGGAACGAATTGTTGTTAATCCTAATAAGGAAGAACTGACATGGGAAAAAACAGGACTTTTCGCTAAAATTGTATGGAAAATTGTTAATAATATTGTTAATAATATTTTAAATAATATTTATATAATAAATTACAAGATGCTTACTACTTCCTTCAAAACGTTTCATATTTTGTGCAGTTTTAAGATAAATATTTCGTATTTGCCAATATAAGAAACCCATGATAAGCATTGGAAATACAGTCCACCAATTAATAATAAGGACTTGAGCTAATATTCCAACCATTACTGCAAATATTTGGATGGATTCTATCATAGTTCTTGGTAAAACTTCGTCTACCGATCCCACATCTTTTGAAAAACGATTTAGAATGCGACCTAATATTTAATATTACAAATTTTTTTATTTTATACGATTCTCTTTTATGAAATTTTTTATTTTAAATGCTTACCAGAAGGATGTGTGTCAAAAAATAGCATTGGTGCTTTTAACAAAGTGGAAAACATTAGATTATGAAGATTTTTACTAGCGTTCATACATATTTTATAAAATGCGATATTTCTTATTGTTGTCAGTACTATGCTTGCAATGATGAATCCTCCATAAATCCACAAAGCAGTTTCATGACTGAGATAATATGAATTGGATCTTGCATTAATAGTCCATGTCTATATAAAATAAAAAAATAAGAGAGTAATTGTTATTCATTGAATAAAAAAGAAGTGAAATAAAATTACTAACAGCATTATAGGAACTGCTATTGTCCACCGATAAGTTTGAGATTGTATTATTAAAATCATCCATTTCAAATGAAGTTGTTTCGTTTGTTAATTTATTTGCATCTCTGTCAGAGAAAAACGGAACTGTGTGATTTTGTTTAGATATTGTCAGCGTATGATTAATACTATTACGTTTAATACTCATTTCTTCTTGTTTTGTCCTAAGAAAGAATAAAATAGAAGAGATTGTAGTATAAAACCTCTCGTTAAAAAGAAAATGTAATAATAGATATTAACCAATAAGCAAGCCAATAATCACAACCACTGCTTCCTATCTGTCCAAAAATTAAAGAGCATACAAAAATGAGGATCATTAAAAGAGAACCACCGGCTCGGAAATATTTCCAATAAAGAGATTTAGAAATGTTTCCTTTAGCCATTAATTCTTCAGTTTCTTTTGGTTCTGCTTCTTCATCGTCTTTGCCATTACCATAATTAATAGATATATCAGCATTATTATCATTAATTTCCGTAACTTCTGAATCTCCTTTATTCTCTTCTGTTGAAAGCATATGTAAAAAATCTGTACGTTTGCTTTGAATTTCTGCGAATGTACCTTCACATTCGATTTTACCCTAAAATAAATATTATGCTAATAATGATAGCATAGTAGTACGATGACAATTTTGATTATTTCTACTTACATTGTTCAGTAGAATGATGTAATCACAATCTTTTAAATATTGAACTTGATGAGTTACGAGAATTCTTGTTTTGTTTTGAAGATAATGTTTGATGCATTCATTGAACAAGTGTTTTCCTACATGAGTATCGACTGCAGATAGTGGGTCATCTAATAAATAAATATCTGCTTTTCTATATACAGCCCTGTTGTAACAATTGTTTGAGTAATTTTTAAATTTTACTGGTGTACAGATATAATATTCTTCTTTTAATCGATATGTACCTAGCCAAATTAATCCTTGCTCGTTGTCCACCACTGAGTGATGCACCTCTATCTCCAACTAAAGTTCTGTCTCCATAATTAAATTGCTGATAATCTTTAATAAGAGCACATGCTCTAATAACAGCATTGTATTTTTCTTTATCGTAAGTTTGTCCAAAAAGTACATTATTGCGTACTGTACCCGAAAATAACCACGCTTCTTGACTAGCATAAGATACAATGCCATTCACTTTTATTTCTCCATGCGATTGTTGCAATTCCTTTAAGATTAATTGAAGAAACGAACTCTGAAAATGAAGAGAACATGAGGATTAACATTTGATATTACAAATGATATATGAGAGTATTATTTCTTAATATATTACCTTTCCTGCACCAACTAAACCAACAATAGCATAAAGTTTTCCAGGTTCTATTTGAATACTGATATTATGTAACGTATTTGCAATTGTGTTTTCTGTCCAAGATGCTGTAACATTTTTCATTATAATAGTGCCATTGCCACTGTTTTCTTGTGGCAGAATTACGTTACTATTTTCTTTCAATAAAAGAAATTTCTAAAAAGATTAATATTGATTTACATATTATAAATTGTATAAGATTTAAATAGATTAAAACAATAATAACTATTTATCTTACTTCAAGCCTCTTAATAGATACATGAGCCTCTGCAACAGCTGATACAGCCATAGGATATAATATCGCCATAGTAAGTTGAAGAATATTAAAATACTGTGCTATCGAGAATACTTTATCGGCAGATATACTATTGCCGAGAAGTACGTATGCCATAACAGTAAAATATAACGTTGTACGTTCAGTGAACACAAAAGTAGCTAAAGTAAAACCTCGTAAGTATGATGCAAGTGTTAGGACGTCTATCTCTTGACTAAAAAGTTAAAATTATGCAAACACATTTAATAATTGACGACACTTGTATAATAATAGTAAAAGATAGAAAAAAACCTTCTAACAAAGCTAACAAGTTTTTCAAACGGCTTTTCCCAAGTATACATTTTGATAACTTGAATTCCACCAATTATTTCTGACATTAATCTTACTCTTTCATCTGTTCTAACTGCAATTTTTAATCTTAACTTTGATACCAATTTTCCTATATACCCTAAAATACAATCACGTTAATTAGTTTTTCTTTCTTTTGCAATTTAAAAAACTATACAAAGCTGTGACTGTGCAAAGCTGTGACATAAACGGAATTGTAATAGTGATACATAACAATATGTACCTTGAAGGGGTATAGTTTGGATGCTTATGAGAAAAACACCGGCTAAAGATGCAATTCCTACACTTTCCCATATCATAAAAGTGATCAGAGCACCTTGAATTGGTAAAATCCAAATATAATGCAATGCTATAAACAACTGTTCGAATCTTGCTACATCATTTGACATTAAGTTTATGATCTGTCCAGGAGTAGTAACATTTTGAGAGGATTTTGACAAACGCAAAATCTGAAAATAACGATATTGATAGATACAAAATCTGAAAATAACAATACTTGATAGATACAAATTTCCAAGTAATACTTTGTTTTACCTTTCTATACATTAGAGAGGAACATGCTATTCTCATTCTCATTCCAACTTCCATTAAACCTAAGAAGGAATGATGAGCAACTAAAGCTGCAAATAAGATTAAAAATATAACAGCTGAAGCATAAATGTATGCTTCAGTAGTAGTCGAAATTGCTCTAGGATCAAAGTACCAGATAAGAAGACCCAATACATATGGTTGAAGAACTCTAGAATATCATGATTAAAAATTATGTAATGATATTAAATTATATAAGCAGTATTATAACTTGTACAGACAATAATATAAAAGAAAAATTATTACTTTAAAACTACTGCTAAAAAGAACTGCCATCCTCCATAATAAGCAAATGACCATATAAATGTTTCTCTTAAAGCATTAAAAAATTTGGGATTTTTATTTGCTTCTTCTGCAGACTTAACTTCTTTAATCCAGTTCCTGATAATGTAAGCATAGTTTACAATACAAGTTTTGTTTGATCAAGCTGACATTAATCTTACGTATATATGCTTATTTAATACTTACTTTTCAAGTTTATCTCCAAGATGTTGACTAACATCATTTGGCATAACGTTGTAAATATCTTTAATTTCAAGATCATGGTTCTTACCATACCAAAATAGAGGTTTCAGCCACCTTAAATATAATTGAAATCTCATTATTACCAACAAGTATTAGTATTTAAGAGTATAATTGCTACTAATATTTTAAATATAACGATAGTTACATTTTAGAAAAATTATCACAAAAGACTTACCAAAAAATCAATTTACCAAAAAAATTCGCCGATAATTTTGGATTAGGATTGTCATACTTCTTACTAGAATCCATGATCGATCGTGTTACATATACTACAACTATTTGCACGAGTAAACCATGCCGCACTAGAGAATTCGAATAGTTCACGAGTCACTCTGAAGCATTACGTTCGCTTTAATTCAACAACAATTCTTCGTGTCATCGTTAAGGAATCACATGTAATAATATCGTTTCTCTTGACCGACGGCTAGGATTCTTCTGTTACGAGACAATAAGAAATCTATTAAGAAGCGATTCAACGAATCATGACACGTGCACAAAACACGCACACGATCGATTGAATGTAATTACATAAGTCTTTCGAGATCACAGAGTACTACATCGTGTTCGTGGGAAGATGTGATGCGACGAAAATGTCAAGGTTATTGATTCATTCCTACAAGTTATTTTTAATTATGTATCTATTTTTGCACCTTGTATTTGAAATTGTATTAACGTAATAAAAAAAAATATATATATATACACTCCTTTTTTTATTCGCATCGTATAATAAATTGAGAATAAGATGAATTTATTTCAAAAAACATAACTGAAAATACTGACCATACATTTTATTGAACAGTACGATCGCTAAATGATATTTCAGAGGTGATATTTTAGCGTAATAAATACTAAGTAAAATTATGAAACTTCTGTTATCTATCATTTAGATAAACTTATCACGTTTCATATAAATTAAAGTATATAAAAAGTACTTATATACAAAAGTGCTTATATGCTCGTATGTATAAAATATCATTTAATTAAGATCGTATTCGATAAAAAAGCATAATTCAATTAAGATCATGTTCGATGAGAAAAAATTAAATAAAGAATGTACATGACGTTTTCAACTTTCTTTTTTTTTTTTTCTATTCTCATTGCACAGTTTCGTTGTCCGGACAACTGAAATAAATTGTCACAGGACTTTTCTCGGGTAGCGGAAGACAGAGTTTCAAAATTCCTTGTAATTAAGAAAAATCTTTTAAACGTCTTTCGGCTCGACAATTCGAGGAAATTTAAAAATAGCATTTCAAGATACTGTATCCTAACGAATAAGTCAAAATGGTACGACATACAAATATGAAATCCATGGATATTTTTGTTACACAAGCACGTCTCTGTGCCTGTTTTAACAACGTTCAGTTCAATGCGAAACGAATTACGTTTATTTCCAAGTTTTCAAACAATGCGAAAGATTTCTTTGATTACGGAAGACTATTTTTACTTAATTGCCAACGTGTTAACGGAAGTTATGAATTCTTGCTCTAGCGCGAGTGTATTTCGATGCACGTGGGTCAAGCAGGTGTCCAAATGGGCAACGCTTGTTGGGAATTGTATTGTCTCGAACATGGAATTCAACCGGATGGAACGATACCATCAGACAAAGTATCCGGAACGAACGATTGTTTCAATACATTTTTCAACGAAACCAGTTCTGGCAAAATGGTACCGCGTGCTGTGATGGTCGACCTAGAGCCCACAGTCGTTGGTTAGTTTAATCATTTTTCGCAAAAGGGAAAATGTTAACTTGTAAAGCAAACACTTTTTGAAACATTCTGATCGGGAAGATATAACAACGGGAACAAACGTGATGTTGAAAATTACGAATATACCGAATATTCTCTATAGACGAAGTAAGAATAGGGCGTTACAAGCAATTGTACCATCCTGAACAATTAATCACGGGTAAGGAAGACGCTGCAAACAATTACGCTCGCGGTCATTATTCCATCGGTAGAGAAGTGATCGACTCTGTAATGGATCGAGTGAGAAGGCTGACGGATCAGTGCACTGGACTTCAAGGATTCTTTGTCTTTCATTCGTTCGGAGGGGGTACCGGGTCAGGATTCACCTCGTTACTTATGCAAAAACTATCCGACGATTACGGGAAAAAGAGCAAATTAGAATTTGCTGTATACCCGGCGCCGCAGGTACGTACAAATCGATAGAAATTATGTTTCTTTTTTAATTACCTTATGTACAAACAGGGAACTTCTCGTAACACGATATTTTTGTGTTAAAAAAAAAAAAAAAAAAAAATCAGGTATCTACCGCCGTTGTGGAACCATACAATGCAGTTCTCACTACTCACACTACGATCGGTCATTCAGATTGCGCGTTTATGGTGGACAACGAGGCGATTTATGACATTTGTAGACGGAAACTCGGTATCGAACGGCCTTCGTACGCGAATCTGAATCGTCTTATCAGTCAAGTGGTATCGTCGATAACCGCCTCCCTGAGATTCGATGGTGCGCTGAATGTAGACCTAACGGAATTTCAAACGAACTTAGTGCCGTATCCGAGGATTCATTTTCCACTGGCGACGTATGCCCCAGTGGTGTCATCTGATAAAGCCTTTCACGAGGGGATGTCCGTAGCGGAGATAACGTCCGAATGCTTCGAGGCGTCCAATCAAATGGTCAAGTGCGATCCTCGCGAAGGGAAATACATGGCGTGCTGCCTGCTTTATCGCGGGGAAGTGGTGCCAAAGGACGTGAACGCCGCGATCGCGGCGATGAAGAGGAAAAGTTGCATACGCTTTGTCGATTGGTGTCCGACCGGTTTTAAAGTCGGCATCAATTATCAGCCACCTACCGTTGTGCCTGGTGGAGACCTTGCCAAGGTATGAATTATTACGTAAATATATACTATCGGTGATACAACTTCCTTGTTCCTTTAACTTTTAATTCCTAAGTTAAAGTTACTTCGATTGTTTGAACTGTTTTCTTTTCTTTTTCTTTCTCAGCGAATTTGCAAATATATAGTTTTAAAATTATTGGAATTATAAGATTAAATATATTAATATATCGTTATATGTTTACATATTGATATATTTATATATTAATATATTGTTACAAAATTAAACGTAGGTACAAAGGGCGGTCTCAATGTTGTCGAATACAACAGCTATCGAGGAGGCCTGGTCTAAATTAAATTACAAGTTCGATCTTATGTATCATAAGCGAGCATTCGTTCATTGGTACGTTGGCGAAGGTATGGAAGAAGGAGAGTTTGCAGAGGCGCGTGATGATCTCGCCGCACTTGAGAGAGATTACGAGGAAGTCGCACTTGAGTCGTCAACCACACCGGATGCTTCGTTGGAATATTAACAAATATAAATGCACGTAACTCGTGCAACTATTTCGGCATTTTCCAGCTACCCAGCGAAAGAACTGGATGTATGATCCAAATTAATTGTGTGTGCAAACGAAACCATAATTTTACACTACGCTTCTGTCTTGTGATTTATTTATTTATTTTTATCTTTTTAATAAAAGTATTTTTTTTATAAAATAAATAGAATCGTATCATATTAATAAAATAAACAAAAATATACCCCTCAATTAACTTTGAATGGTATATTATTACATTGATTTCTATTTACTACAAATAATATTTTTTACTTGGAAAGCACGCAAAATTTATAATGCATTCTTTGTTTGCGGAATTTATTCAAAAATTCCAAATTAGTATAATTATTGCACTAAGTACGCAGGAGATAATGATTTGTCATTTTCAAAAACAAATTAAAATTCCCTAATAACGATATTACCGTGATATTATTTGCAAAGAATATATGTTATCTTACGTAAGCAATATTCATATTATTCATAAGTAAATGTAGTAAGTAAATATAATAAGTGCATTATTCATAAGTAAATATAATAAACTTTTTCGGTTGTATTTAACGAAGATAACTTTTGTGACAAAGTATTGTGTCACAAAAAAGTTTTTGTGACATCTTAACATTACATTTACTTTACATTTCCTTAATGCTAAAGTAATCTCTATTTATTTATATTTATTTATCTTACAGGAAATTTTAATTAGAACTTTTTTATGTCCACGAAAAAAAATTTGAATAAACGAACGAATTTAAAATACATTTATGTAGTTATGTTATGTAAAAATAAATTTAATTGAAGTTTTAAGATACTAATGCAGTTAGTTAGTAACGTTAACTAAACATATTCCAAACATATTCCAATTTAAACGAGTAATTTATGCACAGATTTTTATATAACTTAATTGCTAAATCTCAAATAATAGAACTACCTGATAAAAATAAATTCCTTAATGTTATTACACCAAAAGTGTTGGAATAGGTTTTTTCCCAGGCCAAGCTTCTTTGGCGTATTTTTTCTTTTTTGGTTCCATTGTCCGTGTATCAGTAGGTCCTGGTATTTCTGGTACATGTGGCGTTTCCGTTTGTATTTGATTAGGTGTCATCTCTACCTCAGGTGCTGGATTTGGTAACGCAATACCAAGTCGAGACGATAACGAAGACAATGCACTAGAAAATGGATTAAGAGACAACGACGATGGGGTGAACTGTTCTGGTGGTAAATCTTGATAAAGTTGAGGTGTAGTTGTTGTGGGTTGAAGATGTTTCAAAGGATTGTGATCTTCTGATAAAGATATTAAACCTCCTTCCATACGCATTCTCTAAAACATAAGTTAATAATAAATTTGCAAACGAATATACATAAATGATCAATTAAAGTATCAATTAAGAATGATTCTCACTTTACTGGGAACGACGGTCGTTTGTACAAGATTACGGAATCTTCCGACTGATGGATCAACATCTTCTGGATTTATTACTTCTTCATCATCGTTGAAAGTAATTCCTTTTTTTTTTCGTTTCCTAGTTGGTTTATGAATTTCATCATCTGTTATTCCTAGCATAGATATACGCCTATTATGAGCAGTATTAAATTCCGTTAAATTCTGTAATTAATAATATAATTATTAAACTATGCTGTAATAATATAATTAAATAATAAAAATCATTTAAGGCATACATCAAGTTCTGTTTCTGTTTCAGGTAAACCTAATAAACCACCAGCATCTGTATCCTCTGACAATTTTTCTAATTCCTCAATAATGGGTCTGGTACCAGTTTGTGGCCTTTCTCTAATGATATAATATCGGGTAGAAGCTCCAAAATGAAACGTACTATCAATTGGTAATTGCGTAGGTTTATGTGGTTCCAAACGAAGATTACCAATAAAAGTTCCATGTGCTAAGAAATCAATCAAAATTTGTAACATTTATAACATAAGCCTTAATATTTTCTTGAAAAAACATATAGCTATATATTTATTCGCATCATTAACAATATACATACTGCTTAATTAGACTTTACAAATTCACATTTTGCAATTTCAAATTAAATATGTGCATAAGTACATGTAATGTGTTACCTACTGTCTAAAATGATATAACTTAAAACTGACAGTATGATACTTACTACTACCCAAGTCAACAAGAAATGCACGATTTAAATGTTTATGATAAACAAGAGCAGCATGTACACGGGAACAGGAAGCATGATCTATACAAAAGTCATTCAATTGTTGATTGCGGCCGAATAAGTAACACTTTTTTTCATCTACCATTAATTTCTGCAACAAAATAATACATTTAATACTACACCCGCGAGAAGATATAATTCTTAAATTATTGAGTGCATTACTGCCATACTTGGATTAATTTGTCATTCTTCAATACATCTAAATGTAATCCAACTGGTGGCTTCCCAGCCCTGAAAAACATAATCTATGTACTATGTATTTAATACTTTCTGCATCTACAGGTACCATTGCACATCAACTATAAAATGGTTAACTATTTGGAACATTTTAATAAAGATTTTCCAAACGTACCAATTGGGAACTTCATAATGATTAGCCATCACCACTTTGGAATAATTTGCTGTACTATAAAATGGATTAATGAAATTAACCGGGGAGAAAAACACATTCGATGTCAGCGATACCAGTACGTCATATTAACCAAACGTTAATAAAATTTATGACAATCCTTCATAATAGTTTCCGTTTCCATTCCGTGAATATTTACTAAAATACTGTGAATAACAGGTACATACATATACGCACCCTGAAGGAAAGTTATTTTTCAAGAACTTTAACATAAGGTATTATTTTGATGCCATATATATATATATATAGATACATATGTCGTTCAATGGTGTAATTGAATAACTTTGCGCCCCACGTATAACCTTCGGGAAAAATTTTCAAGAAATTTTAACGCGCATAAATTTCGATATACTTTTCATCGTAATAATTTATCTCGTACATTTTACTCAACGCTTATAACAATAAAATTTCAATATCTAATAAATAATATCATTAAAAGAATAAATTTCTTATTTTTATACTATCCTTACATTCTTCTATGTACGAGTAGTGTTCTTATTTTGGATTTTCGAGTTTGCGAATCATACATCTTTTCAATGAAAATATTTCGAAATAAATTGAACAAAATGTTATCGATTGAAAAGAAAAAAATAAGATGATAAGAAATATATATTTTTGAGTTTTTGGATGTATTTGAAATAGCAACAGAAATCTAAATAGCAACAGAAATTTGTACGATGTTAGGATGGTGTGTAGTCATTAGAAGTAAGAATCAATGATATAATGTTTTGAATGACCAAATTAAAATTTTAACAGTTTAAGTTTCAGTAGAATAGTAAAACTTGGAAACGTAATGAAAATTGTTTAACTTGAGATGAAAACTCCGAACTTTCTGATTCCAGTTGCACAAAATAGAAATAACATGACGAAGTTGATAGAATTGGTACAGTAACGGAACGTATGTTGTCAGCTCAAATTGAGAATTTATGTTGTTTGAACTGTTTCTAACGAAATTGAAATATATAATTGACAAGCTTACGTACCCGACTAAAAAAAGTTAAAACAATAATATTTTGTTACAATAAATGAATTATAGAACATTAGATGTGATAATTCTACATAGCTGAGATGTCATACAAAATCGGTCAGCGTGTCGAAGTTCCTGGCAAAGACTGTCAAGGAGTAATTGCTTATATTGGTTATCCAAGTTTTGCTGCAGGAAAATGGATTGGAGTTATACTTGACGAACCGAAAGGGAAAAACAATGGAACTATCAAAGGGCAATGTTACTTTAAAGTATATTATATTTCTTTTGTGTATGTAAAATATAACAATCACATAATCACATTTTATACATTGTATGTTTTTATTGTACCAGTGTGCTGAAAATCATGGAATGTTTGTACGACAGTCACAACTTATCTTACTGGATGAAGCAGGTAATAGAACTGAACCTGCTAGTCCATCGTCAGCAGGTAGCAGTGCTACTACGCCAGATGAAACCAGTGCAGCACGTGCTAGAAGTCGGTTGAATAGGTAATATGATTTTTCTTTTAAATTTCATTGAATCTTTGTTAAGATAATATCGCGTATTATCTGCAATGACGTTGACTTATATATTGTCAAATTTCATGCTAGCATAAGTACACGTCGAAGGAATGAACCTACTGCGTAAGTTATTGTATTGATTAATTAATTTACAAAATAAACTGTTAAATTTCATTGTGCAGTATTTTATATGAGAAACAATAAAAGAAATAGGCAAGTATAATTAATAAATCCTTAAAATTCATATGCTGGTCATAAAAGAGTACGGAGAAAAACATCTCCTGCCCATACTAGGCAACAATCTGACAAGCTATCTGGGTAAGAATTCGTGAAAATTGATCATTGAAAAATTTATCTTGATGTTTTTCTTAATTGCTTTTGTATGTATGAGCAGCCAAAAATTGTAATTGTCATTCACTTTCTATGTATTTGTAAGCTTCCCTTACTACACTAAATGTATATATAACATAAATAAGCATATGAATAAAAAGTTGTAATTGTTGTATCATTTTTTCACTTTTGAAAAAGTATTATAGCAAGTGATATGTGTCTAAAATATATTGTCAGAGTTTAAGTTATATTTACTAAAAAGGTGTTGATATTGTATTTTTTACAGTTCAAGACTATCATTGGCTGGTAGTAGAACACTTTTAAGTGCTCCAAGTACAGAAAGCTTATCTGGATCACAGCATGAACGTAAAGATGGAGGAGAATCACTTATACCAGCCCCAGCATCTACTAAACGAGCTTCATTCATTGAGGTATTGCTTTTTGTTTTGACCATGCTTGTGTTATTTTTATAGTTAATTTCAATAAGTTGATATATCAGTTATTTATGTGAACACAGTGAATGAATTATTCTGAGGATTCAACAAGGCATGAATACATGAGATATATAGTCTTTCATAAAATAGGAATATATGTCTAAATGTGATAAATTCTCATGATTAATAGAAAATCATTGGCTTTGCTACATTTAAATCTTTGAACTATTTGAAGTAACTTATATGTTTGTTACTATCATATTTGAAGAATCTTATTCTGTGACTCGGTAATAGATGAAAAAATCTATAGAGAAATAATTAAAATGTTAGACAAACTATAATAAAGCAGAATAGAGAACTTTAAACTTTGAGTACATGTTAAATAATCCCGTTGGCACAGAATGATTCATATGGGAATGCACGTACGTGTTTCAGAAGTCCCCTAGCACGAGCTCGCCTCCCGGCAAAAAGCCAAAGGCCCAAGATGATCACAATAATGTAATTAATACTCATTAATTGTAATATCTAAATTTTCTCATCTGACCTTAAACCTTCTCATACTAGTTGTTTGTTGATCATAAGCATTGTAACACGTGACTTCAAATTAGCATCACTGCACTTTGATGGGTTTACTTCTTCTTAATGGATTGTGGAACTGATTTATCCTTCACTATTTTCACTGTTCCATTAAGGATCTGCTTTGTTAATTGAGTTCTGTGATGCTTAGTCAAAAATTTCTCATGAGAAGAGGCATTCAAATATACAATTATCATTTTTCTTTTTAACAATTAGAATTCCCCTTAGCATTAATTAGGTGATGTTAACAGTCCATCTATGAATAGGAATTTAACAGCATTGCGATATAAACTTGTGATCCATACTTGGAACAGCCTTATTCTTTTTTTTTATTTAATTATTATTTACCAAGAACCTTATCCCTATAATATAAATTCAGTTGATATTTATAAATGGTTAGGACGTGATAGATGACTTAGTTAATATTATATTTACTGTAAACTGCAGTATCATATAACACAATTCAACTCATTGACTGAATTTCCTACACTTGTTAGAACTAATAGAATATTTGGTGTAGCTTGTTGGTGTCTTTTGTCACAATTAATCTCATTAATCACTTTGAAATAGACTAATTCTATTGAATGTACATACAAAAACAACATTCTTCTGAAACATAATGTTTTGCATAGGAAATACAGGGTGTTTTTTTCATTACCGCCAATAGAAAATTTATTTATAATTATATCATTTAATTGAAATACAGCATTCTAGAGTACTTCAGTACCTGAAGTACCTAATGCAACTTTTTAATAAAATGTATGTGTTTTCAGTGCGATAATAAAAAAAACACCTGATATTAAATTATAATTTCATTTATAATTTATTTACAATTTAGACAGGTTTTGTAGAAACTCTGAAACCACAATTTGTACCTGGTCAAGTCATGGCAGGTTCTGCAGCAGCTGCAAATATAGTAGAAGAGAAATTATCACATTTACAACTTCAACAAGAAAATGAGAATCTAAAATCTCAGGTAAATTATATTAATAAAATAAGTTTTATTTTTTTCTTAAATATTGCTGGAAAATTGTTCATTGTAAAAGTTTATAAGATTTAGATAAATTTTTTTCAATTTCTGCTTCTTGGTTATTGTATGCTTTTGAAGTTTTGGATGTTTCTTTAAACACCATCATTAATTTGTTTCCCAATAATAAGAAATCAGTTTAAAGATTGAGAATAATGGTGAGAGAATTTTATGGTACTTTCGTCAATCAAAAAAAAAAAAAATATTCCCCCAAGTTCCTATTCGCTAATTGAAAAAAAGATTGAAATAAAATATTTCCTTTATTATTTCGCCATGTTTTAGTTGCTTTATATATTGAGATATAAAACAAATATAAGATAATACATTTTATATATGTTAACACAGGTTCGTGATCTTACTGAAAAAGTGGAAACTTTACGAGTAAAGAGAATGCAAGATAAAGAAAGAATGAAAGACTTTGAAAAAACAAAACTTCAACTTGAACAACTCATTGAGTTCAAGACGAAAGTTATGGAAAGCCAAGTAAGTGATGAAAGCTTTTGAATTAAATGAAAGAGATTTTCGTTAATTTTAATATTTTTATATTTATTTCTGAAAGGCTAGTCTTCAAAGAGAACTACAACGCGCGCGTCAAGAAGCTAGAGAGGCACATGCAGCACGAGAACAATTCCAAGAAGAAATGGCAGATCTTGCAGAAACTGTAGAAATGGCAACATTAGATAAAGAAATGGCCGAAGAAAAGGCTGAGACATTGCAAATTGAATTAGAACAACTGAAAGAAAAGCTTGAAGAACAAACACTAGATCTAGAAATATTACGAACCGAAGTGTCTGAAAGGGTAAATTATTTGATAGCTTATTATATGTATTACGGTTATTAATATATAAATGATTGCATAATTACTATAGGGTGCAGGAGGAGGTTCAGCTACTGGTGTTTCAAGTTATGAAATAAAACAGTTGGAACAACAAAACAATCGACTACGAGAAACTCTCGTTAGAATGCGAGATCTTTCTGCACACGAGAAGCACGAATTTCAAAAACTTCAGAAGGATTTAGATCAAAAAAAGTCAGAAATATTAGAATTAGGCCGCACGAAAGAAAAATTGTCTACGCGAGTCGAAGAAATGGAACATCAGATAGCAGATTTGCAAGAACAAGTACGAAGCACTTATAAATAATATTTATACATACAACAACATTTATATTAATAACATTTAATGAGTAATTCTTTATTGACACTTGTAAAAATTTGTTCTTTTATCAAATAGGTTGATGCAGCATTAGGGGCTGAAGAAATGGTCGAAGTACTTGGTGAAAAAAAAATGGCACTAGAAGAGAAGGTCGCTGAATTGGAAGAAGCCGTTGCAGATTTGGAAGCTTTACAAGTATGTCTTTTCTGAATTTACTTACTTACTTAATAATATACAAATAACTCATTTAAATAATTATCTTTTTATTTAGGATATGTCTGATCAACTTGCTGAGTCATCAAAAGAATTGGAATTAGAATTGCGGGAAGAATTAGATTTAGCGCTTGGAGCGGCACGTGATGCTTATCGTCATCGAGATGCAGCTTTGGAGACATTAGCAGATCGTGAACTTACGATTACAAAGTTCCGCGAACTCACTCATCAATTGCAGGATCAATGCTTGCAATTACAACAACGTGTACAATCAACAGAAACCTCTAAACTTGGAATGGGAGGCGCGGAGCAACAATTAGCAGAGATTTTAGATTTCCAGAAAACCTTTGCTGAAACGCGTGCTCAAACAAAAGCCGTTGACCTTGAATTACGACGATTGGAAGCCGAAGAGGCTCGAAATCATGTAAAATATTTATTATCTTTCATGCCGCCTGCATTCTTAGCACGCGGTGGTGACCACGATGCTATTTTAACGCTTCTGCTCATACCAAGAATGATACAAAAGACCGAAATACTTATGTCGCAAGTGCGAGAAAAATATAGATCATTAGATAAAGTAGATAGAACAGCTGTGTTAAAGGGTCATTTGGTAGCACAATATACTTTCAGATCGCGCCTTTGTTCGTACATGTATGCATTGCAGACGTTCCTTGGTTGTTTTGAATCTGCGTTGAATGTATGTAATCCTGAAATGTTACTTAAAACTGGAGCAGTTTATCCAGAAATGGCAGCACAAGAAAAATCTTTAGATTCCTTGATAGAACTAGCCAAAAGAGATCAGTTAGACGAGAATCTACCAATGGATGCTATCGAGAAGTGTTGTGGATACTTTTGCACTATGTTTTCTGTATTATTTGGGGAATCCATTAACCAAGCTCGCTTGATAGTTAATGGTACGAGAATGTTGGATAGTTCTTGTGACGCTATTACGACTGACGCCGCGGCAATCAAAACTTTAATTCAAGGAGACAGTGGTGATATAGGCCTTCTTTGTCAACATGCGGAGACAACGTGCGAAGTAATTCAACAACATTTAAAGTCAGCTAGGAGACGAGTATTGACAGATCATGCTGTTGCAATTCATAGTGCAGAATCCAATTTAGGTTTGGACAAAGATTGTAGCGAGCAACTTTTTACGTGTTACCAACATGCTGTAAAAATGATGAAAACACTACAGATTTTATTGAAGAGCGCTGTACAAACAATTATCGTCAATGGCGACTTAGATACAGGACTCAGTGCAGATAAATTGAAAGAAATGGCCTCTATAGCATGTGAAAAAGTTTATGATACAGAAGATGTCGGACCGGTAGCTACGATTAAAGGAAGTTTGTCAAGCATTCAACAATTAGCGGCCAGTTTAGCACAAAAAATGGCAGAATGCGAAAACGAGTTAGCAATAAGTGGACAATTATCACAGCAACGAGAACAAAATCCGGAAAGTGAATCTTCACAGCCTATTAAAGTAAGAGCGCAAGCAGCGAAAAAAGAAGCTGAAGAAATTAAGATACTTAGTAGGAAATTGGAAGCAAGGGATAGTGACATACTTGAAGCGAGATTAGCTCTTAGAGAAAAACAAGAAGAATTGTGTGAAATGATTTTGAGGAAAGATGTAGTGGAGAAGAAACTTGCAACTCAACAACATGAACATGAATTGAATGTAGAAAAATTGAAGAGAAAATTAGAAGAAGCGATGAATCAATTAAAACGAAAGGAAAAGGAATTTGAGGAAACAATGGATCACCTTCAAACAGATATTGATAGTTTAGAAATTGAGAGAGGCCAGTTAAAGGAAAAATTAAAATCTGTTGGAAAGAAGACGATGATGTCTGTATCTGGAGTAGACAATATGTCTGGAAGCGTCACAACAGCATCTGGAATGCAATCAATGGACAATAAATTCTTAATGCAAGAGATAACTGCTCTCAAAGAAGCATTAAATAGTGAGAACCAACAAAAGAAGAAATTAATGTCTGATGTATTACGCCAGAAGTTAGAAAGTTTGGATCCAATAACTCCTCCATTAAGACAAGGATCAGTTAATGCAAAAATACAGGAATTGAAACAAAAAACTAATGATCTTACTAAAGTAACTCGCAAAATAATTATTGTATAAATGAAAAATTCGAAGAATATTCTTTTGTATTTATTTAATTTTTAATCAACATTTTTCTTTTGTTTCTCAGGATATTAAACAAGTCATGACATTCCCTATTGTTCCTGATTTAAGACGTAATAAGGCACGTGATTTGGAAGGCCCAACATTAGAAAAAGCAATGCCAGTTTATCAACTGTTACAACGGCAAATAGTCATGAAAGAATTAAAAGAACGGACCGATCAATTAATCGTAAGTTATTCATTAGTAAAAAAGTATACATTATTGTAGTTATATGTAAATAAAAATTAAAAATTTTATGTTTTAGAACGAAGTTCTTGAAGAAGTTATACAGAGAACGGTAGGTGGAATGGCTGAGGCTAATTTCGCAATATTCCCAAATCGTGAAATGGCTGCAGCGATGCATGAAAATCAATTGCTTGCTGCCGAAATCGCAATTCCCCACGAAGGTCAAGAACAAGTTTTTACTGTTAACGTAGGAACGCAGGAACTTAGGAAAATTCATACTTTGCTGTGCTATTAATTTTCATTTGCTAATTCTTAAGTATTACATATTAACGTGGCAGAATATGCTACCACAAAAGCAGTGGTAAGTGCAATGTGTTCGTAAAGTACTAACTTTGTAGTTTTTGTTTTTTGGTCACTTACGCATAAGCTGTAGTAGCCAATTATGTTCTGTTACATTTATATACACAGTTAATATATTTTGTATGTACAAAAACAAAATGAATAATTGATTTTTTTATATCCGATGAAAGGAACGGATTAAATCTAGCGATAACATAATTTTGGAGCGTGCGATTTTTATTTATTTTCGAATTGACTACAGCACGATGATTGTTGTAGCTGGTAGTCTGCAGCACATTTTGTTGCCTTATAAACTCAAATATTATTACTATTAACAATTTAAACGATAAAGTTAGACGCCTCTGTGGCTTCTGTATATCTTTTAAGAATCGTCAAATATATGACTTAAAAATATTTACATAAATATCCTTTACATATCCCATGTGTCAAGAATATCGCAACACAGTTTGTGGGAGCAAGTATATCGTTCATTTTGAACAACATGTTACTACCATTCTGGATAACGTGTGTATTGCCATCAAAATTGACACTTAATGAAATAGAGACTATAATACAATGTTCCACTTTTTATTTATAGCGATAAAAGGAGCAATAAACTGTTGATGATTTTCATTATTTATGAAATAACGTATGTCTTAATTACTGTCATATTTTATTATACATACATACACGTATGTATGTATGCACATATATAAAGCATTATCTGTATACAGAATATCTTGTGAAGTATTTAATGAATTTTTCTTACGTATTTGCCAAGTCATTAAGAATAAAGAAAAATACACATTATAGGTCTTAGTTTCGTAACCTCGAATATTTAATTTTGCTTCAGATATAACGGTTCAATTGTTTATTTTTAATGTATAAAATATACATTATACTGATGTCAAGTTCGTATACAAATTTTGCTACAGCAAGTTAAATAAAAATTCTTACTACTATAATGTTGAAAATATATAAGAACGACTTTTTTCTGTGATTGAAATATAAAAAATATAAGAAATATTATAATAAAAATATTTGCAAAATTAATTAGTTTATCATATCATTATTTTATTAGAATACTATTATTATGTAGAAACGATTGTAACATTCATTGAAAACGACGATTCGTTCGTATCATATATAAATTAAAGATTATCTAAAAAAAAAAAAAAAAACAATTTAAGATAAAAGAAAATGTAATTGAATTATTACTTTACTATTCACCTAATATTATATTGTTTTTAATATAATTGGAGAACGAAATTAAATAGACCTATAGAGTATATGACATCTTTTTTATTCAGAATGATTTGCTGAACACGTGGGAAAAATCTGTTGAATACCTGGCGAGACATCCTATATATACACACATACATACCAGATAATAATAAGTGCTTATTAATTATTCATTAACTTACTAGATCATTCATTCTCACTGCATAGTAGTACACACTTTTACTCGTTAATTTTGTTTCTCAGTTTTTTAATTTTCAATAATAGCAATATTAATAATAAAAATAATAATATTAATAATAATAATAAACCATACGTTCACTGAAAGATATTTAGTGATTATATCTCTTTACCGTCTAAAAACTTCATCAAATAAAGTTTCTTTCCAAAATATATAATAGTACACAAGATCCAGTTGTATTATCCCTTGTATCTTGGTTCAAACTAAGCTTGACCGGACGTTTTTTTTTGTTTTTTTTTTTTATTTTTTTAAGAATATTTTTATAGTAAGGACATGAGTTAACACTATTGATTATACATCATTTTGGAAGTAGTGCTTGGAACATAGATGTGAATATTGGCGCAACTAGAATGGTTGATGTAAAAGAAAATTTTCAATGACAGAAACGAGATTTTTTGAAACTTCTATCGTGTGTAACGTGACTTCATATACGACATTTTGTTATGCATACCAACAACCAACTAACCGATTGAAGTCACGTAATATAAACTTAATATCGAAGCAATAGTACGGGAAATACCATTGCACAGTCTCTGCCATTAAAACTATACGGAAGAAGTCCTTTGGCTGGATCTGGTTACAGAATTGCCTTCCATATATCAAGTATTTTATGTACTATTTTTTATATTTTTTTTTTTTTTTATTCAAATGTAAAGCAAATCTGTAATCCATCTCCAATACAGAAAAGTCTGTTTAATATTCATTTCATTTATCATGATCGACTAAATATACTCACAGAAAGAAAGAGAGTAAAGAGTGAAGTTTGTTAGGTCAGACTCGCTATTAATTTGTTCGTTTGTTGATCGATACAACGTATCTAAAAATTAAATTGCTGCCTTAATAGTAATATTACTTCCAGTACTTACGTTAAAGATACTTCCATTTACTCATACGTACGCATGAATGTATTTATGTGTACGTTACGTGTATATATATGTATATACATATACACACATATATAAGTATGTATATATAAAAAAAAGGTGTTACTAGAATCAATAATATCAAAGAAAAATCTTTGATACTACTGACATGATAATTTATGTAAGAAAAATATTAACATTTCTCTCAAAGTTGCATTCGTCATATTTATACTGTATTGTACTGAGAATAAAACAAAAATCAGGAAGCAACAAACTGTATTTATCTCTCAGTACACATATATTTTTTTCATACTCTCACATAATCATTCACTCATCCTCACATTCTTTTCTCTATTTGTAGAATAGATATAAAATTTTATACGACGTACTCAATTAATTACTCCGAATGTTTAAGAATAGTCAAAATGTTCTCTCTTTCTTTCTATGAAAATTGTTTGTCGGAGTTTCGATTAAATCACACATTACACCGTTACGTGTAATCTTTTACAAAGGTCTTCGGGGCATCAAAACCTTTATTTCAATTATTATCAACGGTGAATTAAATAGGTAATAACAAAATAAGAACAAGCCACCTCTGGCTGATCTCACTTGGATTTTAAGCCTAAAGAGGTGGATCAACCAAAACTCTAAGCACTGAGAATACACTGAAGTTTTCACTAATCAGCGAATTCACAAACATGTATCCGTGGCATTGTCCTTTACTCGTGTACGATACGCTTGTAATCATTAATCTCCTCCTTAATGTAAACTTAGAGGATTGATTGATTTGACTCTTTGTATGGCATTCGTACAAAGTTGAGTACCTGGTCTTGGATACTTTAGTGACTGCAAATAGGATTGATGCAATGACAAGTAATTATAGTTTTATCCTTTCTGAAACAAACAATAAAAATTATACGTTATATAAATGAAGAATAATATATTAGATGACAACTAATATTAGAATTGAATATCGATAAATTTTCACAATAAATTTAAAAATATAACTAATATTATATTATTAAGTTGTTATTTTATGCACATATAAATACTGATAAGTATAATAATGTAAATAGATAATGTAATGTATAATATAATTGGGAACAAGATAGTACACCTGGTTGAGCGTTGGTCTGAGCGGGTGGCTGAGCTTGGGCTTGTCCTTGCCCTTGAGTATTTGGTGTAGGTTGACTTGGACCACCTGCAGATCCTCCAACAACACAACTTTTTTGTTTCAACATAGTCCAATCAAAAGTATAATCATATTGATGATTTAATGTACGGAAAAGTATACGGAACAGTTGACGAAGATACATATAATCTGGGCTTTCTTCAAAACGTAAACCTCGTGTATAATTCAAATACATCGCGAATTCAGCAGGAAATCCCTGAATGAGAAATTTAAAAAAATATAAATAAATTTCAATATAGAATCTATTTTAATTTTAATCGAAGATACGAATTCACAAATATATTAGGCTTACCTTACATAAAACTTCTACAGGCGTGGACATTTTCTTTTCACTTATTTTTTCATATTTCTGCTTTTTGGTAGCAGCTTTAAGCCCTTGCCAAGGCAAAGATCCACGATTGAAATACATAAGCACATAACCGAGTGATTCCATATCATCACGACGGCTCTGTTCTATTCCAAGATGTGCATTAATTGACGCATACCTTGCTGTACCTGTTAAATTTTTGTCTTCTCGATACATTATATGCAGTCTTGTACGACTATCTCTATATTTTTTAGCTAATCCAAAATCAATAAGAAAGAGCTAAAAATTTGAAAATAGTTAATATTAGATTTCAATGAACATTAATACAACTTTTGTGGAAAGTAATATTAAAAGTCATACCTTGTTACAGTGACGGCCAATACCCATTAAAAAATTGTCTGGTTTGATATCTCTATGAATAAAATGTTTGCAATGAACATATTCAATCCTACCAATCATTTGGTCTGCCAACATTAAGACTGTTTTTATTGTGAATCTTCTGGTACAAAAAGTGAAAAGGTCTTCAAGAGATGGACCAAGAAGGTCCATGACAAGTACATTATACTCTCGTTCTTGTCCATACCTACATTTAACAAAAAACTATTTATGAAATTGTATTTTTATTCAAAAATCAAACTTAATTGTCATTTTTATAAATTATGTTAGATAACAATGCATATCACATTGCAGCATATAACAACGTTAACCCTTTGTAAACGATTAACGCATATATGTGTTTGGAGAAAACAAGCGATAGAACAAAAAGACGAAAACATTCGGAAACAAGCGATAGAACAAAAAGACGAAAACATTCGGAAACAAGCGACAGAACAAAAAGACGCAAATATACGAAAACAAATGATAGAACCTAAGACACATATATGCGTTGGATATATGTCACAATGATAGTCGGTTATGAAGAATATTACAAGTTATTAGTTCAGTGTTCAGCTTGCCAATCAGAAAGATTATTACATGAAGATTTTTGTAATCTTCACAAAAAGTTTAGAAGAAATTTAGAATAAGTGAAAAAGATAGCAGTGAAGTAAATACTGTGTCTGAAATTTATAATGAAAATAATAGAAAAGCCCATGGAAACATTAACAGAAGATAAACTTAATATTATAAATAACAATATCAAGGTGATCAACTTGAGTAATAAAAAGAGCTGAATAATATATTTTGAAAATTCAGAGATGAGAATATTGATGACTTTGTAGATATTTACAAATTTTTCACGGTCGAATAATAATCTGAAACCTATATCACATCATTTTGATAAAAAAAATCCAAGAATAAAAGCAAATATGAATTCCTCATACTTTGCAGAAGAATTAATTTCACACATATACACATGTCCCAAATTTGACACTTAGGAATTTAAAAAGTGATATAGTGTGCAATCACGTAAATGTGAACTGTGATTTCAAACGACTCTACAGAGTACTAAGCTTCGAATCATTTCATCCACAAAGGGTTAAGTATAATTTCTTACAATTAAGAAAAATTATTAAAGATAATAGTTACCAACGTATATGAGGTATTCCTATACCACCATGCAAAATTTTATATAACTTTGACTCATACAGGAGTTGTGGATGTCGTGCACGTACGCTTTCCAATTTAACAGCAACCTCCTAAAATGACATATCGTACATATAATATGATTTATTATCAAGATATTGAAATATACTATACATACATATATAAACTATTACAGATTTATAATTTTTATATTCCCTTTTATGTACTCTAAACTATTAAAGTTTAATTTTGTTTTTCTTATATCGTATGTTATCAAGTTAATTTATGATATTTATATAAGTATTATATAGTATATGATTATTCTCATTTAATACTCTTTAAATAAATAAATATATACATTCTATGTACATTTAATATGAAAATAGTATTATATGTCTATATGTATTATATATATGTAATATATTGTCTTATATTAATGATGAAATTTTAGCAATTCAATTTACAACATATAAATAAGATATAATCAGATGACATAAATTTTATAAATAAAATTATTGTACAATATTCATAAGTAAAAGATATGATAAAAACTCTATGTAAAAAAGAACATCTTGTGGTGTAATTTACTTAAAACAATTTCATACAAATGCAAAGAAATAAAAAAACAATGTAAATGTAAAATAAAAACAAATTTCAAGCGTGAATTTTACTTGTGACAGGTAAGAATTTTGACTGTATAAAAATGATTCTTAAATAACTACTTACTATATTGTAGAAGTTATTTTATAACAAATATTACAGACATATGTATTTTAATAACATATTGCCTTATGATCTACACGCGTAAACAATATACATATCACTGTTCTTTTTTACATATAGAGGTTAATCGCATTGGGAAAAAAATTGGGCAAACATTTGCAGTTAAACAAATGTACCAATGAAATTTTTAAAAATAGCCCGACTTGGTATGGTTGACTAAGTAAACGTACCTCCGCCGAGATGGAAAGTTCACAAGTTGTAAATTCCCCCAAGGGAAAACAATGGATATTTCGTGTAACCAATAACAATATCATAAAAAAAACATATTTCGTAAGCTTAATAACGGCATCGTAAGGGAAAATTTAGTTACAATATTGCGACTGGGTGAATAACTTATTACGTTGTTAAGGGGATGAAAGTATAAAAAGAAATGAAGTGAGGAAAGGAGGAAGATATGTGCTGGCAGGTCGTCTCACGTGAAACGGTACTCCTTACCTCACCATTAGAGATGTTGATACCGAGGTAAATGTCGCCAAAGGATCCCGAGCCAATCTTTCTCAACAGCCTGTATTTGCCACCCACGATAAATTCATTCTTTGCCACTGACATCGCCAACTGCATCGACATATTGCTCTTGCCTTCCCTATTTCTGTCCTTCCTCCGCTAGAACCGACGGCGGACTCTGCGACTGGCTCACGTCGGAATCAAACCTGATTTAAAGTACTAAGCGTACCCGATAGGACTTATACGCCATTTACTGGCAAATTGAACGATGGTGACTCTTTCCAAAGCCGTAACAATCTTGAGATTTTTCTTCGATGAAATCAGGGAAACAGTAGCCAAAAGTCACTCTCTAGTGGCACAACAAAACCCCACTAATACGCCGACATTTTCCCTTTCGCTAGAAGCACGAGAGCAACTGACGTTGCGGAAACGATGCGTCACGGCGGGCGGCGTTCAAGTCAGAGTCCTTATCAACAAATCGTTGTCAATTAATCACACTATCTTTTCGATCGAACCATCCGGGAACTTTTTATATTAATTACGAGAAAAATTTCGTGTCGACTTAGCTGTGAGTTTATCACCGTCTTGGAATTTAATTGCGCGAAATGACTCGCTTGAATTCGCGGTACTAGATTCTCCTCAGGACCGTAGCAATCGTGCTGCGATTCTTCGAACGAGCACCGTATCTTTCACAATGACGTCTATATAAGTTGAGACGTGCGTTGTTGAAATTGGAATTTTTTCACTGCATTTTGTTTTTTTTCCTCGCAGCTATTTAGCATTTAACGTCGAGAAAAATTTTCTCGTCAAATGTGAGGAACTTCAATGAAAACAGAAAAAGAACAAGCAAGAATATTTTACGTTTTTATATTTCACCTTTACGTTTTTCTTCCTTTGTCTTACGTTTTTATATTTCAACATTTTACATGAGAAATAACACGAGTTGAGTGGAATTTTAAAGGATTTAAACTATTTCAACTTGATATTGCCATACTCTTGTAATAATACTTATTATTAGTTTCAAGAACATGAAATTACGTTCTCTCAAATAATTCCTTTGTGAAATAGCCAATGTTCATTTGAGAATTTGAACTTGGTAAAAGATGCGTGCATAAACGATATGTACGTACGATTTTTGTTATATATAATATATTTCAGAGCGATATAGGTCAAAAGTACCATTACTGTTTTAAGGATGTGTATTTGTATATACCGGAACCTTGTGCTACTTACTAGAAATTAATATGAGATGAATTTTGCATTTTTTATTTATCGTTTATTTCACCTTGAAAATGTATTTGATCGAAAGATGTTAAAAGCATTTTTTCGTTTACGGTTTTAATAGCATTTAATATAAAATAAAGATTCTGAGTTTCATAAAGCACCTAGCGCCATCTAAGCTGTACGTGATGAAACGAACGTGTCGAGCTTTTTTGCATTTATATGTTTGAAATTGATAATAAATTAAATATTGAAAGATCGATGGCAATTCCTTTGCAGAACGCGATACGGTTACCGTTGTTAATATCTATGAGAAACGTCTTTGTTGGTACAAACAATTGCAACAAGAGGTACATCATGACGACTTGCACGAAACTTGAGAAAGTTTTGGAAAATCTCGAAAAAAATCCTTTCTTCGACAAGTATGCTAAGAAAATAGCAAAATTCCAACAGACCAATCCAGAAGAGTTCTTACAGCGGGTCGAAAAGGAAGAAGAAAAAATTCAAAGAAAGAGAGGTACAATAACCTATTTAGTATTTGTATATTTAATATTTTTACTATTGATATATTGTTTTTTTGAATTATATATTTGTTTTTTATTATTTAAATGTAATAGATAGAAATATAGAAAATAATGGTATAAGCATATTATTTTAAGTATCAAACCAAATTGCTTTTACTTCTAATAACTAGTCATAATGAAGCTACGTTATTTTGATTTTTTGACATACATATTGTTAAATTGAAGAGAAACAGGAAGAAGAATATAAATATTATGAAAGCCAAGCAAAACCATATTTGAAACAAAACAAACAACCTAAAGAAGCACAATTAAATGCCATCATGAAAGTCGATATGATTCAGGATAAAACAAAGGATGAAATCATAAATATTTGGAAAGATTATCATAAAGATAAAGACTATATATGTGGAATATTAATGCCAGAGCAATTTAATAAAATGTTTGAACGTGGAAAACAATATTCAACGTTTTTGTTGCCGTTACCTAGAAAAGAAGGATACGAGTTTATTGTTAGTCAATTTTGTGGATTAGAAATCCATATGACACCGCTATTATGGTATCAAACACATAAAGAAAATGCGCCAGAATGTTTAACTCTTGTTCATTATATTGAATTTAAAGATGAGAAAGGAATTGTTCTTATGCGGGGTGAATTTGATAAAAAATATATTAACGTGCAGGAAGCACAATGTTTAGTGAATGAATTACAATTATATTATTGTACAGATAATATCAAGAGATTGGAGCTATTGAAAATCTTTACTAATAAGCCTAATGAATTTAAGCATACGGATCTTATAGCACAGTTAGAATCGATACAATTAGAATTACAATAATTAAATAATGAATATAAAATGGATTGTAATTATATTTTATTTGATACTGCAGATATACTCAATTTGTATATAGTAGTTTGAAAATAAAATGATAAAGTATACTTATATTGAGTTGTTTATTAACTATAATTGCAACTACGCTTGAATGTCAAATGTTTTTTATTTTGAATACTTCTGCTGTACAATAATTTCAATTTTAATTACAGTCCATTTGTCAAGATCTTGTCATACCCAGTCTTTATGGACATTCCCATTCTTGAAGACAAGAACACAACCATGGACTTATGCTAAAAAAAGGAATTTTAGTGATCATGTAAATAAAAGCATATATATTACTACACCTATATTTTATGTTAATGCTGGTATGTCACTATAAACAGTAGAATTTTTTATAAATGCATAGAAATATACATTATGACAGTTATTATTAAAACATTGATTTGTTACTTTTTTAGGACCACATATTGGACATCTTTATACAGCAATTTTAGCAGATGCCATAGCTAGATTCAATACTATGCTAGGACATTCTGTGTTTTTATGCACAGGTACAGATGAACATGGCATCAAAGTTCAAAAAGCTGCAAATGATACAAATTTATCCATTTTTCAATATTGTACTCAAGTTTCGCATCAGTTTCAAGAAATGTGCGATGTGTTTCATGTTCATTATTCAAAATTCATTAGAACAACTGAAGAACAACATCAGGAAGCAGTTTCTTACTTTTGGGTTGTTAAATTGATAAAGTTCAAAAACTTATTAATCAATAAGTTTGAACAAATGAATATACGAAGTTAAAATTTTGCAGAATTGTTTAGAAAAAAATGGATATATTTATCGAGGAAAATATTCTGGCTGGTATAACGTATCAGAAGAAGCATTTGTTTCAGATAAAGACGTAGTAAAAATTGTTAATGGCAACCAAGGATATACGGAATCAGGAGATTTAGTAGAATGGATGGATGAAGAAAATTATAAATTTCGACTTTCTTCTTTTAAAGATGAATTAAAAAGTTGGCTGAAAAATGGTATATATATATACAATTTGATTTAATGTATTTGACTTAACTGAAAGACTTGGCAATTTTAATATTTGAAATTATATTTAGCGAACGTAATAGAACCGGCAGTATATCACAATATATTAATTCAATGGTTAGACGATTTACAAGACTTAAGTATTTCTAGACCTAGTAAACGAGTGTCTTGGGCAATTCCTACTCCTTCTGATAAATCTCATACAGTATATGTATGGTTGGATGCATTAGTTAATTATTTAACTTCAATAGGATATCCAGATGATTCATTTAAAAAATTTTGGCCACCAACTGTACAAGTGAATATCTTTACTTTATTCATAAAATAAGTTTCTAATAAATTTCTAAATAAAAATCAAAAAATATTTTCAAATTAGGTTATAGGAAAAGATATACTGAAGTTTCATGGTATATATTGGCCAGCATTTTTAATGGCTGCTGGTCTAGAATTGCCAAGAAAACTTGTATGTCATGGACATTGGGCTGTTAAAGATAAAAAGATGTCAAAATCCAAAGGAAATGTAACATCACCTTTTAATGTGATGAGAACTTATACACAAGATGGTCTGAGGTATTTTCTTTTACGACAAGCTGTACTGGACACAGATGCGAGTAAGACAAAGAGTACATAATATATTTCGAGTATTGTTCTTTCTTTATTTTCTAATTTTTTATTTCCTTTTTGTAGATTATAACGAATTGAAAATTCAAAGAGTATTAAATTCTGAACTTGCCAATGTAATAGGTAATTTAATTAATCGCTGTTTTGGTGGAAATATTAATCCAGACAGAATAATATATAACTTTGCTGAATATAAAAATATTTTAAAGTCCGAGATAGCCCTTAAAAATATAAAAGCTTTGGAGGAATTAGGTGACAATGCTAAAATGTACTATGAGAAGTATAATTTCTATCATGCAGTAGATATTGTGATGAATATGTTACGTACGTCCAATCAAATGTTTCAATATTATGAACCATGGAATTTATGCAAATCAAAAGATCTTGACTCTGTAAAGCAACATGAAGCTGTGATATCTTTAACTTTGGAAAGTTTACGAGTAGCCGGTTTAGTATTGTATCCTATTATACCAAACTTGGCTTCTAAACTTCTTGATTTTCTTCAAGTCCCAGAAAGAAATCGTACCTGGCAAGATACAAAACCGATTCATTTAACAAATGCCTCGATTGAAACAAAACACGTTTTGTCGGAGAATATATTATTTTTTAGAAGAATAAAAAATTATTAATATTACTAATAAACAGGTTTAGGATGATAAGGATGTAATAAAATATTGCAAATTTGATATTCGCGTGGAAGTCTTACGTTAATATATTTACAGAGAACGGTCATTCAAATATATCATTAGTATACATCGATTTCGTGTACATATCATTCCGACAGAGAAAATACAGGATCTCTTTGATTTCATTTTTTTTTTTTTAATCTAATTACGGTATCCTAAGTGTAATTTTTCGTTTGTCGGAATGCAGTACACATTGTGAATCGCTGATATAGATGATGGAAAAGGCTCAATGAGCATCGGTTGCATTTCGCAAGGATTTTTCTCGCTTAGATAAGTGACGCAGATTTGAGTTAGATTCGACGGGTTGCGCAACAGTTTTGGCGACACGTTAGCACCTAAACGAAATATCGCTTACAATGCAAAAATACGTGGATCGCGTGTTGGTGTCCCGTCAAATAGAAAAATAAATAAATGACTATTTACAAGATGGAAAATGAATCTGTGCGGATTCCACCGCGATCCTAGTACTAATATAAGCTACGATTCGATAGACGTTACTATTAGTACTTCATGTAACATCCAGCTTTACATCGTAGATGCACTATTTAATATGATTTTATAATTACAATTGCTTTATGTTATCTAAACACTAGTTTCAAATTTTTCTACGCATGAATTTTAATTCTCATCTCGTTTCTTTTTTTTCTTGCCCTTTATCTCTTACTTTTGAAATTGAGTATCCTCCTGTTCGATTTTTTGTTTTAAGATAATTCGTGTTTATTCCTTTTATTGTAAGAGCAGATTATGTCTCACGGATATGTTTTGAACTACCTTTTGGTGATTGTCTTTACGTAAATATTCTTTCTTAACCATCTCAACGTCCATTTATATAAGTCGATAGGTTCTCTTCCCCTTTCACTGTGTTCGCGAATAAAAAAATATTCCAGCAAGAAAATTCATATGCAACTTTTGTCATTCAGGGTGAGAGGGGAAAGAAAAGAAAGGGAAACATAGTACTGTTGCTGTGATGACTGTTGCTCACGGCGATAAAACCTATATTATTTTGAAATATATTTTACATGTAAAATTACGGTGGTTCAACTCTGGTCGCTTATTGGACGATACGAAAAATATATCGAATACCTGTCTCGAGGGAAAATTCGATAACGAATTCGATATCTCGAAAAGTATTTGCAGATTTTTGTAACGTTTTCCTGAACGATGGAACGGCGAGTTAATGGTTCTAAGTGTTCGTAAATGTTCGTAAATTTTGTTCCACCCATATGACCGTATGGGAACCTGAAAAATTATACATGGATATGTTCGTGTAACGCTCTTCGATTCAATCGAAAAAATTCGTACCAAAGAACGTAGAATACCACGCGCAAGACTGACGACAGGAAGGACGTATTATTTCCGTCATGGTTTCATTTACGTATGTTACGTGCGTATTAGTAAAATCACTCGTACAGGATCAGTGACCGCGATGGAAAATCGCGAACTGCAGTTTAAACCGGCGAAATATCCGAGATACCGGCGAAATGCGCACCCTTGATGCGCAGAAGCGCGATTTTCGTTCGATAGGAAGATCGATAAATCTGAGGGGGGAAATTCGACTTTGATTATATCGCACTGACGATAGTATCGCGATGCCTCTGCGCCATTATTCCGACCTGACAGCTGTCCGCGCTTGATCTTGGACTAATGTTACATTCGACCATAGACCCGTTCCGTTTTTGTACAACCACGGATCGAAATTCTCCGCATTCGCTGGTCGACGGTTGGTTCCCTCGGGCTCTCGCACCTTTCGTAAGAATTCTCTTGAACGCCTCTCGGAATTCTGTGTTGAAGATGCTGTAGATGATCGGATTGAAGGCCGAGTTGCTGTAGCCGAGCCAAGTGAGTACCTGTTGCAAAACAAATTTCATGTTTATTCTCCTCTTTGCTTTTCGTTTAACCTTTCTTTTCATTTTACGATCAACCGAGTTTTCATATAATTCGAGCATTAATAATGCTCGATTTGAATCGAACGATTGAATGCTTGTTCACCCCTTTCCCCCTCTCCCCCTACCCCCTCCCTCTTCGACCAAATTCGTGCTTATTCGTAACGCGCGCCTTTTGCCATTCGTTTGGTTTAAACCAGAGGTTCTCAAACTTATTTGGCCTATCGCCCCGTTTTCAGATAAAAAAAAATTACTTGGCACCCCCCTGAAAATCTGTCCTTTTCGAGCGAAACAAACAGAAAAATGCAGTGACAAATTTGCAAAATATGTATATATATATATATATATATATATATATATATATATATATATTTCTACCTACGACATTCAACGTAGCAAGAAAAGATGTTGCAAATAAGACACGTTGAAGCTTAAAATTATAACGGTTACAATTTGCGTTTTGTGTGTTTATTTGGAAAATAAAGCATCTAATCGCTTTCCGATGACTTTCTATTTTCACGACAGATGAAAAAAAATGTACGAACGACTTTTCAAAATTTTCTTATCTTTTTTTCCTCTTTCTTTATTTTTTCACAGCCCCAACTGTGCACTTGAAGCTATTAGCTCTTCTGAATCATTATAGTGCCTGCCAGGGGGCGCTATCGCCCACTTTGGAAAGCACTGATCTAAATTAATGGCGCCATTATAATTCGGAAATCCTTATAAAATCGTAATTTCGTTCATTCTCTCTTTGTCCCATTGTAAACACTTCTACAATTTTTTAAGTAATGCATCTATGAATTTATTTTATCTCGAATTATTACCGCGTGTTCAAAAAGTTGGTTAAAATTTGTACATTATTCAATAATATAAATTGTTGAAAAGATAATTATTACAAATGTAATGTTGCGTTAACGCAACTTCGAGAAATTACGAGAAAAGCAGATATTTGTTTTTCTTTTTCTTTCTTCTTTTTTTTTTTTTTTTTTTTTTTTTTGAAATACAAAAATTCATTCGAATACGGCTCTGTTTATACTTGGTGTCTTTCGAAATGTTATAAGAATCGGCTGAAAAGTAATAAACTTTCGTCTGTATCTCGAGAACGAAAGCAGCTGTCGAAATGAAACAAAGGGGAAATTAGCACAATTAGAGTATATTAGCACAATTTATATTTGCTTTTCTGCATAATGTCCGTTAATCCCCGATATATATTTTTGCCAACGCGTGGCGAGCGTTTTCTTCATTCTGTCAAGCAAAGAATTTTCATTTTTTACTTTTGACAAAGAAAGCCACTGCGGCCTTAAGTCGGGATGAATAGCCTTCAGTGTCCTTTTTCAATTTTCTGGAAAGAAATGGAAATTCAAAAGAGTCGAATCTGGATCTTAAATCGTAACACATTGCTTGAATCTCGTTGAATATCGTAAATTTGTCGACATCGAATCTCTAAATACTTCTTGGAAAATTTCTAGTTTAGCAGTTTTTTTTCCAATTGTGGCTTTTAATGTCCTGCGTTCTTTTTTATTTTTTTTTTTCCAATAAAGCGTAAATAAAATGAAATGTTAGATCTCAGTATGGAAGATCGGAAGAACAAAATCAGAAATTAGCTAAACAACTAGAAATTTATCCTGTTTCTGACTGTGTCGAGAAAACTTATCGACACTCGGCATGTTTATAAAGGAAATATGTAGCTATGAAGCTGTGCTCGCGCAGAACTGTATTCTATTCGTATATATATATGTTCGAGGAACACAGACGAAAGTTCGTCACGTCTCAGCCGATCCTCGTATCTTGTAAGACAGGAAAAGAAAAATGGTCATACTTGGAACGCTCGGACTGATATGCAGGTCTTGCAATATGAAGCGACGATATTTACGCAGAAAAAGGGTACCCAGCATATTAAGAAAACGCCCATAATTACGCCCACTGTTATAGCGGCTTTATGATCGGACACGTGATATGGGCTTGTTGGCTTCGTTTTTGTTTGTGGTTTTGGTGGTTTGTTGCGTGTGCTTTTCGCACGAAAACTCTTGGCCATTGAGGTGTCCGGCAGTTTCGTTACTGCGCGGATGCTTTTTACGTGTTTCTGTGCGTAGCAATAGAGCCTGCAAACATGAAATCACAATCATAAGAAAGAAAACCTTTGATAACTAAAGAAATCCTTTTTGATAACTAAAGGATTTCGAGCGTTGCTTTTTTCAATCTATCGTCAATTACGGCGTCTTGAAAAATACGCGATAGTTAGCATTAGTCTAGCATTTGAAGATTACACACGAAAAGTCAAATTTCCTTTGTTCTTTGCAGCTGTTTGCTCTTTTCTTTCTTTTTATCTGTCTCTGAATTTGAACGCGCGTTTCTTTATATTCCTTCGAAATTTTAAAAATAGAAAGGAACTTCCAACTTTGATGCTACATCTATCCGTTTTTCTAAATACTAACGATCGATTTAAAAATATTTCACATTTATCTGTATATCTATCTTTTGAATTTGGCTTTCAGATAACTATGGCTTGTCGATTTGTCAGTTATTTTAGGTAAAAGAAAAAAAAAAACTTACATCTTTGGGGGTCTAACAGTTTTTACTCGTAAAGCGAGAAAATCAAGAAAAACGTGCTTATCATGTCTTCCTCTTGTTGTAATCTTCATTATTCCCTCAGTATTCCTTAAAAATTATTTCAAGCTTACCTGCAATAAATCCCCAGCATTACGATGCAGGGCACGTAAAAAGATATAGAAGAGGAGACTATCGCGTAGGTGAGTGTGAGATCTAAGGCGCACATAGGATGTTCCTGAAAGATAAAACGAAATCGAAGAGTAGGCGCGTTTGTTTGAACGAAGGATCATTCTTTTTTTTTTTTTTTTTTTTTTTCGTGACAAATCACACCAGACATATCAAATTTTGAACGAGCAAAGAGTGAATTATTCGAACGTCCCATCTTTTTCAATATCTGTTGAAAAATTGGCTTTCTGCTCGATTTCGATTAGCTATATTATGTAGGTCACTGCATAAATTCCTTTTGCCTCTTCGTTCATATAAGTAAGCTATCAATGCTAGAATAAATATAATATTGCTATAAGTAAATAATAGTACTATATATAATAAATCGATAATAAACGCTTCTAGAACGTACAGAAGATAGAAATAAGATATTTTTATTAGTCTCCCAATAATCAGGTTTTCTCTCTGACAAATTTGGCATCGATAGATTCGCATTTTCACAAGTATTACAAAACAGTTTGGAAAAAAGATTCGAAATAATCGAATGAATTCAAGATAAGGTCGAAAATACAGTAGGTACTTTTTTTTTTCTCAATATGAGGAATTGTTATTAAAAGAGACGCGATACAACATTTTTTTTATTCCGTGCTTCTTGTGTAGCAAGAAAAAAAAATTATAATACTCCCGAGATTTAAGATGGAAATCGAGAAGTTAGAATATTCAATGGATATTGACGTTCAATGGATGGCGTGCGGCATAATCGTTGCACAATCATTGCATCGATCTTTTTCTACAATTTTGCCAATTAAATTGCCAGTTGCAAATAGCAATGCACAGCGTTCGAAGCATCGGTGTATTTTATTCTTTACTGTCCTCGTCGTTGCCGTGTCGTGTTATTATAGATTGACGTTGTAAATCGAACTTGTAAAATATACAGTCTGGTAGGCGGGAAATGCGTAGCGATATTTTATCGTACATACTTCTTCACCATTATCGTCGTAAATTACGGGCTCATCCGCTCGGTGAAGGCCTAGGCTGATCGGCACGAAGGATATGAGTCCTGCGAGCAACCATACGATAGCGATTCCAGCAACCGCGACTCTCCTTGTCACCCAACGGCCGTATCTGATCGCGAAAACGATGCCGAAAAAAAGAAAAGAGAAAGAGAAAAACATTTTATTCGAACGACGAGCTGAACAGAGAAGAAACGGTATAAGGAACTGAAACGATGGAATATTTACCTGAGCGGGTCCTTTATGTGGATGTAACGATCGAGAGAGATTGCGCAAAGATTCAGAATAGAGGCAGTGCTGCACATAACGTCGAAAGCGATCCAGGTGTCGCAGAATCGCGGTCCAAACACCCAATAGCCAAGAAGATCGTTCACCCCGGCGAATGTCATAACCAGACAACCGACGAACAGGTCGGCTATAGCGAGGGAGGCCAGGAATAAATTCCCTATCCTCCGTAAACCGCGGTCCGTGTAAATTGCCACGCAGACTAAAATGTTGCCCGCGACGGATAAAAATATCAAGATCAGGAAGAGAAATCCTGAAAGAATCGGTCGAACAGACTGCGCTAGTGGAGAATCGATTGTGTTTCCTCAAAGAGAGAAAAGAGAAAAAGAAAAAAAAAAGAAAAAAAAAGAAGAAAATAGTAAATCGCTCATCCCTCGAAGAGCTGAGTTGAGAATGCATCGGATGTATGCTGATGTATGATGTACGATGATGTTGGACGACATATAAAGATATATCTGACTGGTAATCCGGTCTGGGGAGTAGAAAGAAAGGTTAAAATGTATATATATATACATAGGTATATCTTAGACAGTGAGATAAATGTATCGCGTAGGCTGGGTGAAACGATGGTCGTGTCAGAAGGCGTGTATGCAAAGAATAAGCAAATTGTGACTGACGTGAGAGAAAGTATGAGAGATATGAAGAAGCAACGGGAGGAGAAGAGCGAGACGATAGCGAGAGAATGGAGCGTAGAATGAAACAGAGGATGGGAATAACAGAGGGATACATATAGCGAGATTAGATCAAAAGTTTTCGAGTGATGGCCCTCCCATAGGGTTGTCTTCGAGGGGCGAGTCGCGATCGATCAAATGGGAAGTTTAGCGAACCAACTAGAAGCACCGACAACAGCGAGAAAGTGTCTTCAGGCAGATCTTCTTCCCCGTCTGTCAGGTTGTTCTGTGAACAGGCAAGGAGATTTCCTATGTACATTGGATCTTCCGGTATACGTTATAATTTGCAAGAATCTACAAAATTATCTCTTCAATCTTAACGCAAGTATGTTAACATACGTTAGAGCAGTCTTACGATTTAATAGCCGAATCTGTGTCACGAGCGTAATAAAACGTAATAAATAGATCTTTTTTTTTTATTAAAAAAATTATAATACAAAGGAGACAGTACTTCGACCTTCAATTTCACATTATTCAACTTAAAAAGAAAGTGTCAATACATATGAGAAATCGATACAACGACTTTATCGAGTCTGTATGTGTAAGACAAAGTAAAATCAAAATGAGCTTCACAGGGGTAATAAATTGGACAGAAATTGGGTTAAGTTGTAAGTGATCTAACTGCGTTACTGTTCCCTTTTCTATTTTGTATTTCTAATAATAAGTCTTTTAATAAAGCTTTAAATGACCTACATTGTGTAAAAATAGAGGATTGTACAAATCCTACATATATTTTAGAATAAAATTATCAATATATTAACTTGCATCTTTTTTTGTTGTACAAAAAGTATCGAGTTAAATGTTTCATCGATACATTCGATTAGATCATTCGATTAAATCATTCACGTACGTAACAGCACGGATAATGGACAGAAACTGGACAATGACGGAAACAGTATTTTTTTTGACATGATTTCGCAGGACAAGCAATTCCATTCTCTATTCCCTTCTTCCCCTTACATCTTCTTCTTCGTGTACGTCGTGATAGAAACGGGGCCTCTCGCCCGTCTAAAAATGTTGCACGGGTTTTCTGACTGAAAATGGCATACTGTGGCTCGCGCACGTACCTACGCGCCGCTACTTCTATTTTCTCCTTATATTTTCCCGATATTTCACGGCAAAGCTGTAGATACACCGGGAATACTTTCGAGATTCGTATTCACGAGAAATCGATACCACAGACGGACCAAGATGACGTTGGGTTTTACAGGCTCTTTACTTCTGCTTGAACGCGTTGTCTGTCAAGCCGTTCTATCCCATCTCGAAGACACATAAAAATATCGCGAGATGAAGGGTGTCAGGGTAAAGCCTCTGCTACGCAGATATACACACACACACACACACACACGCACGCACGCACGCACGCACGCACGCACGCACATCTCTATGAATAGTCGTCTGTGAAGCGAACGTTTCTAGATGTTCACTTTCCTCTGATTAACACACGTTAACGAGCAACCGCGATCGTTCCTCTCGTTTTCTCTCTCGTAAATTATTTTCATACGCGTGTGCGAAGTTCAACATTGCGAATTCAACTTTCCTCGCGCTCTGTGTTTTCTCTTCGAAAGCTTTCCGATTTCGATTTTAATTCGTTTCTCAAACGAGCTCAACTGTTAATACTCGGACAACTTCTTCTAATACTGATATGACTGTGTAATATTCTGATAGCGTCGGATTTGAACGCGTTTGAGAATAATTAATATTTCGGAAAAATCTGAATTTCTGTTTCACGCGTAGCAATGATCATGTAGATTTTTAGCTCTTCTTGTCTTCGATTGACAATCAATATTCACGAGCAATTGTTAACATCGACATGCGTGGTTATTTAATGTCTATACGGAGAAAATCAGTTTTTTTCATTTTTTATATTGTACCGTATCGAGCCATACTTCACTACTTTTCTCACTAAAAATCATCAGAAAGTCAATTGAATCGTATCCTTGTTTTCTCCCCTGTGATTTTCATGATAGCAACGATCTTCCCAATCTTTGACTTGAGTTGAGATTAAATTGACGATAAAGCTTGAAATCCTGCTGGTTCTTCCTCGTTCTATTTTTTTTTTTTTTTTTTTTTTTTTTTTTTTTTTAAGACGGCTGGTATTTTCTCCCGACTGTCCTATTTGAAAAAAAAGCAGCCTCGCGCTGCTTGCGGGTGCATTGATTTTTTGAACGTAGTGCAACGCATGCATATGCAAGGGGAAACATTTCATTGCGATCGCGGCAATGCTGCTTCCCGATTCTAACTTATTACTTAATTTAAAAAAACAAAAAGAAGAAGAAAAAGAAATTAGAACCAACAAAAGCGAATCGTTGACGGCGCCCACCGTTTTGTATGAAATTAAATTGCGTTCGCAGTGTGTTTGCGATTGTGTTCGCTGACACTCTTTGAGAGCAAGCTCTCGACTGAAACTGGTTTAATTGTGTTAATTACGTTGCACGTGTCGCGATTATCGGAGAGCTTTCTTGGAATTACCTTTTCTTTAATTCGGCTGTTAATTCTTTCTGTGTGCCACTCCCGTTTTTATTCGATTAACTTGTTAATCTCCCTCTTGCCAGAGATTTTCACGGGTCGCGTGAAATTAACAATTGATAAAAGTGAAAACAACTTTCATCCCAGTCAAGGTTTCAATACTTGCGAACGTGAATCACGGCGTGAATTCGTCGACTCTCAGTGATGCAAAGTTTATTTTAAAAACATCTACCACATCTGATTGTGGTGTAAGCATTCTAATTCGAGAGATTCTTTTCTTTCACTCGTCGATTCGTTGGAAAGTAGAGCGAAGCGTTAGGTTGAAATTTTTGCCACGATATTTCAACGATTAACAAAATCATATACTAATTATATTATTATATATCAACGAGATCGAACGTGTTGTTTCAAATTTCGTGCATGGAATGTGTTCGCTGCTCCAGTGCGAAACAATGAACAAGTTACAGATCGGTCTCAAGCTAACAAAATACAATATGCATCGATTTTACACTTTTTTCTAGATGAAGATTTAAAAGCTTGGGCGTTAAAGGTTCAACGCAGAAATAAAGTGACAAGTAAAGAGTATGAAAGATGTTTGAATAAATAAAGAGCAAAGAAAAATGGCAATTCGAGGGACGAGACAACTCGTTTTCCAAGATCGAAATTCTGCGCTTAGCTTTCTTGCCAGCTTTCTTTTACAAAAGGAAGGTGTTCACTCTTGCAGCGGGAAAGAAAAGCGGGCCTCGTAAATATCAATTTTATTTATTATAAGTTGCCGGGGGATCCTCCCTTCTACGCGATCTTCGCTTCGTCCATTTCTGCGACGCAAGAGGATTTACGTCGCTTTGCAGCAAAACAGAAGAACTATTCTTCATTCACTTCGAGCCGATATTTTGACGTGTAAACGTGACGAAGGGAGGCGAAAGAAGTGAATTTTTTAAAAATTTACCGAGCCCGAGGAGGATACTCGGCCGAGACTCGGGGCCGAGAGAAATATTCAAAAATGAAAGAGGTCGCAGAAATTGGAGATCCCAGATTTACGATTTATATGTACCGGCCGGTCGCTAGGGATTAACTGCACTTCCCGGTGAAATTTCCAGCATTCAAGCTCGTGTTAGAAATTTCGTTGCGCAAATAATTTCAAAGAGGAATCTCCATGAACGTGATCGTTTCACCGATCCTCGAAAGCGAACGAGAAGATGGAAATGTTTCGTACCATCGGTATTTTAATGTTTCACCGAAAGTTATAAAGTCACGTAGTTATCGAGTCAACGTTTCGTACATACATACAGATGTTTTATATATATATATATATATATATATATATATTTCACCGTTCAAAAGCCTCTGTATATCAATTTAGTGAATTTGATTAAGCCATTCAAGTTACCATTTAACAAGCTGTTAAATTATTCGACAGTTATTTATTGTAGCTATTAATCATTAATTAAATACTAGGATTATTACGTTTTTATGGAAACGAAAGACCATCTTCAATTAACTGTTAATGAACAGAGTAACAATATATTTCGTTATTTAGCGTGTACGTTTAAAGATTACGAAGAGACAAGTTACGTAGTAATTTTTACAATTCAGAAGGAACTTTTAAAAGAGCAAAATATCACAATTGCAAACACCAGTCTTGTTATTACATATTGAAAAAAATTAATTAAATCATGCCGTTTATGATGTTCCGTAGAGTGAGCTACAAAATCACTTCCTATTAAAATAAAATAATTTTTTTTTTAATTATACATGGCGGACAACATTTGAAAGAAATAATTTTTAAAGCGTAATGAAAAAAATCGTGTTGAAACTTGAATTTAATTAATTAATAAAATTATTGAATTTAATAAATTAATAAAATTAGTTTTTTTTCTTACATATCGATATTTTATTGAAGAAAAATAGGGTGGGAAGGAACTTTTCGTCTACTATACTTACAAACAACGAAATTCTTGTAACTCGATATATTCATAATTTGAAATTAAAATGCATGTTGCCAGAGATAAGAAAATATCTCAATACCTTTGAATAATAGTGTAAAAAAAAAAAGAAAAGGTTTGTCAGTTAATGTTTGAATATTGAGGGTTTTCGAGCACTTGTTGGCTCAAAGAAATTAATTAAACAAGGTTCGACTAGAAATTATTGATAGTGAATTTTTGATAGTTCCTGTTGACATGCGTATAGGAGAGAAGAAAACGATTCGGCCGATATCTCGTTAGACCGAGCCGGTTTTCGCGGATTAAACGGTCGGATCAATTTGTGTCAAATGGAGAACGAAATGAAACACGGCCCCGTTTCAGACTTTCTCGATGAATAATTTGAGCTTTATCGACTTTATAATTTTCATTTAACCATTCATCGGATTGCTCCGGTAATTGAGTTAGTCGTGAAAGCAAATCAAATATTTGCTTCATTTTCTAGAATATATCCTTTGAACCGCGTGCTTCGACTTAATTAGAAGTATTACGATACGTCGTATATAATATCTGCGTTGAATTGAATTAAAAGTCGAACTGTATTTTGTTGTTCGTGTTTTCGTAGAAAAAGAAACATATTCTCATCGCTCGTTTGTAATCTCAGCGAGGAATGTTCTTCAGGTTGGCGATTAAGGTTTCAGCTAGTATAATATGTATGCATTTTGCAAATGTACAGGCAACGTGCTGCAGGTATTCTGTTTCATAGAACGTAAGCCAGAGGCTTACGGTGTAATAAATTCGTGATATTGGATATGAAATTGAAATGCCTGTTATTCGGTCCACCGATACAAGAATCATGGCGAAATCGTTCGGATGGGATGTCGATATATAAACATACAATTCACGAAGGGTGCCATTTCCTATATAACTTTATCTAACGATAAGATATCTCACGTTTCTCACCAGTGATACAATAGAAATGATAACAGACAATAACGAATAATAAATTTTAGATATAAATTAAACAGTAGCTCCGTGTGTTTGCAATAAGTCCGACTTAAAGCCAAAGATACAAGCCTTTCAAATTGAAATCACAATTAAAATTTATCTTCGACATTTATATTCTTTTATTAAACGCTCGTTAAATTCGAAATTTTATTAAATTTTAAAGTTCAATCGATTTTAATATTTGATCGCTGTTATGCAAACGTCGGTATATTTCACGGTGAAAATTTGTATAAACTTATCTTAATTATTCCTATATTTATACTTTGTTTAACAACACGTTTCCTTTATTACGTTCTAAATTTTACTGAATTTTAACGCTGTAATAAAAACTGAAACTTTTTACGTTTCTATGCAAAAAATTTCTATTTCTTTTTTTTCAGGGGGGCGGGGGTGGGAAGGAGGGAGGCGGAAAATCGTCTAAAAATTCGGAATTTTTCATCGTTCGCGATGATAATACGTTTTCATAATTTTACGTTAATACGTGAAAAGGAACGCGTTTCTCCTCGGTAAAACGATAAAGTATCGCGGTATCTCTGTAAATTTTCAACGTTCGAAAATT
Organism: Tetragonula carbonaria; assembly: GCA_032399595.1. Classification (NCBI taxonomy): domain Eukaryota; kingdom Metazoa; phylum Arthropoda; class Insecta; order Hymenoptera; family Apidae; genus Tetragonula; species Tetragonula carbonaria. The sequence goes on from JAUCRC010000008.1 coordinate 7,427,188, forward strand.
TAAACGGCGGATATCGAGTGCCATTGACAAGCGGCATTGTGCACTTTCCCGAAAAGTGAACATGCAGAAACAACGACGTAAAGCGGAAAGCGGTAGCCAAGGGAGCGGATTGAATGTGACGCGCGATGCGGGTGTCGAATCGACAACTATACCGCGCGTACCGGTCGTTTTTATCACGTAGGAAATTTGGAAATCCACGAGACACTGCTATATGAAACATATAGCTTGCCTTCGTTACGATCCCGATTGATTTTTTTCCGACAAATTTTCGCGAGTTTCAGCAATTCGTGCGACACCGGAAGTAAAGCCAAGGGCTGTGAACGTGATTTCGCAGCTCCTTTCATCGAACTTTGAAAAAATGTTGGCCAGCCACGAGTATACTCGAATCGTCGCGTGAATTCTTCTTTTGGCAACGTTTTACTATACGGAGTGAAGTTTGAGTGCAAACGCAAGTGCAGTGATTCTATGATGGAGAAATAGTTTTACGTGGAACCTATGAAACGAGAATTTCTCACACAAAATTTCCAAAAAAGTTTCTAAGTTTTTTCTAAAAACTGTTTGCAAGTACTACGAGATGAAATTTTTCCAGGAGAAATTGCTCATTCGTTCGTTTCAAATTGACATTCTCTGAAACGAAGGAGGATTCCTCTCTTTATTCCCGTTCCTTTTCTCACCGTGTAGAAGTGCTATTATAGAGTAGACTTCGTTGCATAAATTATATTACGATTACTGGGACGCATCGACTTACTGCATGCACCGACCGTGAATAGGTTTTAATTATCGAATTAAGAGAAGTGCCGTACGTATGTGTGATAATGACGTTTTCAAACGAAGTTTTCTCGGTTTAATTAAACGCGTTTTAGGTTTCTGCGACTGGTTTCCGATCCATTTTCTCTCGCGTTATTTGCGCAGAAACACTCCGTTGAAAGACTCCCAGCTGCGTTATCGCGATTAATCTTTCGTCGTAATTGAATTTTCAGAATCCGCGGCTTAAGCGGATGACACATAATTTATTTGGAAATCTCGCCGGTTAGGGCCGAATTAACCTCGTCAGCAACCTTAATGGCCGCCGCCTGTTTATTAATCACCGTGTTCAACATTTTTTGACCATTTTTCAGGAAGGAATTAATTTGACGTTAGATTTCGTTATGTTACCGATTAAATTCCAAAACAATTGCGATATGTTACTTTCTTTTTCAAAAGTGTCAGTGTTTATTTACGTAATGTACGTAATAATTGATTTAGATTGACAATAGGTTTGTTGTTGGATGATACATCGTGCTATAGATTTAGTAAAAAATAACACAGTTAATAAATTCGAATAATTTTATGATAGAATTATTATTGCAGTTACATTCTACTCTAATTCCCATTAATACTAAGAGATATTAAACTGTTACAATTTCATGAAAAAAAAGAAAGAAGAAAAGAAAAAATGGTACAATCTCGTTTTGAAGCTTGAAGCCTCTGGTTTCAAATGTATCGTTTATTTTATTCTAAAATGTTTTTACACCATGTGAAAGCGAGTGGATAAAAAAGAGTTATTTCTTTTCTAGGAAATGTTATAAATTGCGAGATAGTATGTAATAAAAGTACTGAAAAAAGCTTTTTCCTGAAACTGCAATAAATTCGGAAGTCGAAGCTTTACTTTCAAAAAACTTGATGTACGATTTTTTTTCGCGATTTCATTGCACTCTGAAATGACAAACATTCAAGAAATCGTAACATTTTTAATCGTGATTATATTCGTTTTCGCTTGATATTCAAAATTCTTCAAATTCTATTCCAGACTCATTCAGTCACGAAGAAAATTTTTCAATAATTTTATCATATCGTGAGAAAAGGAAAGTGCTTTCATTTCAAATGAAAGTGCTACAAATGAATAAGAACATTTTAGAATAAAATGGATGAATACGTTTCAAAAGTAGAGGATTCAAGAATTAAAATACGAGCCTAAGTTTATTATTGTACGATCTCTTTTTGTACGAAGTTATGGATATTTTCAATGTATAGATGTTCGAATATTAATGGTCACTGTATACGAGAATATTAACATTAGTTAAATAAACTTTCCTTCCGAGTAAAAGTTACAACATCGTACGAAACTATGGTCGTCGAGTTTCCAATGTAAATATACGATATATTTCACTGTTTATCGCGAGTCAAATAGTTTGTTCTGGATATGAATTATTTAAATATTGTTCATAATCCAATTTAACCGCAAAGTAAATTATTTAAAATGAATTAAATATCTTTCTAACCTGTATACCTTACTCCATAGTAAATGTGAAATAAAAATTATTATTATCCGGCAATAAATTTCGCTGTCAGGAATATTGAAAGTTTAGAATTATTTCGAGAAAATATTAATATTAATAAATATTAATAAATATTGAATATTAAATAATAGCAAATATTATTAGATTAATAAATATTATCCTTGTGGATCGTTGTCGTTCACAAGTATATTGCCAAATTGTCGCAAACATATTGTAACATCCTCCATAATAAACACTAAAGATCAAGTAGAACGTATGAAAAATGCAAGTGACTTGTATATTAAAATAACAGATAATACGTTCTTAACTCTACATCTATATTTATACCGATAATGGGTAATATCTGTATCTATACAATATTTATAATATCTGTGAGACAATATTATACGTATACAATATTGTACATTGCACAACATTGCACATTATAACACATTATAGACAATATCTACGAAGTTTGGAGATTTTGTGGTTCTAAAGCGTCTCTCATAACTGACTCGTTTCTTGGCCATTTGGCTCTAATGGCCGGCACTGTTCGTTTCGCGCTGAATCTATTAGACTCCAATAACTGGTGAGATTTGCTTGGAGAATTGGAGTGGACGATTCGAGTGTGTAAGAGCGCATGTCCGCGCTAATTAGAGCATTAACTGGCTCGTTTGTCACGGCTATGGTGTAGCTGCTATAACAACAGCGAAGCAATTCTGCCCCGACCACGAAACGCCATTGTAGGCATCTGGGGTAGGTTAGCTTCTCCTCTTAGCTTCGATCCTTCATCCATTCGAATCTAATTACATCGGTTGGTTAAGGCCAATGAAGAGGAGGGGGAGGGGGGAGGAAGAACGGGGGAGTGGAAAGTAAATCAGGAAAACAATGATTCGATCGACGTGATCGAAAACGATTTGTCGTTACGTTGTTGCCTCCGTTTGAAGACAGGGGGATGAGTAATAAACGGATCCGAGGGAAATAAAGGACTTCGACGATGTTGTAAAGTGTACTCGAAGTGTACTTAATCTCGTAACACCGGGGATTTAATCGTAGATTAAAATCGTTGTCATACTCTGTTACGTTCTCTCGTCACCGCGAGATGCTCTCGAATTGATTTTCAACGAATTCAGATTGGAATCAATTGAAAGAGAAAAAAATATCCCTTGTACACGTTGTACACGTTCATAAGCATTTTTGTAGTACATTGTAGAACAAATGCAACTTGTGCCGTACACTTTGAATAACGTTCGCGATCCATTAAAGGTAGCAGAATTTTACGATGGATTTTATCGGCAGATATATCAGTATGTATTGGAAAATGTAAGCGACTTATGTGTTGCAATAACAAATGCCGCGCAAAAGCTCGCTGCATGATTCGGGAAACACGATGTTTCCGTGATTGAAAGAGCAAGTTTGCCGTGGCACGGCAAATATTTCAATTCGTCCGTGCTTCATAAAGCCCTGTTGTTGTGTCTATATGCGATGAGGCATGTCCTTTTTATGAATATCTGCCCCATCTGTTTCATCACAGATGTACACAGATGTACAGAGAACGTGCGAGACGTAGCAACGTGTATGGTCCTTGTTCCCTTGTTAAATTTAGCGAATCATGCGGAAGAGAAACGAGATATTTTAATCTCGTTCGATATACACTTTATGAGAAAAACAGTTTCAATTGCAAAGGAGACTCGTGACCTGTTTAGACGAAACGGGAACGTTTATCGGGACACAACAGGTGTCGAAATTCCAAAGAAAGAATTCCCCAAAAATCAAACAGTTTGTTCGCCGATATTTAGAAAGTTCGCTTCCCTTCGCAGCTCGCGTGTAGTCGCGTTTTGATCGATACCAAGTCACCGTCACTATATATATATATATATATATATATAGAGGATTTCAGCCGAAAATATTGTAAATAAATGACTGTGAGAAACGAAGGCAGGATGGAGGTCACCGGAGAGCAGGGCATTGGTCGATATGCCAACGTCTCCTGCCTGCAGGTGCACCAGAGGTCACATGCGACCTAGCGCAACCTCTGCATCCAACGTTGAACGTTGCGTGCGTGGACTTTCTTTCTTTCTTTCTTTCTATCTTTCTTTCTTTCTTTCTTTTTCTTTTCTTCGATTTCCATGTAACTCGCTTTAACACTGGTTTCGCTTTCGCGTTTCGAGCGGAGCAGTTGATTGTCCCGCGGTTTAATAGGAAACGAATAGAAATCCCGCGTTCGAAGGGCATCGTTTGATATTAACGCGACCTATGGTTAAATCGAGCGTGGCCTGCAAGTTTCTTGGAAACCAACCGAAAAAAGTTTTTTATTCACCGAGTTATGATCGAAGAACTTAGCTCTCTGTCGTGACTGGAATCAAGTACTCTGCAAGCAAGTTCAAATTGAAATCAGGAAGGAAACACATCTGTCCCGGTTCTGTGTCTATTTGTAACGATGCGTTAAATGAAAACTTGCGTGAATTTTTTTTGAAATTTTTTTTTCGTTGCGGAACTAGAATATTGAACTTGATTAACCCTGTATATATATTACTGCAGATATGACAAATTCCATTCGGAGATTAAATATTGTATATCACATGCATATCTGTAATAATTTTTTGCCAAAGTGTACAAGATGTGACTCGTGGTCAAATCGATTCGGAAGTAATTATACGTGTAAAAATGTGTCGAAAAGAGAGAACAAAGTTCTCTCATTAAAGCCTTCGATTTTCGAGAAAATCGAGTTTGAAAATTTATCAATTGTACTTGAATTTAGGCTGACTCCGTACTGGTGCGAATAATCGACACGGGGATGTTCAACATGTAAAAAAATGCAGAATAAAATTTTCCCGCTCAAGGCGTGGCCGTACTTGATAAAATTCGATTTTCTCGAAAACGGAAGTTTCAATGAAAAAATCTTGCTCTTCCTCTTCGACGTATTTTTCTATGTAGAATTATGTCGCAATCGGTTGACCACTAGTCGCGGGACACCTGTATTTCAATTAAAAAATTACAGATTTATCGAATACGGACGAAGATGATTCGTTACGACATTGAACATTTGTTAATAAATATTCGATTGCAAATATTAAGGACGCAGAAACGTTCGAACATTTAAGAACGACAGTCTCATTATCTATCGGTGAAGAAGTTCCCACGGAGAGGATGCGAAATTTTTTTTTCTTTTCGCCAGCAGAAGAATTGCAAGTAACACGTTTGAGGGATTCGATGGAAGCAGTATTAGCCAGAAGCTAGGCCCCGCTTATCGAGCGTCGTTTCCATCTCCTCTGGCGCGAAAAATGTAATTTTCCGTTTCATCCTCTGGGGAATGTAGTTCTTCCTCATTCGCTCGATCCTTTCTTATCTGGCTCGCGACTTCTTGCGCCTTGCGGAGTCTCGTCGTCGAGACTTCTCAAAAAAAAAAATATCCTCTCAACGATGTCGCGACACTGTCACTTTTTTTGAGTTTTACGAACGATTGCCACTGTTTTTCCACCAACAAGTTTTCCAGATCTTCGCTAGCTTCTTCGGTGAATGCTCAAAGTCAATGAGAGAACTTTACACGCGTATCGAAATCGAATCGATAGGCACTCGATGAAAATAAGTTGCCTCGCTGTGTATATTGATTATAAAGGATAAAATCACTGCAAACTTGATTTATTCGTAACTTCGTGATTATAATGAACGTTGCTAAATAAAAATGAGCAAATGTCCGGATGTATTTAAGTGTTAGTAATTCTGTAGCGATTAACCATCTATAACACTGTGTGACTTGAAAGTTTATCCTTATACATATGTATCGGTAAATTTATGATTTTACTTCGTACATCTATAGATTTACTATTATGTTTCATCGATATATCATCGTAGAAGTATCAAATGATTTATTTGTAACAATGAATAGATCTCAGACTTTGCGTTGGTGTGAATAGCAAAAATTGATGAACAGTTTTGTTATTTGTATGACGTAGTATGTCTGTAACAGGCTTGGATATTATTTGAATAAAATATTTGAATAATACATCGTTCTATTTAATTATTGAATATATAATATAGCTATTTGCTGTAATAAAATAACACTATATAATTTAATTATTTAATTATTGAAATAATCTAACGTTAGTTTATTTGACCAAGCGAATGCTGTTTCCCCAAATTATTTGATTATTTGGTCATCAAAGAAAATAATTTTTTGTTTCGTATTTGTTTCTGCAAATAATTTCTCAAATCAGTTTCTAATGCTATTGCGTAAACTATACTTTCCACTGGGATTATTGGTCATTTTATTTCAATTGGTTTTGTTTCAAGTAAAAGGTCATCTGGAAACGATTTATTTGATTCGGACTCCAAAGTCACGTTTCCCAAACTATTTTTTTTCCAACAGTAAGAATAATAAATTAATCGAAACAATCCGATTTGTTTCAAATTGTTATTTTTCCTTTTTATTCTCCATTTCAAAGAAATTTTCCCCAATCCTGGCCCTGGTGAGATGGAAAAACGAGATTTCTGTACGCGATCGTCCAACATTTTAACTAACTAATAAGAAGACTGTACACGATACACAACGTTGCGAACTCCAGTGATCAAACACAGAAGCCTCGTGTCGGGAAATATAATTCAAATGACACAAAGACAAATTACTTCCATCTGGTTCTGGTTCTTCCATCTCGTTGCGAAAATTGAGGAACATTGTCAGGTAAATTCATATCACGTAGCGTTAGTTTATAGCCAGTTTCTCAGTGTTATAACGAGAAAGCAATTTCCGTCGGTGGGTCTTCCGGCTGAAATCTGTGTCCCGCGTCTGACTCGCGTACTCGCGAAGGAAAAGGCAGATGGATGCCTATTTGGAAAGCCAGAAATTCCCACAATGACGCTCGTTAATTTCGTTAATGGAAAGGCGAGAGAGTATTACGCCCGGATTTCAACGATACACTCGTTGCTTATCTTCCGTCGTTTTAACTGCGATATTATACGAAATTCAATTCCTCGATATTTCGTTTGATTTCGTTTTAAATACCGAGCGGGAATTTCGTGCTTCTCTCAGCACGTTGCTCTTTTGTTTCGAAATAATTTCAAACGTTCTCGGCTAACTTATTTAAATCGTTTCGCTGAAACATTTAACGCGCCGTAACGATTCTTTTGTGTTTTTCCTCTCTCGAAGGAATTTTTTCGAACGATTAAAAAAGTAACGATTCGCGTGAAAATACGATCCGATCGGAAAGCGAAGTGTTAGGAGAAAAAAAAAGAAAAAGGAGAAAAGAAAAATAAAGGTGGCGAAAGATTAATTTTTATTACGACAAAAAACGTTGTTGACGATTTTTCTGGTTCGTTCTAAAAGAGAATTATTAAATTGTTTACGGAAAGAGCGTGGATTTTTGTAGCGTGTGTACTACAAAAGCTCGTACGCAAATATTCAAAAAATGCTATTGACAAATAGCTGAGGGACCACCAGTTTATTTTTGTGAAACGCGAGCTCCGGCGAGCACCAGAGCAGGGAAAAAATTTTCTATTAAAATATTTTCAAATGAGTACAAAGAGCTTCGCTTTTTGTCAAAGTGCTTTATAGCTGCTCTACGCGATAAACTCTTCATTTACCGTAGCAGATAAGCTTTTAATTGCAACATTCTTTTTTTTTCTGATTCGAAGAGAGCTAACTTTTCAAAACGAATTTCATGTGAAAACTCTCCGCACGATTTCCGTAATTACGAAGAGTGATTTGATGGCTCTGATAATCGTTACTAGATCCCAGATTTTCATTTGTCGGAAAATTGAAAGCCGCAAAAATACAGACAATACGCGTATAATATCTAGAGATACGTAAAAAGCAGAATAATACAATAAAATATAATAATACGATATAAATGTGATAAATAAAAACAAATTTCTATTCAGGTTCTATTTCTTGCGTTCGTAAAAATTGAAAAACGCGTAAAAATCGGTCGTCCATTTATTATACGAGCTATGATATATATTCACCGAAGTTTGCGAATGAAAATTATGTTAGAGATTCGCAGTGCGAGCGATCGATATGCCGGGACTGGTGTTTCCCCCCCGTACCAAATTTGGATTTGATTGAATCAGTCCGACCGTCCCACTTCTTAAATGTCGATTGCTTTGTTCGAAATATTTGTCCACGTGGATATCGCCGGCGAATATCGATCTCGCCTTGGTATTGCACAAAAAACGGAGTTCGTTTGAGTGAATTTTTCTTTTTATCGAAGTCACTTGGTTATTGGTCCTATGAATTGTCTCGAAACAGAATTTCGTATTTTTCCGATACAGCCATCGCGCCGTACGTGCGATAACTGAATAAATAAAACATGCGAACCAGACCAGAAATATATCGAGGTTCCAAAGAGTTTTTGGCAAGTGCATTGCTAATTTAAATTGACATCGATTTATCAAACAAGACGGGTGAATCTTCCATTAAGAGAAAGGCACAACCTATCGCGCATGGATTTTCACGCATGGTGTTCCTCTTCAAGTTGTCGAGCACGCGTTCTGTGCTTTTTAGAACAGTTTGCATAAATAATGTTTGAATTGAATGTTGCAATGGTTGTGTTTGCATTCACGTGTAATTTAATAGTAACTTTACAAAGTAAAAGGTAATTACACAGGTGTTTCTAATCTTACAAAAATTGTCGAGTACAAAATATTTATTGTATTTATTAATGAATAATATATCACTCGTTTTTTAATTGTTAGTTTTTTGTTTCACGGAAGATTCTTGAAATTTTCAGTGACGCGAATATCGTGTTACTACTTCGAGGTACTTCGTGATAAATTTGTGATAAATTTCTTTACCTTGCGCGTTATTTCACGATTATAATAACAAATCTGTCGTCTGGCGTTAAATTTATATAAAACGATGTAGAAAATGTAATAGTAGCTCTCAAATTCTTTTTACCCTGTATAATATTATCTTCGTTCTGTGCGACCTCGATTGTTCTCGATTTCTTCAACGTATTAACGTCCGTCCATTTTTCTATTAATTTCTATTCTTCGATAATTGTTTCGTTACTTGTTACCCACAAGATTCGCGGCGCAAAACAAATTACTCGCCAAGTACTCTTAATAATTTGCTAAGCTGTTGCACGTTTAATGGCAGTGCAACAATTGTGATTTCTCTGTTATTGCAGACTGTCTGCTGACGACGTCCTGTCCCTGTTAGACGCTTCTCTAAACCAATATAACGCTGGTAATCAAATTATTACACCGACACGCGCGCGACACTGTGAAAATTTATTTGCAAAATTTGCTTATCGACTTTTCACGAGTGATCGTTCAGAAAAGCTTGCACATGGCGCTGCTGCTGAAACTTCGCGAATACGGCACGAAGCTTGAAAAAAGCACCTCACCTGTCCAACATTCTGATAAGCACAGCGATAGAAACTTGACAATTGGAGTTTTACAACAATGACGACGACGACGACGACGCGAGGGAATAAAAAAGAAAGAAAAAAGAAATGGCGAGACAGTCGACAATGGAGAACGTTCGCGTTCTCCGTGAAAATCATTGGACAGTTGACATTCGAGAATTGAATATTAACGATGAACACGGCAATGCGCTTATCTACGTCGCTTAGAGTTGAAGAAAGAAATATAAGGGAGAGAGAAATATAAGAATCGTATTCATCGGTTTCTTATTTCCGTGTAGCTGGTTAGCTCGTGAAGAGAAATCATTCGTTAAATCTGATGATGTGTCCTCATTCGAGGAATTCGAGATGTTTTGCATGAAAGCAAACGCTATTAGGCATACAACTATTGTGTATAATTATTGATATTTCTACCGATGAAGAGAAATCAGTCTGTCAGATTCAAAGATATATTTCTTGAACATTATAAAGTATCAAAAATCGAAGCTATCCCATACGACAACACATCTCGTTGTGGAATCGATTATTGAATTTTAAAATTCCTTATCTTTCAGGAATGTGAATTCGAGAAGTTTCGCGTGAAAACGAATATTAGGTATGTAACTATTGTACATACCTAAGAGAAATCAACTTGCCAGATTCAAAGATATATTTCTTAAATATGATAAACAATTAAGACAAGTGTCAAACATTATATATATTAAGTATATTAAAACTAATCAATCTGTCAGATTCAAAGATATATTTCTTAAATATTACAAACAATCAGGTAAACGATTATTTCTCAAATATTCAATAAAGTATCAAAAATCGAAGCTATCCAACACGGCAACACATCTCGTTGTGGAATCGATTATTGAATTTTAAAATTCCTTATCTTTCAGGAATGTGAATTCGAGAAACGTTTCGCGTGAAAACGAATATTAGACATGTAACTATTGTACATACCTAAGAGAAATCAATTTGCCAGATTCAAGGATACATTTCTCAAATATTACAAACAATCAGTTGCAAACGATTATTTTTTTCTCTCAAGTATTCAACAGAATATCAAAAATGTAAGTTTTTAAATGCAACGCTGCATCATAGACTCGATTGTTGAATTTTAAAATTCCTCGCCACGTTCCTTACTCGGCGGACCAACACGCTTGATCCTGCGAAACGAAACGAAAACGCAATTTAGCGCGATACCAGCTGACTAGGTGGGTTGAATTTTCAATGGGTTTTCCAATAATAAAAGCCAGAGAAGAGGATCGCGACTTATCATATTTCTCGCCTTCGAGAACCCGACGGGCTCTAACGAACCGTGTTGAAACAAATAAATAAACCTCACGCGGGCAACATTTCGAGATGATGCCCCCCCCCTCTCCCCGAGAGAGGAGCTTGTACCTTCTGACGGTCGGACGAGCAATTCAATTTTCACCGCGCCATCTCGATGTAATGAGAGCTCGATGGAACTTCGATCGGAAGCTTTCTCCGGTGGTAATAATATTAATTGTTCAGCGGCCGCCAAGTCGATCGTTGCGAAACATGGGCCAACTTCCATTTTCCACGCCGTGGAAAAACTTGACCGGCTTTCCATTTTTTCTTTCTTCTTTTTTGTTTTTTTTTCCTTCTTTTTTTGCCGATTTTTGTTCTCCCTTCTAGCCTCTGTTCTCTGTTTTTTTCCCTCGGGCACGACGGAGGTTCCGATACAATTATGCGGCACAATTAACGCGGCGTGAAAAATAACGCGCGATTCACTTCACTTGCACTTGTTAATTAAAGGATTTTTAATTATCAGAATTTTCGCCGCTGCCGCGGTGTCGCCCGTTCGGCGACGGTTTAGAAATCCCCGTTGGTCTTAGAATCTTAATTAAAAGAATTTCTTTTGCGCGCACGTGGCTTGAACGTGAACAGAAGAAAAGAAGGATCTGCTCGTTCCGTTCGTTCGATGTAACACTCGCGGCTGACGATCTTCAACCGCCGCTGATAATCGCACAGATTTGTTAAACGTTGAATTACGCGCTGACAAATTGTCCTACTTTGTGAAAACGTATCGATTCTCACGCGAGACGTGGTTTTGTTCGTCGTTTCGATCTCTCTAGATTTTGTGTGTGTGTGTGTGTGTGTGTGTGTGTGTCTTCTAGTCGACCGGTACGATGCACTTTACAGTATTTCTATGATTCATCTCGTAAAGTGGTCGCTAACTAGATTGCACCGAGAATATTGCAAACTTGAAACGGTCGCTAAATCGATACGCTATAGGCTATGTGTGTATTCATATCTGCGGCTTTTGAACGGCGTTCTTTTTGAGAGAAGATAAAACGCTTTACCAAGGATCAAATCGATGAAATTGTTTAATTATGCGATATGTTCTATGAACTGACAAGAATTCGAACATAGTTTTCGTAGATACACCGTTTTCTAAGCAGATTCTGGGAATATTCAGTTTGCTACATAGTGTCGAGGTAAAAGTTTTGTTTAAAGTTTACGTCAGATTGTGTGAGAGCTATGTAATAGGAGCGCATGTTGTGGAATTTAATCATATTTTTCTGATATATGTTCTATGAATTGATAAAAATTCGAATATAGTTTTTGAGGATACACCGTTTTCTAAGCAGATTCTGGGAATATTCAATTTGCTATATAGTGTCGAGGTAAAAGTTTTGTTTAAAGTTTACGTCAGATTGTGTGAGATCTACGTAATAGGAGCGCATGTTGTGGAATTTAATAATATTTTTCTGATATATGTTGTATGAACTGATAAAAATTCGAATATAGTTTTTATAGATATGGGTATTATTTTTGTATTTTTTTTTTTTTTGAAATCTAAACAGATTTTAAAAAGTATTTAATTTGGTTGGGACGAAAATAAATATAAGTTTCGTTTAAAGTTTTCATCAGTTTTTATAACAAGGGCATATGAAATTTAGTAATATTTTTCTGACATTTTTGATAGTGTGACAATATTGTGATTTTGATGAATATTTTGTAAAATTTTGCGTATAAATATGGAATTTAATAGCACCAACAGCTATCTTCGATACGATATAATATCGGCATTTATTATGATTTCTTTTTTTTATGATATTGCTATTTCTATGGCTTCGTTTATTTTTCTTATTACGAAATTGAGATATTTTCCTATTGTCCACTGAAGTGACAAAGTACAGTCAACAACTTGTCGTTTGTAGTAAAAATACGAAAAAAAGAATATTCCGCATGCACTTTGAAATAAAGTCTCGTGATCTGCTGTTCTGTATCGACAGCGATAAAAATTGGCAAGATTTCTCGAAACTATGAAAACTGAAGAGAGCTCGTTCACTTTCATGGTTTTCCGATCGAGAATTCGGGCTTATTTAGAGTTTTCTGAATCTCCTATTTGTATGGGGAATGCATACGTCGCAGCGTGATTTGATTAAGAATCACGAGAACGTGATGGAAGATGAAACCCTTTGATGGAGAATATTCATGCGAAGTAGAAAGGAAGGAAGAAGCGAGAAATAACGACGTTTTAAGAGGATCGAGAGTTGCTCGTGTGGCGTGGAAATTTCATTGCCCTCGATCTTCTTTAAGTTACAAATTCACTCTGAAGCCCGTTCTACAACGAGATTTATCCTCTCACTTTTTGCATGGCCTAAGGTGGATTAAAAGCGCGGTAAACAGTTTCAGAGCGACAGTTTTAATACGAGCTAACATATTCACACGAAAAAATTGCAGATTGGGTCAACTCGAAATTTTTGTCGTTCGGTTGCGCCCGACGGATTCGCCAGCGAATAAAATCCTAATCAAAATATTAATAAACCTTTGAAACGTGTTTGAAAATGTAATACATAATACACGCTAAGTATTTAAGCTACATGAAAGTACAAAGTATTTAATGCAAGTATGTACATATAGATGATTCGCAGAGACCACGAAAGTATATAAACAATCAATTATTCATTTCGTCGATCTCTCTAGTCTACTCACATTAGAATTATCGACGATTAAAGCATCAAATTTCCATCAGAGACATTCGAGAATATACGAACAAGAGAAATTGAAAATCTTCGTTACATTTACAGACAAGCTTCTATTTATATAATTTAAATAATGAAAAAAAAATCATTAAAAATCGTTATTAAAGATACGCCGTAATTTCACGTAACGCAAAGCAAAAGTTATAATCATTTGGTAGTTCTAGTGTTACAGATACTTTTTTTGTAGCTACTGTATATACACATTTCAAATTGGTTTCAATCAATTCGATCAGTATGATTTACTCCTGTCTCGAAAAGCCTCGAAACGTTCGCATGCAACGTACGCACACGTGCAAATTCCCTATAACAACAACGCGAGCAAATTTCAGTTTTTCCATAGAAAAGGAAAGGAAATTGAAACTTCTCCCCCATTAGTTGTTTCGCGAGTTCGATACATGGAGCGTCGCGTATAACTGTGTTACAAACGATCGAGCAATAATAACAGTAATAACAATAGAAGACAAAGGGGATTTTCGGTATCATCGAATTAATTAGCCAGCAAATTGTTGTCGCATGTTGCTGTTGGTGTCACGTGGATGTGACACGAGCACTTGCGTATCTTACGTGGGTGTACATGGCGCACGGCACGGTGCATCGAATGCCTGCTACATTAATCCATAGTGGCAAGTAACATGCTGTATAATCGGAGGGGGGGGGGTATTGTAAGTGTGAATGTGTGTAAATGGACTAGCGTGGCCAACGTCGATAGACGGGGCGCTAGATCCAACGTTAGATCCATGCACGGTAGGCGCAATCAAGCAGCCTACGCGGAATTTCATTGCGTTACGTGCGTCGCCGCAACCGCGCCATTGCGAGAGCGAAACCAGGTATCGCACCTGCTCCCACGAGTTAGTTAGTCGCTAATTCACGATTTCGTTCAGTTCCGTACGGATTTCCTAAATCCGTTCAATCCGTTGACACGTCATGGAATGAACTTCTGTCTGTAAATTTTCATTACTTCCGTGTGTTTTTTTTTCTTTTTTTTTTTTCAAGTTCTCGATGAAAAAGATCAATCACAAAATTCGCGAGGATCACGCGAATTGTTTCTAAATTTTCGAGTTTTTCGTCGGTTTATCTGTTTCGTTTTCATTTCATTTCATTTCTCGTCATCGTTGAATTCTGATCTCATTGATTTTATATACTTGCTTCAGCTCCTTCCATTGTTGATTAATTACTAAACTTTCTAAATGGCACGGTGTATTTCGCGTTTCGTCAGTTTTCCGGCTTATTTCCACTTCGGTTTGCTAATTTCCCTCCGCCGGTTCCGCTTCGTTTTAATCTCTCTGTTTCATGGAAGCGAATCATCGCGGCTCGTCGTTGTATAAATTGTTCTTCCATTTGTTCTATGTCTGTGTCTGCTCGTCTTCAGATCCTTTTTATTGTTTTCCTGATTAATAAATTATAAATTTCTAAATTGCACCTGTGTTACCTCGAGTTTCGTTAGCTTTCCACTTTTCGTTTGCTAATTTGTCTCTGTCAGTCCCGTTTCATTTTAATTTCTATTTTATCGTTTGAATTTGTGGTTTCATTGATTTTGTATCTGCATTCGCACGTTCAGGTTCTTCGTTGTTAATTAACAATTTATAACCTCCTAAATTGCACGGTGCATTTCGAGTTTCGTTTGCTAATTTCTCTCCAGTCAGTCGCGTTTCATTTTAATTTCATCGTTGAATCACCGCAACTCATTAAATTGCGATTTCATCGATTTTATGTCTACTTATTCAGGCCCTCCTGATTGTTAATTAACAATTTCTAACTTTTCTAAATTGCATCGTGCACTTCGAGTTTCATTTCATTCCTGTTTTGCTAATTTCTTTCTCTTAGTTTTATTTCTATTTCTGAATCATCGCAACTCGTCGTTGTTAAATCGTAGTTTCATCGATCTGTCTAATTCTATTCAGATTTCCAAAATGTTTTATCACATCCATCCGCAAACATCTAAATCGCGTGGTGTATATTTTGAATTTCGTTCCAGTTATTTAACAAAATATCAATTTTACTAATATCCTGATATTTATTTACAATATCAATTATAATATTAATATCCTAACATTATCTATAATATTGATTTTATCAATACTCTATCGACATTAATTTGTTAATTCAATATTCTAATCTTTCCATTTTATTTCAACGTCTGTCTCATGTTTGAATTCACTCGTCTCGCGTTTGTATTTACACATCTCTACGCCTCTATTAGTTCTCGAATTTACCACGAATTAAACCCTTTCAAATATCAGCACAGTATTTACATCGTTTCGTTTCAATTTTGATTAGCGCTTAGTTTTATGCTCCAATTACGGCGACCTGATCATTGCTCAGCGTACGGCGAACACTTCTTTAGTGGAAACGAGCATGCAAAGTTTGGATTATAGTTCGAGTATATCAAGCCATTGGCCGAAACCATGCCCACGGATAGATAGAGCTGCATATGCATGGTATTATTATGCATGCATAGCGGCCAAACGGCGATATGCGTCTTGCGTTTGTGAATTGCATTCGAATCAAAACAACAAGAACAAGAACAACAACAAGAACAACAACAACACTCGAGGAACAGACCTGCTGGTGCATGCAAATCCTCCCAAGAGGAGTTATTTTCGATTTCGAATCTCGCTTTCTTGTTTTCACCATCGACGTTTTTTTCGAATTTATTTGCTTAATCTTCTCGCATCGAATCCAATATTCGAGCAACGTAAACTCGACAGATAATCCAAGCAAACATTAAAGCGTTATCTAATATGGCGTTATCTGATAATCGAACCGTGGGATTTATATTAGAATTTCATGAACGTTCATCGTCCCTCCCCTCCCTCAGGCCATCCGCCATGCTGAAATTTACAAATAATCCGAGTCCATTGCCACTTTGGCGTGATTGTTCGATTATAATCAATGTTCGACTTATCGCTATCTATGCGATAATGCGAATCTTAGTATTAAAACTCTGTGTGATAACCGCATTTAATAATGTGCATGAACGTAACAATTATGGCTTCCTTTCCTTGGTAATTCGGTGTAGTCTGAGGATATTTGTAAATCAGAGGTTTAGAGACTTACAAAAGCCTGTAAGATGAGCTTCTCGCTTGTTAACAGAAGACTGTATCATTCTAAACAGACGTCGAGGAAATAAACCTACTCAACCATACTGACTGACAGAGATTCCCATTGAATCGATCAATCTCTTTCTCTCGAAATCTCAACGAAATCGTCAGAACCAATTCTGACCAAATCCACCAGATTTAACACTCCGGTTTCAATATCCTTCATTGGATCAGGCCGGATCTGATTGAATCCGTGAAAACGACTATCGCGAATTTAAAGTATCGACGCAGACACTGACGAGCAGTAAATTTGGAGCTTCTGGTGGACAGCTACCGTAAATCGATATCACATAAATGCCGACGTTAGAATTTCTAACAGTACATAGATAAGATACGTAGCCGATTAACGCTATTTCGGTCGTCTCGAAGGCAAAATGCTTTCGCCCCGATTTAACAACAGAGCAACGTGTGCACGGCTTTTAAAGCCTCCTCTGTCTGAAGAGTGTAAGCGTGGATTGTGAACGGATGTCGTTGCAGCAACGTCATTACGACCATCGCCGCCTATTTTCGGTTTTTCCAGTCCCTTGCTTCAGCCTGAATTCCCGATATTTTTATCGACGCCGTTCGCCATGCTTAAAATCGATATCCCGATAATGCATGGACACTTGCGAATATACAACCGAACGTGACGCTGCTTGCGTAGTTTCCTTCTTTTTTAATTCTTCGTTGCTTCGTTCAACAGTTGCCTGAACGAAGCTTTGGTCTCGATATTATTCTTTCGTCTCGGAAATTTTTCCGAAAATCCCGAGCATTCCATCACCACTGGGTGACTGGAGATTCTGGGGTTGAGGCTCTTCTCTGTGTTAAGTTAATTCAATCGCAGTGTAATATTGAAAATTTTTCGCCACCAGGTGGTCTCGTCGATTTTCACGACGAAGACAAACGTAGTCGAATGCTAGCCAGTCTTTACATAAAAATCAACATATACAAGAAATGGAGTAACAGTCGTATCCGCGAGAAAGCTTGAACTCGTATCAATCACTCGTCAATTATTATAAAATCATTTTTCATCGGGAAATAGATATTCGCGTCGCAAACACTGGAAATTATTCAAGTATACCGACAGAGTTTATGCTAGCTTATCTTCAGTCGTTTTCACAGTCGGAAACTCACGGCCAACGAGTTGAAAAAAAGGAACGCTGATCGCCAACAAGCGTGGATAATCCGAAGGATAATTTTCGCAGCGAGGAATGGTTGGCGCGTTTAAGCGATTATTTAGCAGTTCAGCAGGTTGAAACGAGCAATATGATTTTGTATCATGCAGAGAGGTAGCCGGCCGCGGTTCTCTCAAACCGATATATCGTCGGCGTGAAAATGAAACAGGTTTGTTCGCCTACAGGTGCGAAGGACATGCCCCCCTCTCGCCTCTGTGATTAATATTTGCAGATAGAACGACGGAATTTACAAATACGTGGTCGCAATACAAGGCCGGCGTACATTATACCCCGCATAGTGTCGTGCTACTTTCGGGAATTACTGTTTACGAGTGTTCTGCCGTTGTTTGTTTGCAACTTACGCCTGATTCGCTAACGAGATCAGTCGTTCAGACTGGATTCAACGCCGACCTACGTACGTACACGTCAGCCATCAAAATGTGTCCGTACGTTGTCGCTCATTTTTAATGTCGCTATAATAATTTAATTGCAACGTCGACGAGTTACAAAATGACTACATTCCGCATTATTATTCTAGCATCACGTTCAACCGGTGAAATTGGTCTTAAGTAATTAACGTGGACCGGCGATGAACGAACTGAACAAACTGAAACATTTGTCTCTACATTGATAAATTACTACAAGTTAGAGGCCAAGATAACATTAAATTTCTATTCTATTCGTTCACAGTGATCAGTAGTATCTTTGGATATTTTTAAATCGAATTTTTAAACAATTAAAAGCAATTGAAATTGATTGTATAAGAATACGATTAAATATTGTCTTGGTGAATGTTTTGTCTGATTAATTTGCGCGTGTGACGAGCGATAGTTTTGTAACGTTTTCTCTGTTTGAATTTCGCACTAACAGCTTTTTCCACACGTTTGCGCTTCTCTCGAGCGATCATATATCGCAAACGTGAGTGACAGAGATTCGCCGAGATGGCCGAGTCATAATACAGGGAAGTTTATTTAAAAAAAATTTCCGCACAAAGCTGCGCGAGCTTACACGGTTTTGTCCACGGTGTGTGTTATATATATTGCAAACACTCGCCGCGTTTTGTCATTCACCAGCTGAAAAAAGTTTTTCATCTGAAAAGCCTTATTATCCTGTCTGTTAGATTTTTATCTAGCAGCCCATTCTTCGGCAACCCGTCATTTCGCATCTCGCGAAGCGGATTGGCCCTGTCGTCGGCCGACGTTGCCGAAACGAATTCCAACCGTTTCCGCTTCAAATATTAATTACCCTCGACGGTTTCCTCGCGAATTGCGTTATATTATCGTGCACATCGCGCAAAATTATTGCCTGGACAGGCCATTCGAAAATTTCGATGGACAATTAACAGCTATTCTACGCGCGCGTAGAATTGAAATTTACGAATTCACGCGCCAGGCTAGACTGAAACGAGGGTTTTCACGGAATGAAAACGGACGACAGGTAGCGAGTTGAGAATTAGAGATATCAGGTCGGCTTGTTTGTAATTAGCCATATGAAAAAGAAAAAAAAAAAAAAAAGAAAAACTAGTTGGTGGAAACTGGATTTACAACGATGCGAGGTGACGCGCGACTCTGAATCGCTATAAATTCAATCAGCCGGCTGGAAATTACGAACTGAGGGATGGCAGGGACCAAGCCCAATATGTATTTACTAATCTGCGCTCGAATTTCGTTTCATGGATTTCGAATATTATTCGAAGGTAAAAATGTCTCGATGAGCACGGTGTATTGATGTACGAGTGCAATATATGAATATACTGTACGAAGACAATATATGAGTATAATGTATGAAAACATTGTATTCACTTGATACAAGTAATTGATGTTCTCATTGTGCTAATATAATATATGAGTATAATATATGGCAACAATGTATTCATCTGATACATTTTGAGCAATGTATCAGAACAATGAATTCATTTTATACAAGCTGCTTTGTATATGTTTCTTCAAAATAAATATCTACAAGTCTTGAAAATGTAGTAATCATAAGTACTTAGTACAATGCGTACGATGTATGACTGCAACAGATAAGAGCAGCGTGTTCATTTGATACAATTAATGCATTGATGTTCTCGTTGTATGAATATAATGTATGAGGACAATGAATTCATAGTTTCAAATGTCAGAGTGAGTATGTACAAGTCTGGAAAATATACTCACAAGTAATTGTTTCAACGAGTACAAAGTATGGAAGCAGTGTATTCATGCGATGTAAGCAATGTATTGATTTCCCCATTGTATGAATGTAATGTAGCAGAACAATGAATTCATTTTATGTAGGTTAGTTTCAAATCTCAGAATGAGTATCTACAAGGTTTGAAAATATCATGCTCATAAAGTATTTAGTTCGATGAGTACAATGTATGAATGTAAAATATGGGAGCAATGTATTCATTTGATACAAATAATATATTGATCTTCTCATTGTATAGGTACAATGTGCAAGAGCAATCAATTCATTTCATACAAGCTAGTTTCAAACCCTAGAATGAATACATATAAGTCTTGAAAACGTACTCATAAGTCATTCAATGAGTACAATGTATAGGGCAATGAATTGATATTATATAAACAATGTATTAATGTTCTCATCCTATGAGTACAATGAGGACAATATATTTATGAGAACAATATGTTCATTTTATTTATACAAGATGATTTCAAAAGCTAGAATGAATACATATAAGTCTTGAAAACGTACTCATAAGTTATTCAAGAAGTACAATGTATAGGGCAATGAATTGATATTATATAAACAATGTATTAATGTTCTCATCCTATGAGTACAATGAGGACAATAAATTTATGAGAACAATATGTTCATTTTATTTATACAAGATGATTTCAAAAGCTAGAATGAATACATATATATCTTGAAAACGTACTCATAAGTTATTCAAGGAGTACAATGTATAGGGCAATGAATTGATATTATATAAACAATGTATTAATGTTCTCATCCTATGAGTACAATGAGGACAATATATTTATGAGAACAATATGTTCATTTTATTTATACAAGATGATTTCAAAAGCTAGAATGAATACATATATATCTTGAAAACGTACTCATAAGTTATTCAAGGAGTACAATGTATAGGGCAATGAATTGATATTATATAAACAATGTATTAATGTTCTCATCCTATGAGTACAATGAGAACAATATGTTTATTTTATTTATACAAGATGATTTCAAAAGCTAGAATGAATACATATAAGTCTTGAAAACGTACTCATAAGTCATTCAATGAGTACAATGTATAGGGCAATGAATTGATATTATATAAACAATGTATTAATGTTCTTATCCTATGAGTACAATGAGAACAATATATTTATGAGAGCAATATGTTCATTTTATTTATACAAAATGATTTCAAAAGCTAGAATGAGTAGCTACGGATCATGAAAATGTATTTACAAGTAGTTTCAATGCATGAACAGTATATTCATTTTATAGAAGGTGATTTTAAACTTTAAAGTGAGTATACACCCGCTTTAAAAGTCAGGTTTCTTGCTTGCAAGATTTCAAACTTTCAGAAATAATATCCGAATTTTAGAAATCAGAATTCCTTTCTGTCGAGCGCCTGAAAGAGAATTCCAAATACATGATACAGCTTGTATTGTATATGCATGATTCGTTTACATATATATGTGAGGCGTTAATATCAAGAAGCATGTTTCTGTTTTCTTATATGCGAATCAAGAATTTATAACAAATCTATATCAAAAATCGTGCGTCTCTAATCTTTCAAATTTCACCTGGAACAATTGTCAATTGTTTTTTCCGTTGTTGTCTTCTTCGTTAGTTAGTCTGGTTAAATTGCAATACACGTTTTCAATTAATTTTAGTTAAAAATGAAGCTTAAAAAAAAAAAAAAAGAAAGAAGCAACAAACGAAATACTACGAAGACAGGACCTTAAGATTTTGAACTCCCTCGAGCGAGGAATGCTCGATCCTATTTCTAGTTACGAGGACGAAGCGTGAAATGGAAATGAGTCGTGGCAGTTGCGGTCCGAGATTCGAACTTGTGAAATGGATGTCCGAAGTAGTGGGCGAAAGGTTTCACTTGTCCACGATTTCTCGTGGAGAAAATTGTCAAGGCTACACGACAGGAGACAAGTATGTATCTACGTGAGGATCGATAACACACGCGGAGGGTGCGCTTCGGTTGTGAGACGAGAAGAGATGAAGAAAGAGAGAGAGAGAGAGAGAGAGAACGCGCGAACATGTGAGAAAAAGGGGAGAACGAGAGAAAATGCCGGTAAATGTTGTTTTCCGATTGTCCCTCGAATCAGAGGGATTTATCCGTGAATTTCGACCCCTCGGCTTTTCGTCAAATTAAGTATCGTTTATAGGTCGAACGAATAGGAGACTTACAGCGTATACGTGAACATGAATTAATCAAGGCCTGTTAATCGAGCCAATTTCACGTGCATTCTAATTAGTTCTGATAATCGAAAATTCGAGCGACTCTGCGTGTAATCGGGAAAGTTGATGATATTCGATAAAATTGCAATTTGAAGAAATGATTTTGTAGGATGGACATGTTAGAATATTCTATACATACATACATATATATATATATATATATATATATATATATATATATACAGTGAAGAGTATAACAAATAATGATTAATAAAATTATCGATAATTTAAACAGTTATAATTTCGTAAAAGGAAATCATAGTTTGTTTGATCTCATTTTAAAGTACATGCAGAAACTCTTTGTTAACGCAAAATTCCTTTTTTCTTTTTCAAACGAGTAGAAAAGTGAAGATACTCTTTTTCCGAAATTGTAAAAATTGTAAAAATTGTTTGATCTCATTTTAAAGTACATGCAGAAACTCTTTGTTAACGCAAAATTCCTTTTTTCTTTTTCAAACGAGTAGAGAAGTGAAGATACTCTTTTTCCGAAATTGTAAAAATTCAAACATCTTTAAAAAAAAAAATCCGTGGAAAATTTTTTTCGTAATAACATACGCGATCATTTTGATAAATGAAGTCTTCTCTTTACAACGAGCCCTTAGAATTTGCTGTACGATTTTTTTTTCAGCATTTTATTGAACTTTGAACATTGAGAGTTGAACAAGAAATCGATCGTTTAATCCTAACGTTCAAAGTTGAATAAAACGATGAAAAAAAGAAATCTTTGTAAAGAAAACTTCTCACTCTTGAAGATAATAACGGATTCGGTTATGAAAAAATTCTTTTATCGCTTTCAGAAACGTTTGAATTTTTCGAGAAAGTAGCATCTTTATTTTCACACGCTGCGACGTGATGTGGAATCATTTTTGAAAAAAAAAAGAAAAAAAAAACGATTGTCAAACCAGAGGCCTTATATTCTTCTACGAAGTTGTAACAATTTAAATTATCGACAATTTTTCACCGTTATTCGTTCGCTTATGTTCGTCATGTATTCGCACATTTGAAAAAAATATGTCGGAACACATCACATATTACGTTCTGAAAAAAATCAGGACACAATATGTGAATAGAAGCTGTCAAGAGACGCGTGTGAAATAAATTGCATTAGATGTGCCGTGCATAAATGGCGGATAGTAACGCAACGTTGTTTTTACGGAGCGCTGAGAATTGAAAACGATATTACACTTTTAAAATACGACGATCATACTGCGTACGCATCAGTGATGATCATTGTAAATTCATCGTTCTTTTTCCCAAGAATCGCGGAATTTACGAGCGCGAAGAGTCGAAAGTATAAAAGGAAATTTTATTGGCAAGTTAGCTGCTGGCTGGTTGAAATCGTAAAAAGCCGGTCGTGCGCGTGCTGCGACTACGAAATGCATTCTATCCTATATGGACGATCACTTGCGAAAAACTATGATAAACGCGTTTACGATCGCCGCAAAGTTCGCTTTCTGCTTTTTAATTCTCGAAGGGGAAACGTTATATTCTCGCGTCGCTGATTGGTTTGATTTTAAATCCTTTACATCAGTTAACACGTTCACTGGTGGAAATTCTGGTTATTCACATTTGGAATTTAATTCATTAGGCGTCAAATAGTACGAAGATCGTTTTATATTATATATTACATTAAATATTTTTATATTGTGTCATTTAAACGACTGAAGCAGGGCACGTGTCAGTAACAGAAAATTCTAAAAATTTTAAATAAAAGTATTCTCTTTAGTCTCCCTTCGTCGTTGTTACGATGAATGAACGATGAATTTATATTATATTACTTAAATGATTGAAGCAGGGCATATGTCAGTAACAGAAAATTCTAAAAATTTTAGATAAAAATATTCTCTTTAGTCTCCCTTCGTCGTTGTTACGATGAATCAACGATGGATTTATAATATATTACTTAAATGATTGAAGCAGAGCACGTGTCAGTAACAGAAAAACATCGACAATCGTAAAAATTTTTACATAAAGATATTTTCTTTAGTCTCCCCTCTACGTTGTTACGATGAATTAACGAAACGAAGGAGATACGTTAATTTTTAATATTCGACAGAATATATCGACGAAACGTGTTCCATTTATTTGACTGAAATATTGGTTGCCGGAAATTTGTGAACGAGCTTCCTAGAAACGAGTTTCGGAAATGCGCTCATACGCTCATCAAACTACACTGAACATACACTGATACAGTAGCGTTTCCGAGTTTTCTAATCGAACTTTATCAATATATGTAGCGTAAATAAAAAGAAATTAGAATAGAATCGAATTTCGAGCAATTATTTGGCTCGTTGTTTGTCTTATTTAGCACCATCGAATTGTTCGAAACGGCGAATTTGTAATTTTTGCTAGAGGTTTTATACACACGTAAAAAGAGATTTAAATGAATTTTAATAAAAGCTTTTGCACTCCGTTGTGTTACAAAGTTTCTCTATATATTTTTACTTTAATGTCTCTCTGATGGAAATTTCATGCTTCAATCATGCGTCGGTGGTTCTAGTGTTGAAAAAAGAAGAAGAAAAAAAAAAAATAAAAAAAGTAAAGCGTCGAACAAATGATACATGTACACGAATGCACACAGAATGCGCGTGATATGCGAAAAATGTAGAAAACATATAAAAGCGCGGGATATGTCGCGATATTCAATAAGTGAACTCTGCTTCGGTACTATTTTTTTTTTTTCTTTTCAACTTCAGTACGAAATACTAGAGTAAAAATATGAATCATGCATGAATATCCACACGCAGACTATTAACAAAATTTTCCAACAACCTAATTTCATGCAATAACGTCCGCTCCCTATTTATATTGTCGATAGAACATTCCGACAGAGTTTGATTAGAAAAGTCTAGAACTTCTCCTATATATTCGATTATACACGTATACGACGTTTATATTTTGCACGTTGTCTCGCGTTATGTCGATATTAGTCGGAGATCGTTTCTTTTCTTTCGTCGAGCATTCACGTCGATCAATCGAGAAATAATTATTATATAAAACGACGCGAAAGTTCCTCTAAAATCAGTATGATACGACCATCTGTCAACAGCATACACCGGAGGCAATAATTATTACAATAAATTCGTTCCCGGTTGACACATTGCCGTTGGCCGTGAAAAATAGAGACGATATTAAAGGAAAAGCTGGTTAATTGCCTGCGGGCGAAGACGGCCCGAATAATTTTGCAATAATTCCTGCCCATTTCTCATCCAGCCGAGTCGGAAAATCCCACGGCCCGTTTAATATAATTCGCGCTCGTCATTCGTACTCGCCGAAATCCGGCGAGATATTTCTCGAATTGTCTATACGGCCGAGCGATAATCTTTCTATTTGCCACGACGGTGTGTTCAACTTCGATAGCACGATAGAATTAATTCAACACGTGAACGTATCGGATAAGGGCGTGTAGTTTTATATTCAATGCTCGCTCGCTCTACCTCTCATAGTAGATGTTCCAAGCATAGTGGGAAAAATACGATGTAACGAGGCTGTAAAATCGATCGTGGTCACCTTATCAGTTACACCGTATTAGTCGCTTTGCGTAACATCGGTGTAACCATCGGACTTTGGAAAAATCAGATATCAAGTTTGATATGTTAGAGAGACGTTTTACAATGCGCGTTGACATCTTTGCTAGGAAGTTGTCATTAGAATGATAAATGTTCAACGCGTCTAAATATATATTCATTTTTAAAACTAAATTTCATATTATATTATATATTATATCAATATATATTATATATAATATATATTATATTAATTTAAGACTAAATTTCATCGCGTTGTCGTAACATTCCGCGACAGTTCTAACAAACGATAAAATCGTTCTGGATCTCTCCGTATATAATTTCCCAATTAAATTGCATTTTCTCAAATGCACAACTACCTTCAAGATTTAAATTTCATCGTATCGCGCAACGTTCTACGATAGTTGCAAACTTGTAATTTGTAATTTTTCTAACTGAATTACACTTTTTGTCGAGTACAAAGCTATTCCTTAACGACGGTGCACGTACCTTGTCCCATCCAAAGCGGATAAACGAACAAAGTGAAATTAGATTGAATAAATTACAAGTACCAGTCGCTTTTCGCGAAAAGTTCCGCGCGATCGGATTTCGCTTACCGAGTGAAAATCTCTCCCTCGCGTTCCTTCGGAAAGGAAGGGTGACTCTTGCCTCACGGGGTTTCGTCAGATGACTCTATCTGAACCTGTCTATCGTTTCATCGTTGCCTCCTCCGAAGTGTATAATGCATAATTTCGCCCGATTCGAGAAACACGTTGCTCAGTTTTACTTTGATTTTCTGAACGGGCTGATAAAAGGCGCGTCCCTCGACTTAGGATGGAGTCGATAAGTCGATAAGAAGCAATAGAAGTAAAGGAAAACGAAAATCATGTTTTCGAGGCCGAGATTTTTTCCTACTCTGACAATCATCTTTGGCTACAACGATGAAATGAAAACTGGTGAACGAGCAAAGATACGTCTGGTATCGGATTATATCGGTTGCCAACAGCACGCTTCTGTTTTTACACTTTTAATTGCACCGTGCACCGATGAGATTCAGCGAATCTAGTAATTTTCTAACAGAGAGGTTTAAGATATGCGTATCTCTGTGTAATCTGAAAGAGTTTCAACTTGAAGTTTGGAATTGTACGGCACAATCTAATGACAGACTAACGAGACTAACAAGACTTGTTTTGTTTATCTCTATAATAATAAGCTTGTGTTATTTTAGAACAAAGCCGTGTTTTTAGTAATAAGCCGTGTGTTATTTTAGAACAAATTTATGATAGTGGTTACGGACCTTTTGGATGTGTTCCAGGACTTATAAGAGCCAAGGATTAAGCCTCGTTCAGATTAGTCAGGTTCAAGTAACTCAATTGTAACAAACATTTAATCAGGAGATGCATCGATATGATATATTATTATGATCATGCTGTTGCTTACGATCGATATTGTCCACATTAGAAATTATAATTACAGATTTAATTGGAATTGTCGCGTATATTGCGATTATAATGAAAACAAATTTCCTACATGTTATCTTTTTATCGTCGTCGTTAACACGAAGGATATACAGGATGGGCCGAAAGTTTCTTCCCGCCTGTTTCTTTTAATAAAAGCATTAAAATATCAGGAGAAAACTAATTTTCATTCAATGTTGAATTAAATTCAAGTTCAAACGCGAGCTTAAATTAGTGTATTTTATAATCTGTAAAAAGAAAAGAATTAATAAGAAAAAAATTACGGAAATTTTAATCGTAAGAAGTGACTTTCGGTCGAGCCGAATGTAAAAATCGTCATGCTGCGACATGAAACTTAATTATAATGACTAAAAAAAAATTATTTCTGAAATAGTCAATAATCGTTGACTATCGCAGCTACACTTATTCGCTACATTTTTCAACGATTGCTTGTTCAGCTGTTATTAAAAGAAACAGGCGGGAAGAAACTTTCGGCCCATCCTGTATATCCTTCGTGTTAACGACGACGATAAAAAGATAACATGTAGGAAATTTGTTCGACGATGTGTTGCAGTTCTCGGCTGTGCATAGTACACGCTGTATTCATGCTCGCGTTCCGCAAGAGATGCAAAATATAAGGTGAGTGAAATTTGTCGCATCGGGGGAAAAAGACACTCGTGCTCCCAGTTTCCGCTCAATAGTTGAGCGCAATTCCCGTTCACTGTGGCTGTAATAATGGAATTTCAAATGTTCGATAAAATCGTAGTCCATGACCGGACAACCGGCGCGAATACGGCGAATCGATCGTGAACGTGTTCGCGAATTGACCGGCGATCGGAACGAATGAGATAACGAGAACGTGACATCCGAGTGGCAAAGGATCATCCAGGCGATCTGCATCTCGTTCAGACGGAAAATAATATATACCAGTTTCAATTTCGTCGATCGTCTTCGCCTGCGAAATTCGCCCGAATACCTTTCTCCGAGGAAAGACTGGTTTATATCGGATGGACGCTGCCGTTCATCCGATAGTGCCATCTATTTCGGTTCCCGAGCCAGATCGATCAGCGTTGCAAAATTGGAATATCGATCGCGAGCGAGCGTGTTGCTTTTCAGTCGTGTCCGAGGTTTTACCCTCTCGTCGTGTATAAGCAACGCGCAGCCACGCACCCGGCGAAAACATATACATATGTATCAATCATGGTTCGTGAAAATTTCGGCATTGCGCCGTAATATTACGGGGATGAACGTGAAAAAAAAAAAGAAAAGAAAAAGATGAAGTCTCGCTTCTCGCTTGATCGTTGCTGAACGTTGTTTGTTGGCCGTTCGCCTTTAAGGGAAATCAATTTTCCCTCGTTCGAGAATAGATTATATAGGTTATCCGAGAAAGTAAGCAGAGATCTTTCGGATAATTTAATTAAGTGGAATACTCCTTGTATCTGCGGGCGTTCGTGCAAATTTGCATTAACAGCCGTGCAGTCAGGCTCGTTTCACTTGTATTTTGTGTATATATCTCAACGTTGCGTATAGTTTTGCATCTCTAAGTTATTTATAAATGTATGACAGTCTGTAATCAGGCTGACATTTCTAGCATTTCTTCTGAAATCATTTACGACTATTTTCATTATCATTTAGGCGCAATTTTTTTTTTTTTTTTGAAAAAGTACCAATGCAAGAATCACGAAATACAAATTACAAGCTTGAGTCTTCGTCTGCAAGAGATAATTGAATAAAAATTCTTCAACTTTGAAAGACAAACTAATCTCTCTCGAGGAAAGAAAGGGAAAAGAATTACAAGAGAACCCGATTTACGGTTTCGTTTCAAGTCGTCACGACGGTTGCTAAAAAATCGAGAATTTTTTTTTTGTTCTCAGGGTTGTCAGTTCCACCTTTTAAGTTCTCCGCCACCGTTTGTTTCGCGAATCAGGTTTCCTGCTTTTAAGAACGAAAGAGGGTCATATTGCACGAGCGGTAGAAAACCGGCGTTCTGAAGACCTAGCCTGCAATTTTTCACTTTTCTCGTTCATTTTCTGCCCGCAAGGCCAACTTTTTTCCTCGTTGAATACATTGTATTAGGAAGTTCGTAAGTACGGTCGGCTTTATAGAACGAACCAAAGGAAAAGGGGTCTTGCCCCGCATAAGGAATTGTCCTGATCTTGAATTCGAGTAGTAGTCGCGTAGTCACCGTAAGCGAACGTAATTTAAGGAACAAGACACAAAAAAAGCTGGTCGTTCTCGAGGGACAAACGAGTTCGAGCTGGACTTTGCAATAACGTGGACTTCCGTTGGAAAAAAGAAGTCGCGGAGCCAACTCTTTGACACGTAACACAAGAGAGAGAGAGAGAGAGACTTTATAAATTTCGTACTTGTTTATCCGTTGCCTGTCAATTTGACACATTTCTCTTGCGTGAAATCACGATGTAAAATATCTACGTCCCAAGGGACAAGTTTAATTGAATAGAATTTCGAATAAAATCATTTAGTCCATTTACTGTTAACACGTGCAATAGGATGACCGAAATGGACAAAATGACCAATTTCGAAATTTAGAAATTTTATACACGTGAAACACAGCGTATTTGATTTCAGAGATCTCGATGGTTATAAATAAAAGCTTCTGCGCTCTATTGTATTATGACGTATCTCTATTTCTTTCTCTCTCTCTTTTATTTTAATACCGACGGAAATTTTGTGTTTCGATGGTTGTCAACGCGTCAATTTGAGAATATGGAAACTTAATTATCTGTCATCTCATCGTAGCTATTAATTATTTGCTATTATGTCAACTTGACAATTCTGTCACGAGACAAATTATGTCGGAAAAAATGAACGACGTATGAGAGTTAAATATCACCGTGAAATTATATTAAATTCTCAACTGGCGTTATTAGGTCGAGGGCCGTTAGAGTTTTGAAATTTTTTTTAATTTGACTCGCTGCCAATCTTCATTACGAAGAAATGTAAAGTGTAAAATAAAATCAAATATTCTACCATCCAATAATATCACCTGAGAGTTAATAATTATTCTTGGATAGAAAAAAATACGATCGAATTAACGTTAGAGAAATTCTGCAAGTTACAAATAAGTTGATAAATAAATGTCGAGAATAATCTGCGCTAATGGGACGAGGGAGAACAGAATTTCTAGCGAGGACTTAGAAACATCGGACGGAGGATATCATTAATCATTAATACAATCAGGGAATAAGATTCCGAGGTGTGATTGCCGAGGGGCATTTCAAATCTACCTGGTTAATAAATCTAGCAGAAACTTATCAAACTATATTTACACTCTGGCGATAAAACTTGGCAAGCGACTTCAACAGGCTTATTCTACCATATCAGAATGCTGCTCGCACTTTAGAAACGAATGATTAATGGCATTGAAGATGTATCGCGTGTCTATTTGCATAGAATTTCTTTTTTTTTATCTTTCATCGAAACGTGGCAACGAGAAAGGCGAAAGAATAAAAAAAAAACGTTTTGTCAAATTAATTAACAGCGAAACACCTTTGTCGATAGCAATGTTTCTAATCGTAGCGCGCACGATCAAATATCCGGCGTATAAAACGGTAAGATTCTAGTATTCGAGTGGAAGAAACCGCCGAGCGGGAAACTGGAGCAATAAAGGGACATTTATTTTTGCCACAAAGAAGAAGAAGTATCGAGTTTACGAGATGCGTCGTAATATTTGCATTCTCGGTCAAGTATTCGAGAATCGTCGGAAGAGAGCCACGTCGGGGGAATTATTCCGTCGCCGGAAGGGAACCGGTAACGCTCGCTATTAAAACTCGAGAGCAATTTTTCTTCTCGATTCCAAAGAAATTCGTTATGTTCCACGGTTAAAAAGGAAAAAAAAAAAAGAAAAAGAAGAAAAAAAAAGCGGCGAAAGACTGAGAGCGAAAAGTAATTTCCCTTCGAAAATATCCGTCTTTTTTTTGCTCGGTCTTTTTGTCGCCCGCAGACAATATGTACTTGAACCCTGTATATATGTCCCTTTGAAGGCTGCTGTCTGCTAAATAGCGGTGCAGGGCGCGGCAAAAAAAAAAAAAAGAAAAAAAAAAAGAAAAAAAAGAAAGAAAAAGAAAATGCAACGAGGTTGAATAACTTTGCATAAATAAAGCAGTGATATTTTACAACGCTTTCAATGAATACAGTAATGCGTGATATACATATATTGTTCTCCACTCGTGTAAGTGTCAGTCCGTATTATTTTGTTTTCGCGCCGGGATTTTCGCGTTGGCGAATGTTTTATGAATCTCATTTTTACCCGCTGTCAGGATAGGGGAATATTACGAGATCAGGTTTTGTGAAAAATTGGGAAAATATACAGCAGATAAATTACAGGCCGCGTCAATGATGCGATACCTCGTGTGGTCGAAGGTATAAACTCTGTCTCGTTTTCACAGATACAGCGGATACTCCCATCAATATTCGGACATTTAAATATTCGAACGCTGAATATTGAAACTGTTTGGTAATAATTTGTAAAGACGAATCGTACGACAACGAGCTTGGGCTCGTTTCAAAGCTTCAGCCCTCCACTTTGTTATTCGTATCGTTCTAAGATGTTTTTTTTTAAATTAACTGAAGACAGTTTTCTTCTGGAAAATGTTAGTTGTAATATGTATGTGAAAGAATTGGAAAGTTTTTTTTATGACTGAATTTATAATGGATTTGAGTGATTTTTTTTTTTGGTCTTTTTATTGAATCTTGTATATTAGACTTAAACGACGAAAATTCAAGAAATCGTAACATTTTCGTTTTCATCTTACATTCAATGAATTGTCGAGGAAAGATTGTACGTTGTGAACAGTTATTTAAGTTTTCAAATTCTTGTAAGCTTGTAGATTTAGCAATGAGACAAAATTTTCAATAATTTCTAGCATTTTCGGGAAGAAAAGTGTCTTAATCTTGACATCTGTTACGTAATTCAAAAACCGTCCTGAAATAACATGAACGATGATATTTTGAAAGTAGAGGTTTCAAGCCTTCAAAATGAGGCCACGTCTGCTATTATAGGATTTCTTTTTACAAAATTGTAAGTTTCAATATTTAAATGTCTGATTCACTGTAATTGGTTAGCTTTTGAAAAATGATGAACAATTAAGAACGATCTCAATAATGCTTCTCTTAATAATCAAAATGAAGTTTTTAATTATCTGTTAATAAGTAAGAGTCCATCTTTTGATGAGGTTAGAATTGCAGTTGCTCACACGATGAAAATATTTGTAGGAACTTTTTATAAATATAGTGTGTGTTATTTTGAAATTTTATTAGCACTGCAATGAAATGTGATAAATTTTGAACAAAGTCTGAAAATGATGCAAGTGTATATATATATATTGCAGAAGACTTGAATATTCATTCTTAACTTTTATTATATACTTAAGACAGTTATTCGTCCTGTATATCGATACATATATATTTGCAATAAATTTATTGCAATACACGAACGCACAATTCTGAGATCCACATTGAAATTTCGCTAATCACGGCACGCTGCAGTGTTAATTTAAAAATATTTTATACAACATGCACGTAATGTATGCTTCAAAAATCCTTCTGCAATTAAATACTATTGTTACTGAAATATTTTCGTGTTTGCTGCTAGAAAACTAAACCGTGAAAATTGTTTGGTAAAACGATCTTTACAATCGAATTACGCCCAGCGGAAAACAAATTGTCCAGATACTTTCCACCGTTATTTTTTACCTGTCCCCGTTTACTCTTTCGCCCCGTTCCATGTAAGTCTCGAATAGATATTAAAAAAAAAAAGAAAAGAAGAAAAAGAAAAACGAAACGCGCTTAACGTCCACTGGGAAGATCGTGCGCTCCTCTGGAAATGTAATTTAGAAGAAACGCAGCGAGAAGAGTCCTCTTATCCTCGCACAAAGGCTCAGACGGATGTGATAGAATAGCCGTGAAATCGGCCGGAATTGGCTTTTCGGTTTCCTTGTTCCAACGAGGTGGCTCTCGTTTTCTTTCCAACGAGTGGAACCTCCCTCTCCGCCAGGAGAACGCGCCTCGAGCTTGCCTAATATTATCCGACGTCTCTCCCCCATGGATGTTGGATGTAAAAGAGGAAGAGGAACTCGCGAGGACTGCGGTGAAATTTCGTTGCGAATTGCAAATCGTCACGGATTGGATAAGGCACCCTCCTCCCCCACAGATTGAAGAAAACACGCGGCGAACAATAAAATTGTCGGAACGAATCCGCGACGCCTGAGCGAAGGGATGAATAAATAAACGAGCTCCTCCCCCTCTTCCTTTTAAACTTCCAACTTTTAAACTTCAGCTGCCGAAATTAGATTTTCCCTTGTTTATTCTCCAAGACAGTTTATATATCTTTGCCAGCGAGGACGAAGGCAAACAAAAGAAGTGACTTGGGTTTCCTGCGTCTCCCGTCGCTCCCCCATCGTGCTTCATCCCCGGAAACGGGGGACAATCGTTTTAATCGCCGCGGAAACTGCGGCAACGCGGTGTAAAATACGAATGCGAAAATCGTTTTTTTCGTCGTATCTCTCTGTTGCAATTGTTTACTTCGATTCCATAAATTCCAGTTCGGATGTTGGACACCGATGTTGTAAATCAAATACCTCGCTCATCGGGCGAGTTCGTTTCTCGTTCTACCCTTTTCTCTTATTTTCTTTTTTTTTTTTTTCTGTGATTTAAGTTTCATTTGTCTAATGTGAAATTGTCTAATGTCTAACGTAATTGGATTGGCTGAATAATTTTTTTCGTTTGATAGATAGGCACGCATGTCCACATTTTAAAATGTAATTAACTTTATTGGAAACTGCAAGTCCAGTTCTGTAATCTGATCCACCTGATTGTTCGAGCAATTGTTGTCTTTTAGAAAAAGGACACAAATGCACGATCTCGCTTGACGATTGTTCGCTTGGCGTGGATCTCGAAATGGCAAATCGAAAAAGACAACATTTTCGTCGTATTTTGTCTGTACCATTTTCTCCGAAAAGGAAAAACGAACGCTGTGCAAGCTCGTGAAAAAAGTTATCTAATGTGTACCGAAGTGAAAAAGGAACAAAATGATCAATCATATTGTTTAATAAAGATTTTTCTCGCGAAAAATTCGCCTTTCATTTGCACATAAAAAAAAAACACGCAGTTATTCTTGGTCAAACTATTGTGTACATTATCATCGATAAATATCTGGGCAATAATTCAATTGAAAGATCAATGTTTATCGTTATATTTTCAACTTTCATCGTGCAAGACTACTTTCTCTGCTGTTGATCCTTTATTTTTTGCAATAATTAATAATCGCAAACAAGTTGCAGCAAATAATTTGCTAAATTGATACTGACAACGAGAAATGTATCCGCATTGTTTAACAAATGCTCGATATTTTACGAAATTTGACGAACGTTAGAAACACATACGTAACACCTTTGCAGGAGAAATTTCATCCACTTTCAATTGTTCTTTTTTTATTTTCATTATTTAAGGTCGCACCACTGGGTTATTAGCAACTTTTACAATTCATTATAAAGATATCAGACCGTTTTGGAAAGTGTATTTTTTTTTTTATTGGTACTAATCGATATTATTTATTCTTTCTATCAGTATGTTATCGGCAAAATATAGAATTAATGGGATATTTTATTGGTAAATATCCCTCTGGAATCCACGACTATCTAAATCTAAATGAATGTATTTCCATTCCTGTTTTAGATGTATGTATCAGTTTATACTGTAATTATAGTCTATAACCGTAATTACTGTCTGTGATAAGATCAAAGGTGAAAATTGGATTAAAGAGTCTCATTTGAAATTCTATATATTTGAACGTATTCAAATACATAGCTGATGTACATTTTCACTAACACAGAGATAGGAAGCGCAATAAACATCGTTCCTCTCACAAGTTATTCGCATTCAGTCTGCTTTGCACGTCCAGCGAGACGAAGTTTCGGATATGATGAGTTTTTTGTAATGTCCTGTGCAAAAATCAAGATTCCTGTAGTTTGTACTGTATTTGAATATATATAGTTTTGAAATATTTAAGAAAGTGTCTTAACACTTGGCTGAAAAACCTATTAAAAAAATGACGTTTTTTTTTTGAGTATATGATTTAAATGGTTTTTTTTTTTCAAAATGGACAATTTCACATTACAATTTATATAAGAACCGTATCTCCAGTAATTTTCGAAATATTCGCCGAAAATAGAGTTTGCAGTTTTTCAACATGGACGATTGCCGATAAAAAAAGAAAAAAAAACAAACACGTGTCAAACATTCTCTCGAAAACTACATTTCAAGGGAAATTCTATCAAAATCACAATTGACACACTTCGGTATGCCTTCGCTTGTCACAGACTTTTTCTAAAATCGACGCTTTGCTCTTTTTCGTTTTTCACCTCTGAATTAATTAAAAAGCGCAAGCTCGCTCGAGAACCACGAAGTTCTTGCCCGAAAAAAAAAAAAAAAATAGAAAAGAAGAAAGAACTGTAGTAACAGGCGCCAATTTGCAGTACTCTCGGCGAAACCCTCGTTTAATTTTCAATTCGCTCAAACGTTGCTCGCGAAACGATTTTTAATAAAGAGTTGGTTGTTCGATTCGGTGTACAACGGAGACGGAAAGCGTTCTTATATCTCGAGTGTGTTGCGCACGCACAGTGAATAATGGATGTCGATAGCAGCCCCGGGTAAGACAATGAAAAAGGAAACCAGGCAAAAGCGCACGGCCATTTTTCCCCTCCCCTGCAAAGACGTAGGTCACGAATTCAGCGCGTTCTTTGCACCGTGATATGGGAAAACGAATTAAAAAAGAAAAAAAGAGACAGTAATTCACCGTTACTGTACGTTGTAACGTCAGAAAATTTTCAACGATCGATGTCGGGTCTCGTGTTTGTTCCCGTGCAGCAACGAATGAAATTCATTTTCCAATGCGATTTCGTACAGGTGGTATTGAGCGCTACGTACTCGATAGATTCAAGGCTCGATAGATCGCGTTTCGATAGATTGCAGAGAGTAACGAAGTGGGGCTTTCCTCAATGATACGCCGCCGCTGGAAGTTACAGAATGGAAAAGTAATGGTTCGGAAAATTAACAGAGGAACCTAAGAAACAGGCAAGAGACGCAGTAGACGTCTCTCGACGTCTCTCGCGTCCCTCTCAGCTATCGAAATCTGTCTGCCATTTTTCTCTCTTCTGCAAGCGTTGTTCTCCAAGCGGTATTTTTATAGAAATTTCTTCCTTGCGCGATGATTTACTGTACATAAAGGATAAACCGGACGTGATTGTAATTCATCGTTCGTGTCGAAGATGAGGGACAAATTTCGGAGGAAAATTTGAACGTTGTTTCACACGAAATCGCTCTTTCGTTTATTTATCTTTTTATCTAAATAGAACTCGACTATCTTCCTCGCGAATTGATCTCTCAATTGTCACATCGAACGAGAAATTATTAGGGCACGGTATCGGCAGAATTAATGAACTTCTTGAGACGTTTCAATATCACATGGAATATAAAGTAGCGAGAAAAAAGAAAAGAAAAATGTAAGGGATCCAGAGGTATTAAAGAGAAAAAAAGTTACCGGAATACGTTCTGTTGTATTGAATCAAACGTCACGGTGTTCGCCAGTCGTTTCGAACGATATTTTCATTTTTTCCACTTTTTCGCATCGTGTTTTCACTCGTTCTCCTTCCTCCTCCCTCCCCCGATTAGCATAAAAATCAGTACAGAAACGCGATTTGTTTTTAAGTGTCAAATGGGCCTTATGAACTTCGCGGCGAAATAACGAGAAAGAACTTGGAAATCAGCCGAATGTCGTATTTACAAGATCGTTCAAATGATAACAAACGCGAAGATTCAGCGAAGAAGTTAGTGCCTTCGCGTTGTTGCTGTGTTGTTTGCTTAATTGTAATCTCGCGCGTCCCGTTTTAATTAGTAAAAACGCACGGCGTTGGGGAACAAATTCTCGTTTATACGCGGCGCTACGCGTCGTTGTAACCTTATTAACAAGCGAGTCCGCGATTTTTTTCCAATTAAGCGTTTTAATTACAGGCTACCGCAGCAGCGCGACATTTCCTTTTCTCTCTCTCTCTTTCTCTCTTTTTCCTCCCATCTTTTTCTTTTCCCGTTGAAATCTCGTCTCTCGCGTGGGAAAAAGGGACGGATACTCCGAGGGAACAGCAACAAACTGTCCAAACAGGAGCTTCAAAAAAAAAAAAAAAAAAAAGAAGAAAGAAAAGAAAGAAAGAAAAAAAAGAAACAAACAAAGCAGACACAGTACAGTGTCTCAGAGTATTTATTATTCGCAATGTTGCAGCCGGGGCGGGCTGATATTAATTTTGGCAACTCGACAAAGCTGCTGGGAGAGTGCGTGGCAGTTAAACCGTGGCAAAGGTAAACCGTTCCCTACGTTTAAGTCATTTCTCAGAGAGCGTACTAAAAGTTTCGACGGCCTTAGTCATTTTTAATAGTCCTCCTTAAAAGCTCGTAATGGAAAGCTTCATAATGGAGAGCCGTCTGGAAGACGGGGAGAGAGTAACTACGGTACTTTCGAACCCCTGAGTTCATCCTGAACATCCCTTCGAAAAAATATGCAAAACTGTGGCAACATTCTTGTCTCGCGTGGGTTTCTCATTTCTGATTTCGTACCTTAGGATTTTCGTTCGGGAACATTTTCGTTTCTGTGAGACGTCGAAATGAGACGTCGCTAAATACGCTGATACTGCGAGTATTCTTACCTTGGAACGAAAATAAATCCGTTTGATATTATTCCGGTAAGAAATTGAAATATTTCTAAGTATTTCTTTCTAAACGAGTTTCTTCGAAAGTTTTCAGAAATATGCCAAATGTCGCCAATATTTTTGTTTCGTTCATTTTAAACTTGTTCGATAGTGTATTGTTGGATACAAGAAGAGGCTCAATGACGAAAGTTAAATATTCCTTGCAATATTGGAAAATTTTTATTTCTTCTCAATAGTTTTATTAACGTGATTTGAATTATATATTGTGTCAATAAGTGTTTCACTCAAAAAAAGAAAAAGGTTTAAACGTTCTGATTGCGAGACCAACAGCACAATGATTTGCTGTAAGAAATTCGCCATTAACGTTGTTAAATGTTTCTGAAAATTTCGATGTATGTAGAAAATGTGAATTTTCTATCTAAATATTTTTGTCTCGTATTTTAGAACAATAGACGAGCACATTATTAAAATTATCAAAATTATTTCTAGAAGAAGTTGAAAAGAATGATGATGGCGAAAAGTTTCCATATGCACAATTTTCAACATTTTCATCTCTCAGAACAACCAATTTAATCGTTTTCGAGTAAAAAATAAATTAAATAATAAAATTGTGTGCTTGTGCATTTGAGTAAAAATGTTGACACGTTTCGACGCTGTTAAACGAGATTCAGTCGAGTGAATCAGTTCAATTTTAACAACAATGAGAACAGCCGGCAGTTTCGTTGGTTTCATCACGAATATTCGTGAACTAATCTCGAGTAAGTTTGTCTAACGATCAACTAGCGACAGGACGCTCTTAGTTTCCCGATTTAGACAATATTTCAACTGTCTGCAAGGAGAAGCGACAACTTTCCGAGGATTGTTTTAATCACGAAGGATTACATCGTAGCGCTATTATATTCGGTGACGCGACCTCGTACGACTTTATTCGGAATTTTGTCACTATCCTCCATTATAGCAACGTCAACTTTGCAACACTTTATTGCAATCTGCGATTGCTCGCGAGGCATTGCAATTATTATTTATACTAGAATAACTGGAATAACTACGCACTCTTGTGGAAATTCATATTTCTGTTTAACGCAATTTATGTGGTGGAAGCTAACAATGCATCCCATAGATTGGAAGGCCGGAATCCCATAAAATGGACGTCAAGAATATTCGCGTACGAAAATATGAAAAGTATAAGTGTGAAAGGGAGAAGTGTAAGAAATGTGAAAGAAATAAAAAGAATGACGTTATCAGTGCGTTCTTAACGACAAATTAAATTATATTTACGATTCGAGAGATAAGAACAACATTTTCGTGAATTGTTTTCATTTTCTTGATCTTTTAGAATCTTTTAGAATCGCTCGATCTTTCTAATACTTTGCATGTTGACGTGTGCAAGGAATGAAATCTAATGGTAATGATTAAGGATCGAAAAAGTTAACGAACTTTTAAATAGGTTCCACAGGGATCTTTTTCGAAAAATATTCTTCCATTACAAGTTCCGATGAGAACAGGTAAATAAATAAGATTCCAGACAAAATAGAACTTACGAAAATACAAAAATAAAAATTTTTCTGCCAGGAGAGACAGATAATTTGCGTCCATCAATATTAAAAAAAGTTCTTGATATTTGTTTCCGTGGAACTTTTTATTATACAGATTTTAAAATATTTGTCCCGCGAGAACACTATTAAAAAAAAAAAATTTCATGGAAACAAATATATAAATATATAAATTCAAGTAGAAGTTTCTTAAAAACGTTAATTTCGATCCTTGATAATCTTCGTTATTCAGCGAGAAATTCAGGATTAGATTTATTCGCGAGAATTCTTTGGAATCTCCGTTATTTCCGTAATTCCTCTTGTTGATACTTCATTATAGCAGCGTGCTGTATCAGCTCGCGTGTGAGCACTTGTTTTCGATAACGTAATTACTAAATATATCGGGAGGAAAGTTGATGAGTATGCATTAGGATAAATTATGCTAACGCACAAATATCCTAATATTTCGTGAAATTACACGTGTAATTTGCATTTCCATCTAATTACCGTTCGATTTGCGAGGGCATAGGTTTTCGTAATGTGTTATTCCGTGCTATTATTAACAACTAGCTACGCTTCTTCACATAAATTTTCTGTTTCAGAGCTGTTTCGTTGCTAACGAAACGTACGACTAAATATCCATTTTCTTTTCCTCCCGGAAAATGTCTGTATTTCATCTCGTTAGCCGGATTATCTCTCGAACGTATACGATCTTGAAATTAATCATTAATAAAGGCAAATTAATTTCTAATTTATTCGTAAAGAAAAGAAAAAAAAAAAGAAAGTGGAACGATGTAAGCGGAAAATGTAAGATCCATAAATGAAAATATCGTTCTGTTTTCTGTGAGAAATTGAAGATTTAAGCTATTAAATTAAATCTTGACCAATTAATAAATTAAGTAATAACCTTCCAGAAAGTAATAATGTTCCTCTCTCTCTCTCTCTCTATATATATATATACATACATATATATATATATATATATATATATATATTGTTCCATTGCTTTACGCCTTTTTAAGTTACCAGAAAAATCGTTAGTTACTAATGTTGTTTTAACTAATTTCAAACCTAACCTAAACCATTACTAATGTTGTTAAAATTAACCTAAGCCTAACCTAAACCATTACTAATGTTGTTAAAACTAACCTAAACCTAACCTAAACCATTACTAATGTTAAAACTAACCTAAACCTAATCTAAACCATTGAGGTTCGCTCGGTACGAAATTACTACGCGACGATTATTATTATCTACGGAAGTATATGAAGAAAGTTGGAAATAAGGAGATGCTGACTGGCTCGATTCTATGACACCGCTATTTTTTACGACGAGAATTCGCAATAAGATCTCTTAGGTTAAATTGAAACGTTTACGAGACTCGGTGCAAACAATTTTGCCCAGGCACTGAATGATAACTGAATCACCTGAGAAACGCGAATCTCCAAGACGATGATATTGCAAAAATGATTTTTTTTTTCATTTATCCTGTGGAATCCTGTTTTCTATTATTTACGCGTTCTCCCCGCGAGGAATAAATTTCAAGAAGGCATACACCACTTGTTCCCTGAAATTAGATTTATCACCGGAACGTGTTCTCCGTTTATTTTCTAGTTGCAATTACATTTCCTCCTCCCGCTAGTTTACCTGTATAAAATATTAAAGCTTGTAAATGTCTGTCCGGGGCGAAGAAATTGAGGTGCGGCGGAGTTGAGGAACAGCAGATGTTCAGACACCACCGTTTCGAGATGTTTGAAACAGCGTCATTGTTTCTACTTGTACTCGGCTGTTCTAATTTAAATGCGGGCACGCTCTAATCCAGACGAACGTTCATATCTGCTTATCTATGATTAAATTTCATTCGCGAGCTCCTCGTAATTAAAGTAACATCGTCGCAACGCTTGCGTTGTTTCTGAGTTGCTTGAACTCGTTTCTTACTTAGAAAATTAAACGGAACAGCGGTGGGAAAACTGCTGCTCGTTAACGTGCTTCTAAGTCCTGTAAATCGAAATGAAATATATTTCGCGAGAAAACTGATCGTATCGAAGGTCGAATCCGGCAACACGCGAGTGACAGTATAGATCGTGGAACAGCGATATCGTTGCACCGATCGAACAATATCGTTTGCTGTTTTCTCGTCGTTTTTCACGCGACGTAACTTCAATATTTTCATCGAAGATAGCTAATTTTCAGACATCCATCGGTTCTCCAATTCGTCCGATTCGATTATTTTTTTCGCCCCGGCGTTGGGGAATGAAATCGGAGAGACGAGCGTGTCGAATTTTCAATCAACGAGAGTTGCCACCATGTGGAACGTCAACGAGAAACTTGTTCATTACAGCGTGCGCTTCATCGAACGACAGGTTCGTCCTGAATGTTTCTTTTCGTTGTAATACGACGATGATCGAGAGGTAAATCGAGGGAAAAAATCCGCCGGCAGCGGTCTCCTTTCGTCTCGAGGAAAGGAAAAACAGAAGCTTCAACGTTCTTAGCTGTGACACGGTGTCAAAGCCACAGTCGTCGGAACGGAATAAAATCGGCGGACGACTCGCGTCATTGAACAAAAGAAACTCATTAAGGATTTCATTGAAGCCTTATCGAGTACTGAACTTCAAACCACGTCCGTGTAATCCGCGCCTGTGCTACTGCGGCATACGTGGATATGCAAAGAGGAGCAAAGTGAAAAGACACCGCGAGACATCAGCTCTCCTCGATTTCATTTTACGAGTACACACGTACTGGCCTCCGTTTCACCGCACGATCGTCCACCGGAAAGAGCATCGAGGAATCTAAAATACGAATTCAGCAACTCGAGCTCTATTCGAGTTCGCGCGTTTCTTTAGAATTTGGCAACGATTAACATTTGTGTAAAACACAGAAGGTAGATACAGATAGAATAAATTGTCATGTTAATGACAATTTATTCAAGATGAAGATGATCTATCTCGTGCACACTTTATAAATATATATATATATATATATATATATATATATATATATATATATATATTACAGTTAATGTGTGCAAAATAGAAGATTATCTTCATCTTGAATAAATTATCATTAACATGACAATTTAATCTATCTGTATCTACCTTCTGTGTTTTACATAAACGTTAATCGTTGCCAAATTCTAAATATATATATATGTACATATATACATATAAATAACTATATATATAATAAGTATATAATAATATAATAATTATATAATTATATAATAATTATATATATATATAATTAAATTAAATTCGTATGATCAAATTTATGCAATAATATGGTTAAGCGAGGCGAGTTTTTCGGATAATTAATTCGGGGGGAAGGGGTCTGACGTAAGACAATAATTACCGGTCCGCGGATTTCATAATTTTGTTAATAATTAATTTTAATTTCAATTAATTTGTTATTAATGAAGTAAAGCTTAAACACTTTAAGGATTATTTTACTTTGAATATTTTATATATATATATAATATCCATATTACTCTTACTGAGTTTCATGTACTTCAAATTTTTTTGAAAATAGTCTACTAATGTATTAGTAGCCTATTAATTATAATTAATTATACAAGTGATCTACTAATACGTTAGTAATCTATTAATTATCTATTTAATAGATAATCCAATGATAGTCTGTTAATTATTCATTGGTAATGAAAGAACCTCTTACATGACTAATTGTAAGATAATAATCTTGAGATAGTTTACGACGTATTGCCTTAATAGAAAAAAGTATTAAAATTCTATTTTGAGACGCGATCTTTTTTTTCGTCAAACAATGTGGGAAACAATAAATTAAGAAAAGTAATAATATTGTTGCGAATATTTGACAGTTGCAACGTGGACCATCAAAGCGAGAGATATGATATTTTTATGATAGTTTAGAATATTAATTAAATATAAAAGGCAGTCAGTCGTTTTGGTAAACCATGCAAACATTCCAAACGTATTTCGTGCAAAATATTGAATACAATACAGCGGATGAAAAATCATACAACAGGAAGAAAGCTGACCGCCGAAATTCGTTATCGAAAGAATTCATTTAATTGTATACGAACGGAAATTGAAAATCCTTTATATTTATCCGGCTCTGTTATTGAGCGATACGTGAATAACAATATTCATCAGGCAATTTCCAAATCATCGGACGCCTTCGAATTCCTTAATTGAAATCTGCGAGAATTATGTCTGACTGAGAAATAAGAATGGAAAATAATTTAGATATCTCGAAATTAACGATTCTTACAGTACGCTCGAAATAACAACCCTTAACATTAATATCACATTACATGCTACAGCAGCGTTCTCTAAAATAGAAAAATCTTCGCGCAATGTCTGAGAAACCAGATCGTGAGATACAATCGTTGGAGAACTCCGTTTGTATAAACTTTATTTCGTTTGAACGAAAATTTCAGTTCATTCGAACCCGATCAAACGATGATACTTGCCGGTCGAGTCCACTTGTTTGAGTATATTCCTTACTATATCGACCGCGTAGAAAAACTAGTAGATTTGGGGAGAATCAGTGACGAACGAATTATATAAACTATTTGTCGAGCTCGTATATAAACGGAGTTCGACCGTGTTTATTTTA
Organism: Tetragonula carbonaria; assembly: GCA_032399595.1. Lineage (NCBI taxonomy): Eukaryota > Metazoa > Arthropoda > Insecta > Hymenoptera > Apidae > Tetragonula > Tetragonula carbonaria. Next base: position 7,471,306 of record JAUCRC010000008.1, read on the forward strand.
GAATTCGCGGTGAACGTGTATCGTATAAGATGGATGAATCACGTATACGTGAGCGGAATCATCTTATTTGCGCTAGAGTTAATTGACGCCAGTGGAGTGCTCTGAAATTTCCGTCGCCAACGTGAACCTCGTGAAGCTCGGTGCCAGCGAATTTCACATATATATAAATTCAATCGCAAATTAACCCGACGACGATTCTCTATTTTTACGAATAATTGAGCGACATTTACGGAAGCTCGATCGTGGATTAATTATCAGCGCGCCGAGGATGAACGTTCGTACCGCGGCGAAGAAGCTGCAGTTCGCGATATTAGAAGCAACATCATGGGAAACAGCACGTAATATCGGCTTATGAGCACGGGGGAAACGTTCGATACGAAACGTTGGTGATTACCCTGCGACCGATAGGCAAATAATTAGCCAAACGGGGACATTTCGATAACAATCCATCTGCGTCACTTGCCGTTTCCCATTGGCGTAATCCGTTCAGTTACAATATTCATCGATCTTCTCTCTCTCTCTGTGTACAACAATCGGATTTTTCGTCTTTCTTAGACAGCATCTTGTAGAAGTCTTCCGTGACAATATTTTTCATAAACATATTACGCGTGTCATGTGAAATATTTTGCAGTTTCGCGAGCTATTATATTCAATTGGGTCGTCGTGATTATGGTGGTAAAATTCGGAACGAGTCTAAAAATATAGATACGTAAAGCTACTATGACTATACTATGTGGCATTATTTTTAAATATTTTTTACAAATATATTACGTTTTATAAATAAATGAAATACTTTGAAATTTCGTGAGTTATTAATTAAATTGGATCATCATGATTGTATTAGTAAAATTCGGGACGAGTCTAAAGATATAAAAGCTATGAATATACTGTGTGGTAATATTTGTAAATATTTTTTACAAATATATTACGTGTGAACGTTTTGGAGTTTCGCGAGCTATTAATTCAACTGGGTCGTGATTATGGTGGTAAAATTCGATACGAGTCTAAAAATATATGTACATACATAAAAGCTACTATGAATATACTATGTGGTATTATTTTTAAATATTTTTTTATAAATATATTACGTTTTATAAATAAATGAAATACATTGAAATTTCGTGAGTTATTAATTAAATTGGATCATCATGATTGTATTAGTAAAATTCGGGACGAGTCTAAAGATATAAAAGCTATGAATATACCATGCGTCAATATTTGTAAATACTTTTTTACAAATATATCACCCGTGTTATACGAAATATTTTGAAATTTCGTGAGCGGTATTAATTAGATTGGATTAAGTAAAGTTTGGAACGAATCTAAAAATATAGATACAAGATATTTAGTACAATGCGTAAAATCATAAAATCACACAAACGGGATTATCTTTAATCCTTATTCAATGTATAAAATGGTAGCTCCGGTGCTTTATACAAATATTTTAACGTATCGTACAAATTTATCATACTAATATTTCACTAAATATTTTGTAACTTCTATATATACACGTACTGATTGTTCTGAAATTTCACTAACATAATCACACGATATATAGGGTCTTGTTACAGTATGATCGAAATTCCAAAGTGAATGAAGTATGATGCACAGAGTATTATAATGAAATGAAGAATCTTCAAAATGTTTTCTACAGAAAATTTCCAATGCTAAATTCTCAAACACGTTCATCGATCTGTGTGTTGTGTGTGTGTGTGTGTGTTGTTCCCTTTGATCGTGTATCATGACGTCGCGTTTCATAAAAAATTTCCACAAGAATCTCTCTACGAGACGAACGATATTCTGTTTCAATACCGCGTTCATGATAGATTCATCGGTGCGATTCGTATTCTCATAAATTACTTCGGCAAATTGCTTCGTTTAATTTCGCCCAAGTTGATGCCGTTTAATTAAACGGCAAACAGTTGGACAAACGGCAGCAAGGTCGAAAGTCCTTTTGTTTCCAATGTACAATGGCAATGGTAAAACTGCATTTGCTCGCGGAGACAATACTCTGTTCTTAACACGTTGCGAAAATGGTATTTCCTATCTATTAAAGAATTAGAGATCGGACGAATTAAAGAATCTCGAAGAACACGATCGTCAGCAGTTTTAGAAACGCGCCGAAATTATGCCGAATTCGCAGTATTAGCATAATCTCTCTCTCTCTCTCTCTCTCTTTTTCTTGTGTGTTTTTTTTTAATAATTTGTAATACGTCTACGTAGAAATTTGCTTTACGCGATAATTACAACTCTCTCACTTTAATGACACGCGGAGTCGGACAGCATCATTTGACAAGTATTGTGTATTAATTATAAAATTCTAAAATTACGAACATATCGGACTGCACTGATTTTATTCTTATTTTGCGTATCAGTCAGACGCAACGGTGTGTTGCACGGACAGGTGAAATTGACTTTTTTCAAGTCGATATGCAATACGGAAATCGATACTCGTAATTGTCAAATATTAAACGAAAATAAATTCTTTTCTTGCTTAATCAGAAGTCAAGAGAAATCTAGCTAAGAGTTAGTTTAGCATTAGAGTTTCACAATTCCACGAAAAAAAAACAAAAAAAAATTAAATTAATTTTCCACACTTTTGTCGAATTTTCATGCTATTACTATTAAAATCGATCCACTATATGTCCATAAGTTGTACCCTGTACTCATGGACAATAGTGTACGTCACATTGTCTGTTACATGAATTTAAGAAACACCGAATCGCCAGGGGAAATCGATATTTGTCCAAGAACGTACAGAATGATGAAGCAACACGAAATGAAAAATGAAAAGAACATGCATATGAATGATGTAACAGTTCACTCGTGTGCAAGATATCTCGCTTTGAAGATTTATAAGCGACGAGAAAAGTCAACGTCGTTTATTCGCAATTTCTCTATGGACCAACAATTCTTCGCAAGATATCCCCACTTGAGAAACTTGTAAGGAAAGAGTCGCACAATTAAATGAAATGTATGTAAATGTACAATGGAACGTCGTTTATCCATAGCTTAGTTATACAGAACAAGATAATAACGAATCTTTATTATTTGCACCGTTTCGAGCATAATTTCATTTACACAAACGCGCGTATTCTTATAATGAACATACAGAACAGAATGTAAGGAATGCACTTTATGTAAAATGAAGATCGTGCAGTAGATTTTTCGCGAACATCTTGTTGCGTTTCCGTTTCACGGGGCAAAAGTATATTTTTCATTGGAGAGCAGTTGAAATTTTCGTTCTTTTATTGTCAAGCAATTATTTGTTTCTATTCAGAACAGAAAATAATTTCGCGGCGAAGAGGGAACGGTTGAATGTTTTTTTAAATATTGGCTCTTTAGTTTCATTGATTATTGACTGTCAGCTATTTTCGTGCTTCTTACATTTTCGTCCGCTGAATTAGCTTCTTTGATTCCCCTTCTTTTCTTTAAATTTCTCCTCCAGTAAACAGAGTTTTACCGCATAGAAATGTTTAGTTGCAGTTATCAATTATTTTATGCCGCCATGTTTTATCCAGTAAAAATTGTCTCCTTTCATTTTTCCTTCCTTTTTTTTTTTGTTTCTCGCCCTTGGTTTCGGAACGACCGTCTTGTTGTATAGAAATAAAGAGGAAAGAGACAAAAAACGAAAGGAAAAATATTAGGGAACACTGCCACGCCGAACGACAAATTTCTATTTCGCCTTTCCACGTTTCGCGTCAAACTTTCGTGAAAAAAAAAAAAAGAAAAAAGAAAAAAAGAATCAAGAGCGCCGTTCAATTTGAATGAGTTTGTCTTTCCGGGCAATTTCGGTGAACAGTCCGCGGCGAAACGCTTGAAAAAGAGGAGCTGCTAACGCGTTACCGGCGATCGGAAAAAAATTGTTTCAACAGAACGAAACAAATTTCCGACGCTCAAAAGGACAAACAGATGGATACAGACAGACAGAGAGAGAGAGAGAGAGAGAGAGAGAGAGAGAGAGAAACGACGACGACGACGACGCAACGACGGAACGGCGAACGCAGTTGCAGTCGGCGGACGGTGGAAAAAAAGAATGAAAGAGTTCCGGTCGGCCGTCGTAATTAAATCCCGTTTATCCTGATTGCGATCTGATGAGAAGGAGAAAAAGAGAGGGCGGCGAATCGTCGAAAAATTCGCGTAGCGATTCGTAAACGATTCGATTCGATTCGATTCGATTCGATTCGGTTCGTTCCGCAAGCTTTTGCCGTTAGTCAGGGAAATTCTACTTGCCGGTGGATCGTGGAGAGCAAAATGAATCCGAGCACGTCGACCCCGATTTACGGATCTGATTGGTTTCTGATTTCACGATACCGATAAATATCACTGCGAACGACTTATTCCATCATCATGTAGGAGGCAAAAAAGATTCGCGAACAGATTCGTGCTCTAGCTATTGAGATACCGAAACGCTTGAAAACATCGTTTCTCTGGCCTGGTTAGTGGTTAAATCAAAGAAACAATTTTTTGCGCTATCGTCGTGTAAAACGCATCAACGTGCAATGAATGAATGATGGTAAGAAAAAAATTACAAATGGCTAAATTCTGGCACCATTTTCTTTGATAGGAGAAGTTCCATTTTTGTCACTGAAACGAGAAATCGATCTCGGGAGAGGTCGAGAAAGTTATTATGTGACTAGAAAATATTTCATCGTGTATTAAAATATTATTAAAAATAATTTAACGTAATGTATAATTTAATATGAATCATAATTATATTTTTCTTTTTTTTTTAAAAAAACGTCGTATTAAAGGAAATCATAAGTCAGCGAAATAGTCAAAAGTTTGGAGAAACTAGAGAAACTATATCAAAACTATGTAAAAGCTGCGTACTAAATTTTAAAAGAACGTCATAAATGGGGAGAGACTTCAATCTTCGAAATCGCGGGGGATTCAGTTGTGAAAGAAAATTTGCGTAGTATCTTTACTTTAGCCGTATTATTAAAGTGATGTGAAAACATCACTGAAAGAAATGGACTCGGTGTTTTGAAAGTGGAAGCTTCTTTTTCTAAAATGAGCCCAGGCAGATTGCTTTGCAATTTACTTTCTTGCAATCCAAAGCAGTCTCGACAGTTTTTCATCGAGTGTGAAAATACTGTCGATATTCTAAAATTGTTACAACTTCGTGACAAAAAAAGCCACGAACGCACGAAAACTTCGATCTTTAAGATCCATGGTTTTAATCGTGAAAAGAATTTTTTCCAGTATCCGTCGAGAGTATTCGAACTTGCGAAATTTACGAGAGAAACAATATCTTTCTATCGATTTCTTTCGAAATGATTTGAAAACATTTTTAAAAGAAACGAATTCAGCGTGTTGTAAATGTAGGAGTCGGAAAGTAGTTCTTCGAGAACGAGATCGTTCGTACGACTTTTACTTCTGATTTTTAGAAAAAACTGAATCGACGTGACGTGTATGTTTCGTTACGCGAATATAATGAGAAACGCTTACGCAGCTTACAAAAAAAAGAAAAAATTAAAAAAAAAAGAAGAGGTATATCTAAATTAACATTAATTACGCAGAACTGCTTCTGTTACACGCGTGTTTGTGTTTTTTCGCGCGCTTTCGCAGTTTAATGGCAATAAAATAAAAAAAATAATAGGATAGGAAATCTGTCGTTAGAGGTTCGTTAGAGTTACCGGCACTTCACAGCGATATTTTTCAAGGGTCATCGAGCCTGCATAACATTCATACGGTTTGCGCGGCAAAATGCGAACTAATTGCACAACGCAATTGCAAATTGTTGATGAAAGCTGACCCGCGGTTTATCGACGGCTCGCAAAATTGAAAGCAAATATCGTTATTTTCTTTGCTGATTTGAAAACGAGCTCGCTGTGCAAGAAGGGGGGCGCAAACGTTGTTGACTGATGATTTTTCGTACAGAAAAGATGATCGATCGATCGATCGATCGACGAAAAGAGGCGACGCGCGAAGAAACGACTGATTCGATAAAATCGCGTAAAAACTGTTCTTCTAGAATAACAATACGAACTATATGGAAGCGCCTCGTGAAATATGTATAAATCGTTATGTTGAATTTTTGCAAAAATCGGCGGTGAATTTTAACAGTCCGCGCGTTGAAGAAACTGATGCGACGAAGGTGATAAACAACGAAAGTTTTTCCACTGATCCGTTTCCCTTTACAAGGTACAACATCCATTCGCTTCGTGTTTTCCGAGAAAACGTTTCGTAATGTGGATACATACTGTCGTTATCCGGACAATCGTGGATTTGCGCGAACGGTGTATAAATTTTATCAAAGCGTAAAAATCGACGAGGAAAATGGTTCACGAGATAAAATATACTCTCTCACTCTCTCGTAAATCACCGAACATTTAACAAGATCAAGTCGCGACTGATGTAAAGTAGAAACGATTATTCGCGACTGTGAATGATATAACATCTCATGTAACTTTGTAATTATTATTAATCTTTTTGAAATAATTTGTAGAGATTTTTGGCTATCATTGCCTAGCATAAATATAAAGTTCGACTCAGTTTTTGTTCTTCTACTAAGGTCTCTCCAATTTTCACTGAATGACTCCTCTCTTTTACATACGTATGTAATATATACAAGTATTAATTTTCTACTTGATTTTCTCTTAACATGAAATTTTATATCGAGGACTTCAAATTTCGATGATTGTCATATTTATTTGTATTGCATGTAATACGGTAAGATTTTGCCGAGATAAGTGTAATAAAATTGAGCAACAAAAATTATGAAAGAAAATTATATTAATGTTACCATAATTGTTTGTTCAAATATGAAATTATGGTGATTTGTGGAAAGTGTATATTTAACTGTATCTATATACTTGTTATTTATATACTCGAACAGCTGGTGAAATAAGGAGTTTCTTAGTAAATTGTAAAATGACGAATCGTTGCAAAATCGCCATATTTATTACTTGAAGCTGATTCTTTTTCACACCACATTTTTTTTTTACACGAGAACAATATGTAGAAAGTATATAGACCCTTCAATTGAAGTCGAGCAACATCACGAAAATGAATAAGTGAACGTCATGTATGTAATCGTCGTTTTGCCTGAATGAACGCAAGATGATTGTATATTTTTAGCAATTGCAAAAGCATTTTTACTAGTTTGGTAGTTCTAGTATTAATTATAATACATAATTTCTCACAAATATTAACAGGCCTTTCCGTGACACGACCATAATGATCACAAGTAGACGGTGGATGTTCATGCGAATTTGTATTTAAAAGAAAAAAAACAGAATCAAAGAGGCAGAAACTTTAAACAGATATCGTTACTACCGTGAAATCGAGTGTACTGTTTATATTTCATGTGCGAAATATAATATTTACACGAACATTAGAACGAATGCTACATTTTAGATATATTTCGCGTATTTTCGCGTTCTATACATTTTTACAAATTCCAAACGCGTTCTACGCCGTGTTTACGAACACCGTTTCATGCACTTTTCCTGAACATTTTCACGTTTTTAAATTTCTCAAAAAAAAAAAAAAAAGAAATATACATGCATATATACACACACACACACACACACACACACACACACACACACATGTAAAAATCTGCATCCTGATCGTAAAAAGTAATATTGTCGCGGATGCATTTACGATTAATCCCACGATTGAATTTCATCCTGCGAAAGACAACCAAAAAAAAAAAAAAAACGGTCCGGATGTTTTTCAATGATAGACACACTCCGTACGGGTGTATACATTGCGGGTGTATGCAAATGCAAGAATATTTTTAACCGAACTTTTTCCAATTGGAAAGTTCGGAGGGGGTGGGGCGAGGGGAGAGAGGCGGGATGAAAGGATCGTACATCGATTTCAAGGGAATTAACGCGTTAACAGAGCTATTTCTTTTCATGGAAGGCTAGGATCGAAAGATTCACATCAAGTATGGAAAGTTCATTGCGATCCTCTAAGAGAATCGATACAGCTTTATCGGCAACGCCGTATCGGATGAAATTCTAAATTCACATGGATTTCGATGGAATTATCGAAATAAAATTATATCGATTCGAAAAGAATGTGCGTTATCCATCGCGGAACGGTTGATTTCGAGCGATCGATCGGAACGATATTGACGATTCAATGGATATTTCGATATGTAATTCGTGAGCGGCGTAAATTACTTGGATTCAGAGGGGGACAACGGGCGGAGAGGGGAGGGGCGGGGGGGACGTAGTGACCTCTCACACCGGCGCAGGTTCATTCGGATCACTCGGAGGTCATTAAGGGAGCGTAAAAGCCGAGGGAAAAAGAAGAAGAACATCTCTTGCTCGGGCAAGAGATACTGCGAGAGATGTTCGATTCGAATTTCGCTTTGGAATTAACTAGGGGATGCGGCTGGGAAACCGACGGGAAAGGCCATTCGTTGTACACGAGGTGAAATATACGAGGCTTGGGATTATATAAGAAAGCAACGCGTTCACTGCGAAGCGAGCGAATAAATAAGAATGACTAGTACGTATTTTGTTTTTGCAATTCTTCCGTAATTTGTGTTGCTGGTATTAACATTCCGAGGGATTAAACGTAAAAAAATTGCGGAAAAATTTTCGAACGTGCGCGTTCGCAGAGCGAACGAACATTTGCATTTCATGGAAGGCTAGGATCGAAAGATTCACATCAAGTATGGAAAGTTCATTGCGATTCTCTAAGAGAATCGATACAGCTTTATCGGCAATGCCGTATCGGATGAAATTCCAAATTCACATGGATTTCGATGGAATTATCTGGAAATAAAATTATATCGATTCGAAAAGAATGTGCACGTTGCAAAATTTCGTCAGCTAAATATTTTTTTAGCCTTGTTTCGATATTGATGTGATATTTATATGTTAGATATTAATTAACGTATTAAACACGTCGATAAAGTTATATCGTGTCTCGAAACTTCAATCCTTGAAACGTATTTTCCACTCTAAACATCCACCCTAAGGGGAAAGACATATATACGTATGTATACTACGTCCACTATATTCTTCTCCTGTAATCATCATCGTGCATCGACTCAATTTTTCGGATCGTTAAACGTGCCAATAAAAAAAGATCGCCGATCGGTGAATGATCGACGAGACAGGCCAACAAAGGTTAACAAGGAGTATCCGTCGAGTGCTCGCGATTGACGAAGTTCTCAATAGTATCAATAATGGATCTGTACGATTCGACCGGGCACAACAGCTAGCTACCCACTTGGTACATCAGGGTACATACACAACGACGTGTAATAGCGCGGGCTTTAGTTAGCAGGTTCAATGGCTGCCTCGATCGAAGATATATCGATCCGAGTCTACAGAATCTGGCAAACGTAATGTGCAAAGGTCGCCTGAATTAAACGGAGGAGGGGGCCTCGAAATCGGAAGCCCTCCGTGATCAATTGAAAATTCAATTACCCACGGGCATCTCGGGCAAACAAAAAAAAAAAAAAAAAAAAGAAAAAAAGAACAGAAAAAAAGGAAAAAAGAATTATCACCGACTCCGATTTCTATTGCCGCGACGAATTTAATTAACTACAATTCCAGCACGTCGCGTATTTGCATATACGACGATATCAAGATACTGACAGTCCAGGCGAAAGTCACAAAAAACTAATTGCGTGCGAGTGTAAATCGAGTTTCTTTTGTTCACCCATGGAACAATCGACGGGTTTCGATTTTTCGTGAAAAATTCCAATGATACGTAACGTATCGCTGTGGAGCAGTCGATTTTCGGCCTTTGGTCGAAACGGACAACATTCTGAAATAATATCGTTCCAAGGATTCTAACGATTGATAATTACGTAAAATTTCATGTTGGCGAATTTTCTGGGTCAATCGTTCGATCCAGGTTAGAGTTTAGTTTAGTATCGTGCAGAGACCTGAGATGCTTGAAATAATTAATTTACGTAGTAGAGATTCTTCAAAGAGAGGATATTACAATACAGGTATTGAATAAATATATCAAGAGCTGTACGTTTAAAAATGAATCTATTCGTGACTTGTTATGCTTTTTATTCGATATTAAAATTCTTTTTTTTTTTGTTTTTGATTTTAATTTCGAGCGAGTTTCGAGAAGACGCCGCCTATCTTTCACCGTATTTCGCCAGATTAATTAATTGCTCTCTAATTCAATGCGCGTGTATTGCAACGTGTAAATCTTCTGATAAATTGCACAGTGATAAATTTTTCTCTCTCTGTGTGTGTGTGTGTGTGTGTGTGTGTATGTGTGTAATTTATTATCAGTCGGAACAATTTGGAAATTCGATCGACTCACCGATGCAAAATAAAGCGAAACCAAAGAACCAAGGCGAGTTGAAATTTTAGACTGTTGATATAAAATTAACGAGTAATTTGATGCACAAGTTTATCACAAGCCACAAATATTTATCGATGAACTTCCCAAAATCTTCAGTTCATTCACGAAGTATAATATCAAACTAGAATTACCCTAGATTGAATTAACGTGCAAGGCAAAAATTATCGGACCGTGAAATCCGAAGAATGAACCGTTGAATGAAATTTTACAAATCGTCGACAAAATTAATAACAACGTTGGAATATTCGACGGAGAGTAAAACAATTCTTTTTCTTTTTATCGAAAAATTTTCCACAATCTTCGCGAACGGTGTACTTACATCAAGTCCGAATAAATTAGAAATTTGATCAACACAAATGTAAGAGATACGACGAGACGAAAGAACACGCTAGAACGAAATGTATCAATCATTGGTAAAGGTAATAATAACATTGGACAGAGCAAAACGTTTTTCGACGATCTTTTCCCATAATCTTCGAACAGTGTTTCTACATGTCTGAAGGGTATATCAGAAATCGAACAGAAATTGGAAACTCAATTGGTATAAATAAAAAAAACACGGTCTCAAGGACGAAGTTTCAGGTCGTTGATAATAAAATTGATAATAACACTGGAATATTCAGCGCGTAATAATCAAAGCAAGAATGTAATTTATCCCCGACGTAGTTTATTCGCCGATTTATCGTAGAGAATCGATCGATCAGAAATTTACGGTCGCGATATAACGAGCAAATTAATGAACCACTCGTTCGTTAATCGATCCTGTTCATTGATTGATTGATAGTCATCTCGATTCAACTCCGATTCAGCTTCCGGATGCGTCCGGAATCGCGAGCAAAATATTACTAGTGGCTAATATGATCGCGACTAGTTCGATCAGAAAGTTTTCGAGGATCCAGCCGATTTAATCAGGATTAATCTCTCCGGTAATTCTGTACTTGCAGCCTGTATTCAGCTTATATACTCGAAAGAAAGTTTGACGGTATTAACACGAGGAGCAGCGGTTCATAATCCGAAATCGATTTGACATTATACCTAGCACAGATTGTTTATTAACTTGCTAGTTAATTTCTTTTCAGCGGAGAATAAAATAACTTGTTCGCGCGAGATCTAATCTCACTTATCGTTAGACACGTCGGGCGTCGATATATTTGCGAAAGTTGATTCGAATGTTTGCTTACTTCTTTATGAAAGAATTGTATTTCAAGTAAGATTGAAATTAATATTCCAACCGTTGGCATTGATTTTGTTTTTTTTTCTTCTTTTTACGATCATCATGACTATGTACGAAGTAGAATATCGCGACAGAATTATTTCGATTGTTAAATTTGCTAGATTAACCCTTAACGGTCCGGAAGTATTTCAAGTTTACTTCCCACCAGGTCCAAGCTATTTTTCATACGAAGAGAAAAAGTATTGAATCGTATTCGAGGTGGAATGCCATCAATTTCTGTGACATTTTCCCACTCGGTATTCTCATCAGCAGTATCATGTTCATCTTCTTCATCCTCGCTGTAACTTATGTTTGGAATTTTTCTTCTTTTTCTAGAAACTACTTCGCTATCACTACTATTGTCACTATCATTATAGTAATGCATCACAGATTTTCATTTTCATCGATAGAAATACCGAATTCAAACTCGTCGTCACTATTGCTAATATCATTGAAATTATCCTTATCATCGTGTATTATTCTTTCAGAGTTTCCGGCCATATTTTTCACGGTTTTATTAACAAAATAAAATATGATAAACTAAACTGCGTAAAAGAACTCCGATAACGCGCACGTTCCTTTGAAAAATCAAACACAAGACTGACTTTGCGCGTGCGAAGAGCACAAAAGTAGTGCACGTACACAAAAAACGGTAAAAGATAACAGAACATAGATAACAAGCGAAAACAAATTCACAGAAATGACATGGCACAATACTTAACGCGTTAATAGTAAATATGGCAACTCTAACAGTGATAAAAATAATAAATCGGTTTTTGCCGCCATGTGCGCGGCATTGGACCCAGTAAGTAAAAGTGCCATGCCGCTTATATGGCGGCATTGGTCCGTTAAGGGTTAAATTGCTTCGTTTACTTGAAAAATCTCTTCGTTTTTACGGTCCTTTAATTTCTTAGATTTCATCGGATATTCCAAAATAATCAGAAACAAAAACGACTAATTTTTCAATATTTCAACTTTCCACGATCTAACTGCTAACGTATCTAGAGGTATCTATTATCTTTCAAATCGAAGTCGTGTCGCGCACAACATTTAAAGAGATTTAAATTCAACGAAAGGCAGAAAGCAGGCAGCACCGAAGAAAAACGATGAAACCGAAAATGGCAGAACAGGGCGTGTTCTGTCTAAGAAGAGCATAAATGCACGCGAGAGCACGAGATATTCTGCGGAGTAACCGTGCCCGATATATCACGCGGCTTTAAATCGCGACGGGGAAAAACGGAATCCCTCCCGCTTCCGGTTACGATTAATACAAATTGGCGAAATAAATCAACGCCGCAGATAAGTGCGGCCAAACGCACTTCATTTTTCTCCCAAACGTTCGACGATGAAAATTCACCCAGGCGAATAATCTCACAATGGAATAGGAAACTCGAGTTAAACATACCGAACGTGATATTCGTTGAATCGAGGGGAATTCGTTGTATCTTAAATATATATATATATGTGTGTGTGTGTGTATAAGATGGGCAAACAGACGGGAAAGTATGGAGATAAATAGACGCGGAGAGACGGATGTGCGCTTTATTAGCCAGAGTCGGGTGGAAGTATACTGCCTTAGTTAGTGCAAACTTGACTCGAACCTAACTCAGATTTAACCTAGATAGAAGAGCGAAAGAGCCAAGCGTCTGTTGGAAATATCCCGTGGAAATTGTGAATGAAACAGAGAAAGAGAAAAGAGGGGGGGGGGCTAGCAAGAGCGAAGCAAAATAGAAAGTTAGATTATCCTTCCGTGTTTGTCCGTGAAATTATTATACGCAAGAAGTTAACGGTTAACGAGGCGAGGATTTCTGATTAAAGAAACTCATCAAGAAGTTTCGTTCGCCGAGACCGTCGATCTATCATTGTTGGCAATTGATAGCAAAGTTGATAGCGGTCTTGAAACGCGCAACAGGCGCAATCCGCAAGGGCCCTTTGCCCTTCTAAACAGGGCAAGTTGTTTGCGTGCAATCGCTGCCCAGCCAGGCAATCTATCAGATTATGCGAGATGCACACAGAGTTACACAGGGTGGTATATATTCCTCGAAAACGGTTACTAAAGCGGAACTTCTTGAACCGCTTCTCAAACCACGAACCAACCGGATGTCTCGCGACACAGTTGCTACGGACGAGTTGTATTTCTCTATAGTTGTATAACACTTCCTCTTGCGGAGTTCGCGAAATCT